>VZTG01004598.1:33906-136604 GCA_013397845.1 Melanocharis versteri
GCTCCAGGCCGCCGCACTGGCAAATTCCATGCCTTGCGAGGAGGTTTTTGTGTCCGCAGGGTGGAGGGAGGTGAGGAAAGCTGGATGGTCCCAACCGACTCTCAGGGCTCAGCAATACACGGGTGAACTCTGACTTGTCTATGTCAGCCGTGATTAGGTAGGAAGGAAGGACCATCTGCTGTTCTTCAGGCATATTTACTCCGTTACAGAATCAGAGAAGTTTTTGGGTTGGAAAAGACCTCTAAGATCATGTAGCCCAACCATTAACCTGACACTGCCAAGCCCACCACTAAGCTATGTTCCCAGATGCCACATCTACATGTCTTTTAAATACCTCCAGGGATGGTGGATCCACCACTTCCTTGAGCACCTGTTCCAGTGCTTGACAACCCTTCCCGCAAAGAAATGTTTCCCGATATCCAGTGTAAATCTTGTCTGGCACAACTTGAGGCTGTTTCCTCTTATCTTATCGCTTGTTACGTGGGAGAAGAGACCAGCCCCCACCTCACCACAACCTCCTTTCAGGGAGTTGTAAAGAGCTGTAAGGTCTCCCTGAGCCTCCTTTCCTCCAGTCTAAACTACCCCAGCTCCCTCAGCTGCTCCTCATCAGACTTGTGTTCCAGACCCTTCACCGGCTCCGTTGCCCTTCTCTGGACGTGCTCCAGCACCTCTATGTCTTTCCTGTGGTGGGTGGCCCAGAACTGAACACAAGATTCAAAGTCCAGCCTTGACCAACTCAGTTAGCCTTAGAGCCAGCAGAATGTCCTTACTCAACACCGTGGAAAAGCACCTTGCATAGCTATTATTGTTTCTCCAGGAGCTGTTGTTTAAAGACACTACCAGTCCCTTTCAAAGGGCAAATCATAACTGTGGCACCTTGGAAAGATTTGCTTCTAGTAGCTAAGTGCAGGAGCTGAGCTCACCCTAAGTATTGCAAGAATTATTTGGGGAATTTATGCTCTTGGGTCCTGGCTCCCGGTCACTAGCAGGGGAGTGCTGGACTGCACAGAAGCAAAATTTACAAATCTCTGTCACCGTATGGGAACGTTGCGATACTCCCAATTTACACACACACTTTGGATGTGTAAATATTTCAGAGCTGCAGTTTAAGGGCACCAGTGATTTGCACAGCACTATATATCACTGCTTCCCAGGGAACACAGTGCTACTGAAAAGTAGCACTCAAGTCAGGGGTGGATTTAACATTAGCATCTCAGCACTACGCTACAAGTTTGATTGTTTATGTACATCATGTCAACTGATTTAAAATCTATATTTACACACACTGAGATGGCCTCCCCTCATTAATAAATTAAGACACTTGTAAACCACTGGATCTGCAAGTTGGCTTTCTGATTTACTAGCATCTGAGTATCAGATTGCCCACCCTTCCTAGGCAAAAGCTGATGAGGAACAAAACTAAATGCTCCACATAGTCCTATAGACTGTGGTTGTCCATATACCACTGGCATCCATGTTCCTCATCCTGCGCCTCTCTGCAGACTAAATTTGTCTCTTATGTCCCAAGGGTTATTAGCCTCAGATCTTTCGCCAACACTGAACTCAATCATTTAAACGAATTTAATGACAGAGGTTAGTTTTTCCACGAGGAAGCTGGAAACCTACAGCAGTAAGTTCTTGGGGACTAAGAACCATGCTGTGAGCGAGTTGCCATCGCAGCTGCTCATGAGAGCCCCTTCTGCCAGCAGCTCTCCAAGCTCATAACTCCCTTCCTCCCCTGAGCACGAATGATGAAATATTAGAGGCTCTGATCTCTGCCTCATTAAATAGAGAATATTCTCACTCTGTCTTGACCTGCGCTAGGGCCAGTTTAAGGAGCAATCTGTCATGAGATCATTAATACAAAGACTTGCTCAGAGGGCAAGGATGTTCATCCAAAATTAAATTCTTAACCTTTTTGGGAAGGACTTCGGAAAGGATATTTTACCTTTCCCAACTGGAGGAGTCAGTTATATATTTCTGCATTGCAGAGATGATGGAATCAAAGTCAAGAGGCCAGCATCATGCTGAGACTTTGCCTCTCCAGTTCTTTCAGTGATGTCCAGCACCGTGTGAGCAGATGCCCTAGAGATCAGGAAGTAGAGCAATGGTCAGGGAGCAAACCAAGGTCAGTTAAAAACTGAAATGAATACAGTTCAAATAGGCCAAAGACACAGGTCCATAACAGCAGCTTGGCAAGGGATAATATGAAGACACTGGCAATGCCTTTATATAGAGAGATGCTGTAAAAACATGAACGAGTCTTAGCTGTCTTTTCAAGGCACAGATCCAATTGCCAGACACAGTGCTTGCAAGTCACATGAGTGACAAAGGTGTCTCTGGCTCTGCTTGAATTGTTGCTCATAAACATTCTGGGAGACGGTCTGTCCTTTAATATATGAATTTATTATACTTGATATCTAAGTGGTTCCTTGGCCTTCCTCCTGCCCCTCTCTCCACTTTCCTCTTACAAAAGGTTTTAATGACCAGAGGTACCCACAGTGTGATGATGGGAGCAAGCTAGAAGGATGGAGGCAGATGGAGAGAGAGAGAGAGGAAACCTCCAGTACAGACATTTTCTCCTAATAGTATACAATCTACACAGACTGCTGCAGAAATGGGATGAATAATAGAATCACAGAATTTTCTCATCCTCTGTCACTGTCAAATCCTATTAAACTCACTCCAGGTAAAAGGTACACTATTGACACTGCTAAAACTACACTACACATCGGGGTTACCATAAGCAAATGAAAGAAGATGGGTGTGAGAGAGGATAAAGAGAAATCACAAATCATCATCTTCCCAGTGAAGCATCAAGAATATACGTATTGGGGGTGAAGTGCTATTCCTGAGGACGTATAAATGCTATATCAGGTTAGGACTGGAGCTTGATATTAACCCTCTCGTCACTCTTTTATTTTTCTATGAATATTGTCTCTGCTGCTTCTTTTGAGGCTAATGTGCTTTTATACCAAAGAAGATACAGACAACTGGATTAGTATGGGATTTAGGGAGCAGACTGTGTACTGGGTGATGTGACAGCGAACAACTAAATTTAATATGGCAGCTTGATCCATTATGTATTTTATTCCAAGGAAAGTCGACATGGGCACATGAAACCTGGACTGGATCTGGCGTCACAGTGGACTAGGATCCAGAAGTGTCAGTTCTGGGCCACATGATGATCGGATTTTAACAACCACTTTTGCTGCCACTAAGTACATTTTACATGGCTTAAGCTTATAAATGCACGTAATCCTCTTTAAAAATCATCCTGACCCTAAACTTTAAATAAAGATACATAATATTTAGCACCTTTTTGGCATTTTTACTTGTGAAGTTTAAAGATCTTTAATAGATTGATATCGTTACACTTATTTCCTCAGAGACACTAAGCAGGGAGGCTGACACATGCAAGGTTGCCCAGTGAATCAAGAAGAGGCTTAGGGACTACACACAGAGTTCCCATTTTTTTCAAAAACCCCTATGCAGCCTTTGCTCAGCTTACTCCCAGAACCGAGACTTTATACACTCTCACCAACTGGGCTTGAAATTTGCACACATAACCAGAATCTTTGTTCTGATAGTCTTGGAGGGGTATGAAAGTAGTTCAGGTCCTACCAAAGACCCAGTATGGTGACTACTGCTCTTCCTCAGGTAATTAGTGGATTAAAGACATGCAGAGATAACTTTCTGCAAGTATTCTGAAATACCTCTGTCTTCTCTCCTGGATCTTACACAGGTTTAACTTCATACATATATGCAGAGGAATACATGGCACGGTAAATATTTATCTGCTGATAACACTGATTACACCAAGGCCTGGCCCAGGCTTGGTGCCCCAGAACAAACTTGCTCACTAGAGATAAGCAGCTTCTAAGAAATGTAAGGTCTCTGTTACGTTTCATTAAATAAAAAATTTTTAAAAATTATAATATGAAGAGGGCAGACTGAATTTGATGCCAAGTTGTCCTTTGCATATCACTGACCTGATTCTTCCTAAAGCTTTTTCCGTTCTGAGAGGGACACAGCATGCAACTATTCCAAGAATCAAGGAGAAGCCTTTACAGAAACAGGTTTTGTAATCATTCGCAATTCATTTAGCATACGGAGCAACATTCTGGGTGTCGTGTCTCCCAGCTGGTGGCCAGACGCTACAGTGGATGCGACCAACTGGCCACAGTCTTTCAGCCTGGCAAACTAGGCTTCTCTGTGTGTGTGGCCAGCGTGTTTCCATGGCTGAGGCTCAGAGCACCATGTCCAAGTCCTGAAAGCAGACACCAAGCCAGCTGAACCACAGAGGAAATTATCCTCTGGCCAAACTGGGCAGAGAGATGCCAAAGTTTGGAAAAGAGCACCAGCCAGCCAAGAGGATCTTAACATTGAGAGTAGTCATCTTTCCCTAATGGTCTTAGGTCTGAGATAGACGGAAGGAGGAACAGATGGCTTTCACATTCAGAGCCCAGCCCAAGGATTCAAGGGGATGTGAAGTAGTTTTTCTGTAGTTTCTCTAATTCTGCACACCTTTATGAAGCAATACATCTGAGGTCCCAGGGCTGGCTCCACTTAGACTGGAGCTCCTGCTGCACAGGGGACCGAGAGCTCACCTCCCAGAGCAACACAGCTGGTTTGGTACTGGGATAGACCCAAGTTAATGTGCCCAGGGCCCAGGTGAAAAACAACCTTTTTTTAAGGGTAGGTTAGAGATTTCTTCAGTGCTTTATCCTCAGTGCCACTTTTTCTTCTGTAACAAGAGGGAGGGTCCTGATCTGCTCTCAAACATTGCTTTAAGAGCCAGGAAAGAGCTAGGTAAATACCCCTTTGTCTAGGATGAACTATCTGTGGGTGCTGAGGAAGAAGACAGAGGTTTTTAACTTGTATTCAGCCTGGAGAGCTCCACAGGTAGAAATGTCTCCTCAGTGATGAGGACTAAGGCCCATGCAGCCTGGAGGATGGGTTGCACTTAATTGCTTTGCCCGTTTGCAATTGTATGGTTAATTTTTAGCTAATTTCTGCCCTGAGTATGACTTAGCTATCACTGCCGTAGCATTACAGCTAAAGACCCGATTGCATTTCCAGATAGTCTTGTCACTTAGAAAACACTAATGCCCCACTTTTGCAAGGCAATTATGAAGCGTTACTCTGATTTTATAACATACCAAATGTCTGTGTGGCTACAGACTGATAACATAGAACCAGCAGCAGCATTGATTTAGTGCTGCTGGCAGTCTGACTTCTGGAATACTGCAGGCCACCAGTGGCCATAATACAGGAATAATTAATAATAAGGCTTAATCTTGCCCTCTAATGAACAGAGAAAAACCGCTCTCTCACCCTTGCCCATCCTCCTCTCCATGAATCCTAAGAGGAAGCAAAACTGTGATTTAGCAGGCACATCTTAAGGACCAAGGGTCTGAGCACAGAGGAGCAGGCAAATGGCTGTCGTACAATGTGCGGATTGTTGCAGGTACTGACACACTATGAAGGGAGATGCATCCACCCTTCACTGGCTGTGAGAAACACGCTTGCTGGGAATCTTTGAGGGAGCAGTGAAAAGGAGTGATGTCTTATTTCTATTGTATAAAACAGCTCTGAAATCAAGGCACTTTTGTTTCTAAATAGTCTGTCTTTGTTTCCATGTACTGGCAGTTCAAGCAATCAGAAATCCTGAGTGTAGCCTCCCTAAACCATGAAAATTAGTTTTCTAGATTTCTTGGTTTTGAATCATCAGGTGACATTTAGGGCTGTATTTTCAAGCATTTCATCAGGTGACATTATAGTAAAAAACCTTCAAGCCCTCCTCACTTCCCCCGAAAAGCAATGAAAGGAAGATTTGTCTTCTCACATACCTAAGAGGCAGCTGAGCTCAAAATTAAATATGGAAGGACTAGGAATTGCTGCTAAAGTTGTGAGCGTCAACAGTGCAAAATTTCCAAAATCCCCGTCCCAGTGTTGAGGCTGTAGTAATGCTGTATTTGAAATGGAAAATGCTTTATTGTGCTGTACTTGAATTCTCCCATGCTGCTCTCCTCTCCTTGTTAAAGACATTCACGGGGGAAACCTCTGCATGTTCTTTGTGTGTGAGGGAACAAAGTGTCTTCTCCCCTGGAGGCAGAATACAGTGTTACTGAAGCTAAAAAGGCCCAAAGTGCCATATAATGCTAAAATAACAGGGAGTTTTACCTCTACTTATCTCTCATAATCCTGAGCTATTTTTCCTCCAGATGAAATGAAAGATATATCCCATCATCTCCACTGCACGCAAATATCATAGCCTGTAAAGCTACACATTAGCAACTTGGGAGATTCCCTCCCACAAGAGCAGAGCAACTCAGGTGAACAATGACTAAGAATTTTGGGGTTTTCCCCCTCAGACCTCGTATTATGCCTGAAGCATATGATACCTGCTAATAACATATGTAGCTGTGGGAGCCACAATAATTACTATGGCAAATGAATCTCATGCCTCAGGAAGCAGAGTGCTTTCCATAGGGCTCAGGAAGGGGGTCCCCTGCCTGAAGCATTACCCTGAGACGTGAGGGGCCTACAGCCTCACTCCACCTCTTGTCTGTCAGGCAGCTCAATCCAAACCCCTTGGCAGGAAGCTGTGCCAATAAATATATTTTCTATTGGCAGGATATTGCTCTCTTCTGAAATATCACATATTTGGCTATTAGGGAAGGCAGAGTCTGATCTTGTATGTCAAATCCTATGTTCCCATGAAAAATGAAGGAGCCACTTTGCTCTACTCCACTCTCCTCTTCTCCCAGCTAACCAGCCAAGGATGCTGTCACAAGTAAAACACCGTGCAGGGCTTGCTTTCCCCTGGCAACAGCTGTACCCAAAAGTAGCATAGAGGAGCGACTGGAAAGCAGAAAAGGGGCAGGAAATACATGTGCCTACTTGCCAGCTGAAACTGCTGAGAATTTTAATTTTAGGCCTCTCATCAGCCCTGACACAAAAATTGTAGCATCAGTTAAGTCGTAATGAGTTAGTGGTGCATGCGACATTTACAGATTGTAGATAGGAGCAAAAGTGCAGGACTTCACAGTAGCCTCGCTTAGCATAGATGAAGTGTTTGGACCCAAGGTTTAAGTTCAGGAGTTTCAACAAGAAACTGAAATGCTTGGGGAATGATAGGATACAAAGCTTTTCTTCTGTACATTAAGCCAGCTTTTATCAGCCGCCACCACAGGTGACCAGAAGCTCTTAACATGTGCCTGCCTCATTTTTGGCAGGTATTAGGTGGCCAAGGGGTAGTTGATTTCAGTACAGATACCAACCCCAAGCTCCAGCTATTGCAATCACTGATTTCCTCACTGTGATGATAAATTTAGGACTTCTGCTAAAAGACAGAAAAAAAGTGTGCAAGAAGAGGAAAGACTGGGTCAGTACACCTGATTCCAGATTTTCACCACTCTGGGGCCTGATTTTCCCTTCAAGATCAGTCAAATCCTAGCCAGCTTCAACACATCAGCAGATGAGCCTGCAAATATTCTCAACGCAGACCAGATCTCCTGGATTATCCCCACACCAACATCACTTAGTGTGCCATGTTAGCCTCAGAACAGATGCGGGGTGCCTGAGCCAGCCTTGCTTGCAAGGGGTTTGCACATCAGAAGAGGGGCCCCTGGACCTCCTTCTCTGGTGGGTGTGACTGCCCAGGAAGGCTGGGCTCCTATTGCTGGGAGCACCACTGCCACCAGGAGCAGGAATGCCAATGGCAAGTGGCAAGCTGTAGGGATGCTGGGTTCTGCGGGGCAGGGTGTTTGTGAATCCACAGGCAGGGAGATGGATGCAAGGGAGAGAGGATTAGATTAGCTCACATTCATAAATGTTCTGTATGCTCTGGTACTCCATGAATCCTCCTTTTTTCCCCTGCTCCCTCTTCTTCCCCCTCAAATCTCAGCCTCTTCCCTCCTGCCTGGTTTCATCACAACTCCAGATTGCTTGAACAAGCTGCCTGATAAGCCCACAGATGCCAACAGGAAGCAATGATGTTACAATAAGTGTCACAGGGAAAATGTCAACTGTATCATTATAATGAAGGTCATGTCTCCCTCACAGAGAGCTCAGGGCTCTGCACAATTCATGTGTTGTTATTAGGTAGATGTTGACATGTGTAACTTCTACCTTACAAGATTCACAGCACAGGGACGAGGTGAGGAAAAGCTGGCTCAGAACTACTCCAAGCTTCAGCCGGAATCATAGAAAGCACAGAAGGAAACAATTAGCGTGCATTACACAGGTGGAAATTCACCATATACTCCAGTTCCAGCTCCCTGTGACAGACAGGATGCACACACAGGATACCAGGGCAAATGTGCAGCACTTAAGCAGCCTCAGACAGCACCAAAGCAAAGCACAAAGTGGCACTAAGAGCAAGTCAGGCACAAAAGCAACCAGTCTGCATCCCAAAGTTGACACTAGTAAATGGCACTTGGATACTACATGTAAAACAGCTCGCTGCCTCCCTAATGTAGGGAATCTCCTCCTTTTAAACCTAGCAATAAAAATGATAAAAAGGGGACTATAAAAAATAAAAGCTTTGAATTAATACTCTAATGAAGTTTTATTATTTTTCTAAAAAAGATTTTGTTCCATGATGAGAAAATATATACTCTCCTTGGCTCTGACTCCATGCTGGGAAGTGGTTGTAGGAGTGGCGGGGGATGTTTGTGCATGCATGTGTGCGCGAGATGAAGGAAGGCACTGAATGCAGGAGGCAGAGGCCTTTTAGTTCTCCAGAAAGACACAATGTTCTTTCCCGTCTTCTCTCCACATCCAAACCTGTCAATATTTTGCTCAATAAGAGATGACATGTTGGCAAGGATTTTCACATGCACACACACAGGCATGTGTGCACACGTACCCTGCTGGAGCTGGTGGAAGAATATTGAAATCCGAGAAATTTGACTAATACGAGGCATGACAAAGTGCTTTCAGGGATCCACGAGACTGCCCATCACTCATTTGTTGAGGGAGATTGTTAGGGCATTGCTCACAGATCCCCCAGGACATCGAATCTACTCATGTACAGACAGAGAGGAGGAAAGGAGCGTGGTATGAGAGTGATCATCTGAAGAATGGGAGGTGTATAGCTTTTGAGGGGTGAGGGCTAAGGTAGGACTGGTGTATCAGCACACTTTTGGGTGGCTGAGCACCATTTTACTCTTCCTCCAGTCCAGAAAGCCAAGGGAGAGGTAAAGCAGAGGGATCAGCAGGTAGCAGCTAAATGATAATTGCACTTCCCTGTGATGCTGGGTTGTAATTTATCTGCTCCCTCCCATTCCCACAGTGCTATGGTATATCCCCTCCCATCAATTTGTTCCCATATGCACTACTGTGAGGCAAAATTGCTGTTTGGACTGAGCCTGATGTTTTTTATGGCAGACTGTGTCCCCTCAGTTATTTGGGGAAATGCTGCCTCAGGACTGAAAGTACAGGGGATGTTGAAGCATCCATTTGTATTTTATTGTAGTAAGAACAGAAGTAAAGGGCCGTTTTAATCCTCCATCCATAAGGCCATATTCTTATGCCTCTAAGAATAAAACAGTCAATGTACAATTAGCAAGCAATAAGTGAACACAGTGAAGATGCAGTGAGAGGAAGCTGGGATGATTTGGTTTCAATCCTCCACTCCTGGAAAGGTAAACTACAGGAAGATGAGAGCAGAGAAGAAACATTATTTACCTCTAATTCTATTTTTCTATCCTAGGATGATCTACCTTCCCTGTCTTTGCTAAGGGCTCTGGAAAAAAAAACAGCTGAAACTCAGAGACAGCCCTTACAAGTCCCTCCCAGGCTGCACCTGAAGCCCATCACAAGGACAGGTGCTACAAGTCCTCTGCAGAAAATACTTACAAAGAGATGTCACATCCTAGACCAAAATGGACTGTACTTCAGAGGGAGAGCTCCAGAACAAAGCCTGCTGAAGGAATTTCCACAAATGCTAAGTCTGGGTTGAAATATCACGTTGTCACTGTCTTCCCCACCATTCAACCATCCTGTCATATCTCCATAGTCCAAATAGAGAACAAAAAATTATTCTGTCTTGAGATTTCTTGAAATTAAAGCCAGTGAACCACGCTCAAGAGATAAAGGGAGAGTTGAGGCTTTCCCTCATCATGGGGAAGAAGGTGAAAAAGAGGAAGAAGTGGTTTGGGGGTTGGCCAGCAACCGCATTCAGCACAATGGATTTCTGAATACAAGCCAAAGAAGGGATTCACTGGATAAGCGTAGCAAGCCTCCCAGAGGAAGTCACCAAGGGGCTGGGTCGACTGCCATCAGAAGCAAGCCCCTGTAGGTCCTGCTGTTGCAAGCAAATTAATCCCAGTGGCTCACAGATTTGTTCACTTGGCTCCTGATCTGCAAAGTAATCTGAAAAGGACTGCTTCCTGCATTTCTGCCTGTGCTTATTTATTCACTTATTGTAATTTGAAAGAGGATTTAGTGATTCATGGAAGTCAGGGATCGATATCCCTATCTTGAGCCAAGAACAGCTCTGAGCAACAGTGGTCACAGGATTCTGTGGCTGATGGTACACCTCAGAACTGACCTCCTGGCAGGGTCTGGCTTCCCAGCCACCCTTTGGCCATTGCCCCTCCTATGCCACAGCACCTCCCTCAGCTGTTTCCTCTCCCTCCTGCCCTCAAGTCTTCCTTGAGCAGAGACTATAAAATACAAGCCAGAAGGTGAAACTATAGGTTTGGGATGATAAAATTAAGATGGGATCCACCAAATTCATTTTTATTTGCAATCATAAACCAAGCTTCACTTTACAAGACAGAGAAATTAAAAAGGAAAATGAGAAAGAGTTCAAGTGCGTCAGTTACAGGTTGTTAATAGAACCAAAGTATTTTGTGCTTATTTATATTTTATGAAGCGCTATTGCTGTGTTTTGTACAACAGCACATCCCACTAAATGATTTACCAACTCGTAAAGGATCCAGCAAACTGATCTCAGCTCATTCTTTAGAAGGCCAAAGATCCTGATTTCTGTGCTACAACGCCATCCCCCCCAAATACACTGATGCACTTTAAAACTGAAAAGAAATCCCAAAACCTTTATCAGTCCTGACTTGGTTTTTAAAACTTTTCTGCTGAATTGTTTTAATTGGTATAAGATAGTGTTCTGCGAGAAATGAAGTAATTTTTCAAAAAATGATAGAGAACATTTGAGAAGTCCATAAAAGAAATTACAACTTACTAATGAAAAATAATTTTTTAACATCACACATATTTGATTTTCATATTTCTGACAGGAGAAATAATTATAAAAAGTAATTAGAAGTATTATTTCTTAAGCTTAGAAATATTTTATAGCCTTAGAGGTTTCCTTTAGAAGACCTCAGCTAATCCTACTCCCTTCCAAACACCCCTGAGCTAAGATTTGCAGGACTGCTGATAGATCAGACTCACTGAAAGTAGTTGGTACAGAGAAGGCAGGCAGTTTTCTAAACATGCAGCGGTGTCTCTGCTTTTCTGCTTTCTGTTTTGGGTTTTATATTACACAGGACAAGCACAACATTTCAGATCTATTGGCATGCCTGCATCGGACTATGATGGTATCAGGTGGCACGTGGTGGAAGGTGGGGACCAGCATCTACTTTAGATGAAGCAAAAGTGATGCTTGTGAATGAGTGAGGCAAGAGGTGTGCGGTGTCCCTGCAGTGTCCAGTGGATGAGGACAGTTAGCACCAGAAGATGAGACTTCTCTCCCTGCTCAGCAGGAAGTGTGACAGGAAGGAGGCACCAATACAGCTGATCACATCTCTGGCAAAGCAAGGCGCTGTGTAGGTGGCATGGAAGAGGATGATGTGTCATTCTTAGAAGCACATCAGATTGTTTGACTTCTATGTCCTATTACACTGATCCTGTACTCCAACCAAGCTTTGCCTGGATCAGTAAAGCAGCAATACCAATGACCAGTAATGGTTTTTTTTATGGTAACTTCTATCTTCTCGTGGTCTGGGAGCCATTAGCCTCTCAGTTTGTCTTAGACCTGCTTTCATGCACTCTTGAATGAGTCATGGCAAACAACAGGAGCTCTGCTGGTGCAGTGGCATGCTTGAGCACAAAGGGCCTGCCCTCAGGAGTGACAGTCAGTTGTGCTGGAAGGACACATTAGAGGCTGCTTCTCAGCATTGTGCTCCTCTGCCCTGCCAGAACATCTCCAAATGCAGGAAAAGTCATTTCCCAGACCAGCAGCTCTGACTATGAGCAGCTGCAAGACCAAGTCAGAAGTGAAACAAGTGAGGGTCCTATTTAAGTTCTGTCAGGAAATACCAGCACTATTCTGGCCAAAGAGGTGACCTTCAGAGCCCTACCACAACTCACTCCCACCCACAATGGTCTCGGCTCTTTTCAGGTGCAGTTATAGACTGGTGTAGTTGCATCATGGCAGGGCTCTGTGTGGACCCTCGTTTTAGTATCAGATGGGTCTGGGGTTAGCACAAGACTTCAAGGGCACTGGGAAATGGACTTACTGCTGTGGGATACACCTCGTTTGGGACTGACTCTGCAGGCTTCTGCTCTTAGCCCACGATACTTCGGCCTTGCTCACAGAAAGCAGCCTGCATTCAGCCAAAATAAGAACAGCTACACGCCCTGAGCACCAGTTTGCTAAAACAGCGCAGTCAAGGCCAAGGGGTATTGAAATCCCAGGGACCAAATGCTTCCTGTCAGAAGGCCTGGAGGCGACCGTCACTTTAGACAGGGTCGTGGAAAAACCACTGTGTCGTGAGGTCTGAAGGGAGGAGCAGAAGCCTGAGACAGATATTGAAGGGAAGCCGAAGAGGCAGCAAGCAAAGCACAAGGGCTGGGATTTGAGGAGAGCGCATTTACTACTGGCTGAACTTGTTACTGTTTCAGTGCAGTTAGCTCCTGTCTGTCACTCTCAATAAAAGTGTTATTGATTAGCATGTGACTTTATTGTAGGGAGCTGGCCAAGAGCCAAGGTGGAAGGACTCCAGAGGGAAAAGAGGACGACGGAGCTGGCAGGGAGGGGAGGGGGTAGGGGGAGACGGAGGAGGAGGAAAAAGGAAGCTTGGAAACATAAAATCTTGAAAAGAGTAATTAATTCTGATCGTTACAGCAATCTATCCAGATTTTCAAGAATATTATAAATCAGTTGCCTGTACCCTTCCTATTAGCATTCACACTGGGGAGGGATCCTGGGGAGAATTGATCAGCTGAGAATGCCAGTGCCCTGGGGAAGGACTCCAGCTCAGAGAAAGGAGGATTGTTTTGGCTGCTCATTTCAGACCAGTCCTGTGCCCAGGTCCATGGAAAACCGAGAAGGCTGGAGGCATGGGCCTTCAGGAGAGACGCATGGTCCCTTAGCCCACCTCCACTGCTGTTCCCCTGAGGATGTGCCAAAGGAAAGGGCAGATGGCCTGCAAATCTTTCTGAAAGTGAGAAACTGTTACTATCTCTTGCAGCTTAACTGGAAAAGGAAAAAAGAAATAGAAAAAGAAAATCCCTACAGAAAAAGAAAGAGTGTAGAAATTGAAGGGCAGAAAATATATACTTTCTACATTAAATTAGAAATAAGCTTTACTTTAGAAAAAATCAACATTTTCTCTGAAATGTTTCATTCTAATTGCTGTATTTGGGAAATTTTTCTTTAAAACCTGCTTCATTAACCACAGAATCCCATTTTTCATGAAAAAATGTAACTTTCTTTTCCCCTCCACCTGCAAACTACTTCCTCACTTCTAGTGGCTTTGCAAAGTCATCTGGAGCTCCTAGGAAGAACATAAATGTGGAATAGGAATAGTAGTGAAAGATTATTCATTTAACTACATGACAAAAGATAGTCCATCATTATCAAATAAGTCTTGGTCTACCATCTAGAAAGAGAAGAAATAAAATTTTGATTAAGATAATTGATGGATTTCCTATTTATGTATCTCGAAGACTTGCTCCCAGTTCCCTCCTTAAGGCTGGCCCACCTTCCAGCAGGCTGTGCACTGCCTCCTTGGAGGCTCACAGGATGGAGCAGCTGTGGAGTTCTGATGGGAACCACAGGAGCTTTGTTCAGGGAGCTCGGCACAAGATAGCAGACAGTGTTGAAGGCTGGAGCCAGGGATGCTGACAGGGCTGCAGGACCAGACTTGTTCACTGTATACTTAGAATTTAAAAGTGTGCTTGGTCGGCTCATCTGCTTTCCAGAGAATAAAAATAAGCATGCTCCTGATGTTTATGAGACATGTCCTGGCAGTACAAATCCAGATACCAACAGGGACTCAAAAGGACACAACGGTTTCAAAAAACAACCACCATTAAAGCACAACTCTTCCCTTTCCCCCTTTTCAAGACTCGACACTTGTGTTTGAAGGTCTGCTGTTGCCACACGCTAATTTCATGCCCTATCAATGCCCTGACCTTCTGGTTCTCTCCATTTCCTCACCTCTTTAATGGAAAACTCTTCTGACAGCCCTCTTTCCGAAAACACACAAGTTTTCTATACTAGCTGTCCAGCCACTGCCGCAGGACATCAGTGTGACAGCAGGCTGGTTCAGTGACCGTGTGTGGCGCCAGTTGTTCTGGAGGGCTGTGACAATGGCACTGGTAGCTGAGCTCCTAGCAGGGCTATAAAGATGTAGCCCAGGCAGCTTGCACCCTGCACTGAAGTAGCATTGGTTGTGTTCTCTGGTCGTGCGTGGCAACTTTCAGGCAGAGTTAAGAGACTCTTAACTCTGCCACAACATCAACACAATCACTGGAAGCTTTGATCCTCAAGCCACATGGAACTTGGAACCACGTGGAACCGAGCCACATGGAACTTGGTTGTCACATCTGTCCCTTCCCTCCTCTCCAGCACACCTTCCCATGTGACCTTTGCCACCTCCCTCCCTGCAGACTGGCAGCAGTGAAGTGACTCCATTAAACCATGGGCCCAGATGGCTTTCTCCTTTCTCTGAGTCCATCTGTGGCCACACTTTGCCAAGCAGGACATTTCCCTGCGGCTCCCTTCACTTGCCTAAACATAGGTTTTTGGTGCCATTTGGGATGCCTTGGGGTGCACAAGACATCTGCACAGAAATGGCAGATATGACCCAGGACTACAGGAAACCTGTGCCCATCTGCACCAGTGGCAGGAAGCCAGGCAGGACACCAGAAAGCTTTTAAAGCAAGAGACTCAAGCACCTAACAGTGCTTCCAATAAGCAAGCTGGGCTTTTAGTATGGGATGGTTATCAGATGTCACTGGGAGCAAGGACAAAGGAGTCCTCCTTTCTGTTGATACCTGCTTGACCTTGCCTTCCCACCAGCAGGCTCAGGAGAGAGTTTCTGGAATATTTTTCCAGCAAAGAGCAGGTAAAGATCTGGCACTGTGCTCTAAAAATGAAAGGCAAGACACAATTGTTTAAGTAGGGGAAGAAGTCTACAGATTCCCCCACATGTTCTCCTCTTTCTTCTCTTTGCACTATCTGAGCATGGCTGTGGGAAAAGGGTACTATAGAGAAGGGAAGATTTTTTTGGAGAAGTCCCAAATGATATGCTTGAATGCGTTTTTCTGTTTCTCATTTTTTTCCACAGTACTTCACTCTCCAATACCTGCTTTTTATATTCATTTTTTATTTCTATTCCCTGTTTCCCCCACTGCTGCCAGCTCTTAGCTTCATTTACTAGTTTTGATTGCATGTTATTTACTTAGCACCTGTTGATTTGTCCCCTCAGGATTTCTCTGTTTTAAGCAAAGAGAATGCATATGATTTTAAGTGGATGTAATTTTAAAGAAGAAAGGAAACAATCACTGTAGCTTCCTTCTCACTAGGAGAAAAACAAAAAGTGTTTCAGTCATTGGTCACAGCTGAGCTGATCCCAAAATGGTGACCACAAAAGAGTCAGGGTAGGAATGACAGGAAATCACAGCATATGGAAAGCATCATCTTATCTGTTGTAGATCTAGTCAACTTTCAGTATCTTTTAAAACGTTCGTGACTTGACAAACAAAACTCAGCTCTTCCGTATGAGGTACCCTCCTTGTCCTCCTCTCAGCAGAGCCACAAAGCATACAGGCTTGTACTTTGGAAATAAAACAGACTTAGGAAAGTAGGAGGTCAATAGACTTGCACAGATATTGCAAGGTGCTGATCTAACTAGAGGTCCTAACATGTTCCCAACAAAAAACACAGAAAATACTACATTCCGGCACGTGAAAAGGGTGCTCCCACCTTAGGTTTACTCCCACTTGGATACTGGTCTGACTGCCAGCCTCAGTGTGCCTCCTCCATCAGCACAATGACTTCCAGACCACTCCGCAGCCACCACTGCCTTCACGCTGAAGCCTTCCTTGAGAAAACATCCTACAGCCAGCTAAGAAATGGAAAGACAGTCTTAACTCCTTCACTGCTCCAGTGCAGGGGTCAGCCAAAATCTTTATCCACTGAAAAATCAGAGCAGGACCTTAGCCATTTCCTCATCTTTTATGCTACTTACAAATTAAATTACAACATATTTCTCAAAGAATCATCCAGCCATTTATTTACCAAGTCACCTACTCTGAACACATATCAGCCCATGGCATGCATAAAGACAGCTTGCTTCTAGTATGGTTGGGGTTTTGGTTTGGTTTGGTTTGGTTTGTATAGACAAAAGAAAATCTACCAATAAATTGGATTTTTCTTTTTTTAAACTATAAAGGTAAAACATCACAGGAAGTAAAAGCCCTACAAACACAGCAGCTTTTCTCTGTCCCTCTCTCTCCTTGCTCACTGTCTCTGTGAGGGTCTGAGCTGTTCACAAAATGGCAGGCTGACTCAGTGCCGTGCCTGGACTAGTCTTAAGTACTGACATCCTTTGAAGTCTACCAGTTTATGATGCCATCTGATGCAGTGGGTCATTAGCCACTTAAGTCACATGGTATTTGCACTGCCCCCTCACTGGATAACCAATGCTTTAAACAAAACAGAAAATGTCAAGTCATTTCATTATGTTTTGGGTGGTTTTTCTAATGAGCAAGCATTTTGGCCAGAGATGCGTATTAGCTTTTAGGACTCATTTTTGCAGGCAGTCAACCACTTTTCCATACTTATCAACAGTAAAAGAGAGGACATTTCCCCCATTTATAGCAAAATGCAGTGTATAAACATAACTTAGTAGCGCTGTATATTTTTTTTTGTAGACCGGCTTTTCCAGTGGTGTAGAAACAAGAACTGCAGAGGCACTAAAAATGGAATCAAGTTCAAAGACCAAGACGTATGTTCTTCTGACAGCACACTTTGATTCTCAGCACTGGGTCATCATAATCGACCCCTTGGTGTTCACTTGAAATCCTCTCTTTTTAATCCATGCTCTTTCCTTTCCCAAGATGCAGAGTTTTACAGGTAGGATATTCAGGAGCACACAGCACTGGCTTATCTTTGACTTCACTGTGAGCACACACAGGCCAGTTGCAAATGTTTTTAAAACCTTTCCCAGCGTTCATCATCACCGTATATCCTTTCCTGCTACTTGAGCTTCTCACCGCTCTAAATCCTTCCCTACCACCTTACAGGTTACTTTTCTGCAGAACTTTCTTAGTCAAACTCGACTTACGATTTAATTCACACCAAAAGAAACTGTTACAAGAAGACAGCCATGAAGCAGCTATGCAGGGTACAGGGAAGTACTTTTGTTTCTGAAAGCACATGGAAAATAGTTCTTAGTTCTCAGCTGACAAGAACCGCTTGAAATACCAACACGTGCTCCATTCAGCGCTAGACCAGAAGATGCCCCACAGAGGAACAGTGGCTCACTGACAACAGGAGAAAGACAATAAAAATAACTGTGAGAGAGGGAAAGGAGGAGCTGCATGGAATAAAGTGTCCTCTGCCGCCTTGTAGATGGGGTGTTAGAGCAGAACTAAAGGCTGCAGTGAGCAGACAGCCATGCATGCACAGACCGTCCAAAAGGTGAAACGATATTGAGGAGGAATTTCCATTGTGAAGACTTTCTGAAAGGTCTGCTGAATCTGATGGGGAGAACATTTTTCAAAGAGATCCAGACAACAAACTGCGCTTTCCACAATAAAAATACCCATTAAGCTCCATTATGGGTATTTTTATTGAAGCTAGTCTAGACATTCAAGTACAATTTTTATTCATCTCCAGATAAATAGAGATCTAGATAAAGATGGAGCTACTGCCGCTGTGTAGGGTCAGACTGCATAACAGCCCAGTCATTATCCTATCTCCGACAGCAACCAGAACACAATAAGCATTTAAGCTTCCCTCATTCCCAAATGCCCTGTGACTCATACTCTGCCTCACTGTGTTAAACAGTTCCTTAGTAATTTTTTTTCATTAATGCATTTAATATTTGGAAATAAAAAAAGGAGGAAATTTGGCTTATTCTTCTGTTGATGAAATGAATCTCACTTGAAAGCTTGTTTTATTCTAATTTCCAATCTGCCTGAGATCTTTCGAGTCTATCTAATCCTAAAATACCAAACACTTTAACAATTCTTTTAAAATAGTTTTCAGAAATTGGAAACAGTCAGCAGCTTCTCCCAAGGCTAATATAAGCTTGAAGATGTCCTGGGCTTTTAAACAAACACAAATTATGAGGTTTAGGCTTCAAAGAAGTCCTTCCAGCTAACTTTGAACCCTTTCAGGTTTGGAAATTATTGTCTCTAGCAGCTTTCTTGGTAGAGAAAGAACTGAAACCACGATCCCAGCCTGTCCTGCAGTATCTTCTCTTGTGCTGATAGTGTCTTGGTACAGTGTGAAGGTCATTTCTGAACCTGACAGATCCATGAGATGGAAGCTTCTGGTTCTGGAAAGAGCTAGAAACTTTCCAGGCTACCTCAGCCTGAGTGTTTCTGGAGAAACTGGACTAGCTCATCTAGGATTGATGCTGAGGTTAAGAAATCTATCATGTTTTATTGTTCCTGCTGATGTATGACACACCATCCTTCATCTCTTTGTAATGCAGAGTGCCTGCATGTTGGCTCACATTATACTGTCAGCTTCACTTTTGCTCCCTCCTCCCCCAACTCCATTTGGTCTGTTCATGCTAAAAATAACATCGAGATTCATGACTATGAAAGGGATGGGCGCCAGAGAGAGGAAAACTTGCTGACTTAAAGACTCATGGCCATACTTACCACCTTCTACTGCAAGCCTGGATCATCTCTATTTGAGGAACTTCATTTCTGACTCTGGAAAGTAGGGGGGAAAGTCCCAAACTTGAGGAGATTATCCACTATCTATATTAAAATCTTTTCAGCAGTGCACATCAAGGGACAGATTGACACTTTCAGGCATTCCAGGCTTCTGTCTTCTCTGTGGCATGATCAAAGACTGTTGAGATGGTTTAATGGGTGGCTTATTTGGGAAAGGACACCGAAGCCCAAGGAAAAGTTCTGCACCTTCATTTTAAGGCTCCGTGAGGTTTTCACCAGGACTTGGACATCCCCCACGTTCATGGTCCATCCCTGTTTGAAAGCCTGACTGACAGCTCTTCCTTTCCAGACAGTAAGCACACGCTTGCAGGGAAGAAAGGAGCTTTAGCAAAAGTACGTACAAGGAATTTGTTCTGCTAATCAAGTAGCAGATGTCTGCTCTCTGAGCTTAAAACAAAAGCTTGCCCCTTTGTGGTATTCAGGGGCCCCAGGCCACTGGGGATGTGCCTTTCCAGTAAGATTTCTAATGCTGCTCATCTCTAGACATTAAGAGCCTGGGGTCTTTCTCTTCAGTTACTGTTCTTTCCTAAAATCAGAGGTCTTTTCTTTCTTAAAGCGCAGCTATGGTGTCATGATGTCCTAATTTGTATAATTGCTGTCTATCCTAAAGTTTCCCCTGCAGTTTCAATTACATGTCTCACTTCAATTAAACTCCTTAATTCTTGTCCCAAACTGGCATACAGCATGGCTAACAGTCACGGTTATCCTGCTCTACCCCAAAGCTGCCTGCACTGTCCTAGTGGGATGGCTGAATAGAAGGCAGTTTGAAGCCACCCGGGATAAAATGCATTTGAAGAAATGTCAAACATTGATCCTGAGCCACTCTCACCTTCGTTTTTCCTCTGGAGGAACACAATATGAACTAGAAAAACTTAAGGGAAATTTCAAACTCATGATTTGAACCAGAGAGTTAAGAGAGCACAGCAGAATTTAATACCCTGCCCGGCTTCCTGGGTAAGGGAATGGAAGAGGTGAAAGGCTGGGTTGGGGGGGCTGAACACCCTCTAGAACGTATCCAGGGGATAAAACCATGCACTTCAAGCACTACAAGAGGGAGCTGGAGGAGAGGGCTGGGGTAGAGTTTGCCACACAGGCAGTAGGGCCCGTTCCATAAAGCATCTTGTCGTGTAAACAAGATGTACCTTTGACATCCCCCCCTTCAGGGCACCAAGGCATGAAGCAGGCGATGTATTTCAAGCCAAACAGGTGATTTGTAGGTGCTAAGTGTTCATAAAGACAAGATTAAAGAGCTCTCTGATAGCAGGGCAGTAAATCATTCCCCACCTGCAGAGCTGAGTGCCGGGCATGGATGCTCCTCCGACCCTGATTAAATAAAGGATGGCTCAGCAAGATGGGGGCTAAAGTTAGCTGACAGCTCATGAGTGAACTGGTGTCTTGCCTGCTGCTGTTGCAACTGATGGCTAATTTTCTCCCAGAGGAACCTCTGCAAAGGCTGGTAATTAAAACTGGTGGAAGGCAAACAGGCTCATGGGAAGGCAGACCCGTCTGTCCGCTATCCCCCAACCATGAGCGTCCCCTGACTGACAGCCTGCGTGGGTCAGAGCTGCTCCTGGATGAATAAAATCCCAAGGCCTGGTGCTTTCACTTGCTCCGGTGAAAGAAAGCTACAAAGAAATATCTAACAGCTTTATATCCAACATGCAACAAACCCTGACAAGCTCCAGGTGTCCTACATAGAGTTTTGGAGGTCAAATACACACACACATAAATATATATGTATGCATGTATACACATGTCTCCGAAACACCCTTATGTTTTCACAGTATCACAGCTCTCCCCTGGGAATCATGCTCTCCCCTACCCAGTCAGCTGTGTGTGAATGTAATTATCTGAGTGTTACAGCCTGAGAAGTGATGGCCCAGAGGAGGAAGCTTTTTTAAAGACTCAGAGTTTGATGGCAGAGCAGGTAACAGAACCCAGGCTGCATCAACTCCCAAGTCTCCTTCTTAACCAAGCACATGTTTAGACTAAAGAAGCAGGTTTTGTTTTAAATTACCTATTTGACTAGCCTAGATAGGACCCAAAAGAACTTAATGGAAGGGAAGCTTAATGGGACCTCATTAGATTGTTATAACATTTTTTCTGCACTGTGCTATTAGCTCTTTAAAATAGATTATCGGAAAGAACATACTTCACAGATTTAAATTACTTGTGACTTTTGCCTTACCTGAGTTATTTCTTTTACTTTTTATTTGTCTGGAGTTTTCAGGCTAGTTTGGTCAGGTATTTCTTTTCCATTTCTAGATTTACAGATACTTGTAGGAAGCTGGGTCAGTTGGATTGTTAATGACTCTAGTCAATCCTAATCAAAAAAATAGTTTTAATTGATGGATTCAAATTTTGGAATATTTTGTTGTAAATCTAAGCAATGGAGGGGGTTTTTTTAAGTTGTTTTTTAAAGGGGCAACATACTAACAAGATAGACGGTCTAGGGGGTTCTTGGGTTTCCCCCATTTTGCCATTGTATTGAAGCTAGAAATATTCAAAGATCATCCAAGTCCCATAGTTAGTCTTGAGTTGCATTTACAATTGCAACATTTGCTAAACTTTGGTGTGCTCAGATTTGCCCCACTATAAGGAAGAAAAGAGAGTGCAAGAAAGATCTGGAGCATTGGATAGTTGTGATCAGGTGCTTTACCTCCAGCCAAGCTCTAAAATTGACCATGGAGCCTTGTTACAAAAGCTTTGGCACTGAACTTTGGGCCAAGAATGGGAGTGGCTCCTCCTTGACTTAAAGAGCGAATACCGCCTTCTTGTGTTTCAGGGATAGCTCAAAGGTACAATCAATGGAAAATTTAAAATAAGGGATAGGGAGATCTAAAAGCTGAGAAGTCCCATGTGGTTGCTTTTCCTGAAAGATGTCTGCTTGTTTTGATGCTCATCCAACTACTTAACTATCTGCACTGATAAAAAAAATCACAATAAAGGCAGCTGCTGCTTCACAGTTCTTGATGTTCTACGTTCAGCATCCTGTGTCCACTTTCATGAAGCAGAACAAGAGCACATGCAGAAGCACTAAGTGTATTTTTTTTGCACCAGCATCTCCTGCTTTTCACAGTACAATGAAATGAATTTCCCTATGGGAACAGTGTTTTCATGTTTTATAAACTTTTCAAGCCAGTTTTCTTCTACACTGTCTATTCCATTCAAAATACTGCCTCACTTGCTGATGAGGGAAAATGGGTTCAGTCACTGGAAAATGGGTTCAGTTCCCTTTCCTTCTGTCTCTTGATCCATGTCCTGGTTTTGGCTGGGGGAGAGTTAATTTTCTTCACCGTGGAGGGTATGGGGCTGTGTTTTGAATTTGTGCAGAGCAGAGTAGTGATAATATAGTTTAGAGCTAAGGCCTTTTCTTTTTGTACTGCCGTGCTGGCAAGGAGACTAGGGATGCCTGGGAAACTGGAAGGAGACACAGCCAGGACAGGTGACCCAAACTGACCAGAGGCATATTCCATTCCCTATGACATCATGTTCAGTATATAAAGCTGGAGGAAGAAGGAAGAAGGAAGGGACATTTGGAGTGACGGTGTTTGTCTTCCCAAGTAACTGTTACACGTGATGGGGCCCTGCTGTCCTGGGGATGGCTGAACACCTGCCTGCCCATGGGAAGGGGTGAATTAATTCTTTGCTTCTCTTGTGTGGGCAGTTTTTGCTTTCCCTGTTAAACTGTCTTTATCTCAACCCACGAGGTTTCCAGCTTTTACCCTTCTGAATCTCTCCCCAATCCTGCTGGTGGGGGAGTGAGCAAGCGGCTTGGTTAATGGCTGAGGTTAAACCAATATCCTGAGACTCTGCTGTTACACTGTGGTGCACTCCAGAATAACTTTAGATTTCACTAATGCTGAGATTTCAGTGGTTGAACCCACTTTTTACATATACAGGCACAAACATACACTCATATGCAGAGCTCTGGCAAGGAGCCTTGGCTGTGAAGGGAGTTACTGTGCAGAAGAAAATTGCAGGACTCTTTTCATGCCCACCTCACCAAGGTGCTGTTTCATCCCACCAACATTTCAATGCTCATCCCCTCCTTGAAACAAAAGGTCTGCATTAAGTTATGGACCACATTTTAGTATTGGACTATCAGCTGACTGCTTCACTGCACCTCAGATGTAGAACTTAGTAGACACCACAATTGGATATCAAGTCAATATTTGCCACATTCCAGTCTTTTTTTAAGAGGACTGCTCCTCCTTGCTCAGAGTCAGAGTGAGCTGGGCTGCACCTGCACTAGATTCCTGTCCCTCTCTAATTAATCATTTGTTTTATTCAACCCAAATATGTAACAAAAATAGTGTATAGACACAATCCAGATGTTTGCTCCCCAGTGTAAGTATTGGTGCTTTACCACATGCTGGTAGTTAGGCCTGAATCCTGAGAGAGTCCTTGGGTCATTTTGAACTATGGCTGCATTCACTGACCGAGAGCTGTCAGCTATTTACATTCCTTGTCCTGTTTTTGCAAGAGTTAATTTAAACATACTAGCAAAGGACGAGGTAAGGCAGGGATGAAACCAGGTGACACCCAAGGTACAGAGTGAAGGTCCTAACAGTGAGGTGGATGCCCCGTCCCTGGAAGTGTTCAAGGCCCGGTTGGTCTGGGCTTTGAGCAGCCTGGTTTAGTGGAAGGTTCCCTGTCCATGGCATGTCCATTTCTAGTTGAAATGAGAAGACTTTTAAGGTCCCTTCCAACACAAACCATTCTGTGGTTCCATAGACAAACTCAGGCCATGAGTCCCTCCGGACAACTCCACCTAAAGGTACCCAAGGCATTATCAGACTCCTGTTGGGCACCCATCCATGGGCTGTAGCAGCCAAAGGGAACAACCTTGCGTGCAGTGGTTGAACGATGAGTCTTCAGGGAGCTACACAGATATCTTCTGAAAAATAGATTGCATCCCTTGTCCACAGGAAGGAGAGAGTGCAGGGACTAAACCACAAACCTGCAGCTGGGAAAGAGCAAGAAGAGAAGGCAGCTGGTTCAGCACCCTTCCCTGCCAAACCGTTGGCTTCCCCACATTTTCTTCTGTGCAGCAGTGAGGGGAGCATTCCCCTTTTTCTATGAGGACCAGGCAGATGAATGTCTCAGAGACTACAAAGGTTTTTTTTCATGTGGTATTAGCAGGGACCACCTACGTATCTTGGACAGTTCCCTGGAAAGCCGTGACGTGGGCCGGAGCAGCACGCCTGCCTCCCTGTTCCCGTGCCTCTCGCTGCCACCCCCTGTGCCTGCCACCCTTGCCAGCTGCCACTGCCGAACGTGGCACCGCCTGTGCCAAGAACAACCATCCTCCGAGCAGAGCTGCCCAAGCACTGCCAGTCCCTCAATCCCGCTCAGCTCCCTGCGTCTCTCCCGTTGATTTACGCATCTCCGCAATGTTATTTATCAACTGCTCCATAATTAATCAGACGCAGAGCTTGGCAGCACTAAATGAGCAGCCCGTCTCCAGTGCTCCCACTGCCACCAGCCCCCTCCCCTCCCAGCCACCATGCTTTATCACACACCACAACACTGGAGCCTGCGTTCAGTCGCTCCTCATAACAGCAGCCAGGGGGGCTTTTCAAATGATCTCATCTCACCGGGAGAGCAGGCACTTATCCTGCCAGACTGGCAGGAAGGGAGGAATTAGCATACAGGTAAATGCCAGCTTCCTGCCGGTTATCCCACCAGCCACCTGGCTAAAGAGCTGCAGTCGCTCTGAGATTAAATATCTTGCTGTTCCTTGCTTCCTGACCTCTTCCTGCCCCTGCCACCCTGGCCTCTAATCTCTCTCTTTTCTGTCAGGTTGCTTCCTCTCTTTTTCCCCATTTGCATTTTGTCCCAACATCCTTCTTTCGCTTTTCTCTTCTTCACTTTCCAATGCCTTTTTCTCACGTTGCCTCCTTTCACTCACCCACTCTAACTGCTGCTCCCTTCCTCCCCAGTTCCCCTCTCACATAAGCCCCAGACGAAGCACACTGTGAAAATGAAATTACACTGTGTTGTTTCCATGAGCAAAAACATAAGAGGAACCTGGACTCCAGAAGTCCTTCAGCTCAAATCTATCAGATATAAAGACCACAGATCCTAATCCAATAATAACATTTTGTCTCTGCCTCAGATTAAAAAGCAATGCTCAGGAGACATGGGTTATGTTCCTAGATATGGTATTTGTGGACTGACATGCTATTAGCAAGACACACTGCACCTCAATTTACCTGTCATTAAAATATAGAGGACAGAGATGCTAACTGACCCAAACTGATACAGTGTCCATACTTGTAAAAGTAATCACACAGTCAGGGTTAAAGTGGAAGGCTTCAGAGATTGTCTAGAAATTCAAAATCTCTCTCCCTTTTTATTCAGTATGGAGGCTGGTATTGAACACCCACTTTTTGGAACCAACCTGGGGAGAACAAGGTGGGGACTATAAAATTAGGAAAACTTGGCTTCATCACTCTATAACTTTGTTGCTGCTCTTTTCATGGTAAGGTCCCCCTGTGGGAGATGTGCCTTTCAAAGGCTCCTGCAGGAGTGAGCTATGATGCAGTGCATCTCTGTGAAGTCTTCACAGAGAACCTGGGCACTGAACAACGCCCTCCATGGGCAGAGGCATCACCTCTGAGTGATGACTGTGCAGCATATCTTGGTTTGTCATGTCCTCTTTCCTAAAAACATAGGAAACATGGATGTTTCCTAGACCTCAGCTGAGTTCCTCAGGCTTCGTAACTCTCCCCACACTAGCATGCTGTCAAACCAGCATATAATGACCACTAACTCTTCTGAAATAAACCAGCCTTTGAGACTGAGATGGGCTCTTCAGACAAGCAGAGCAAAGGAAGAGAAGGATAAGCTTTGCCCCAGTGCAAAATAACAACATAAAACTGGCAGTCTCTGCCACCCGACAGCCTTTGCAAAAAGGCTGTAGAGGAAGAGACCTGAGCGAGGGACTCTAACATAGCATCACCAATTAATACGAGTCCTCTCTGTTGGCCCATTGCACGTAAGTAAAACAGGGCTGACATCTGTCAGGCTTACCCAGATATTGAGCACAAAAGGTAATCAGAGGGCTGATAAGCATTCTGGTGCATCCACTTGCCCATGCTTTTCGTGCTAGAAAGCATTGCTTTTATCCTGCACGAAGAATGGAGGTGGGAAACAAGAAATAAGAGGAAAAAACTGAAATATCTAGTGCAAAAATTCACTTATTTATTTAAAAGTAGATGGGGGTATAATGGGAAAAACAAGAAGAGAGATGAGAAGGAGAGGAAAGAATAGTAGGGAAGGCAAGCTGTAGAAAATTGAGGTAATAGGAAATGAGGGAGATACAGAGAGATATAGAAAGATGTAGAAAGCCCTGTTAAAAACCTTTTATTTTAGCTCTACTATGCAGATGCTCAGCAGAATTTTTGCTGCCAATGATGGGATGTTTCTGTTTCTCATGGATTTCTAGCTAACAGTCCCATATTTTCCCTTTGGCTGAGGGCATGAAGAGTGTGCAAAATGCCAGTATTGCACCTCCTTGGGGTTTTCTCTCTTTCTCTGTAGGACTTCCACTCTCTCAGGGGACTCTTGGAAAGGGTGCAAAAACAGCAGTTCAAAAAGCATTAGAGAAATATAGTTGGGCCTAAAAGTCTCAGGTGGAAGGAACATTATCCAAAACGAGAACTAATTATTTGGTGGATTAAGGCCACTGGCTGGGTTTGCAGAGTTAGCAGATGGACAAGAACGCAGTGGAGTCCTTTTTCAGGATGGATGGCATAGTGAGAACATCTGTCTGCTGCAAGCAGGAATATGTTCCTGGTCCACTTGGTCTCAAAAACAGAAGTGCAACCTCCTACTTGGACACAACTCACAGAAACCAAAACTGCATTGAGGGGCTTTTTCATGTTGTGAGATCAAAGGGTTGGGACTTGGCTTTGCAGAAGGGGTTTGGATAAGCCTCACAGTGTTGCAGACTGAGAACTGCTTAGAGCTATAAAAGTAATTGCTGAAAAGACATTACCTTACAAAACCTTTTGCCGGTAGATTATGAGTTTGACTCCTGTGCATTCTGGTGGTACATTAAAATCATTACCATTTGCATCTGACCACTGTGTGGTGGTCTCTGTGTGAGGGAAGTTTTGTGGCCCTCAGCCATATCCCACTGAGCACATTTAAAGCACTATGAGCACTGAACGTAAGGATAGCTGATCCAGTTCTACCAGACTGAAGGCAATGCAAACTGACACAAATGGGAGATCCACCCTACCAGAACTCACAGGAGATGGGGCAGATCGATCCACAGAAAAAATGAAGTCCACTCCTTAACTATGCAGAGATCAGGACTAAATAAGTAGCCCTAGACGCACACGTTCCTTTAGTTGAAGTCTGCCATGTCAACTAGCAAAACACATTATATTCCACCATAGCTCAGCAACTAGAGCTTCAAGTATTCCCAGAAGGGCTATCCTGCACTTGACCCATGACAAAAAACATGGAAAAACCACTGTAGAAAGATAAAACCATGATGCGTTCCTTGCAGCAGAGAGGGTCTGGGTCCTTGGAAGCTCCTCAGCGAGAGTTGCCACAGGGCTTGGCTATAAAGGCAGGAGGAAACCAGTGGACATCTGATTTCTCTCCCCCCTTCTCACACATAAACACACTGTTTCTGGTAGCAGCAGCTCTGCCACACAAAGATCACTGCCACACGGAGTGGAGATGCACTCAGCTCAGCTGTAAAGGAGCTGACAGCTATGGGAAGCAGTCTTTACCCAGCAGTGTGGTGCTTAAGTTGGGCCAGTTGACTCTGCTGGGACCCAGCATGAGAAAACTACAATATGCCCACAAGGATTTGAACTCCACTGATCTTCAAAGTAATGAGTAACGAGCATTCATTTTGCAGAGGGAAAGGGCAAGGAGAGGGGAGAAAGGCACACGCATGACACAGAGGGACCATGGCAGACCATCCCAAGCAGCTGCATGTGTCCTGTTTCCAGTACTCCCACCATGGTGTTGCCCTGATTCTTGCAGCACATCTGCTGCCCTCACAACCCTGCAACAGCCATTTCCCCAGCGAGCCCAGACACATCACAACTTTTTAGCAGCCCAAAGGACAAGGCAGAGGAGGACTGTCTGAAAATGACAAACAGAATTATCCTGGTGTTATGCAGGGCAGCAGTTGGAGCCAGCACTGCTATTTACAAGGGATGCGGCTTGCAAAAAGCAAACATCTCTCCATGGCCCACAGGGTCTCTGTTCTAACTAACACGTCGTGTGACACTGAAGGCAGATAATTAATCTCCCATCACAGCACCTGTCTGCACCACCTTTTTCCCTTATCTAATATCTCCGTCCCTGTCCCTCCCTTTACGGACACCATTTACAGGAAGGGGGAGTGAGGTTTATCACTGCCACCTATTGGCATTTGCCCTACAGGAAGAACACGAGGACATGGCAATACTCTGCACAAAACCATCACCACTTCTTTGTGCTATTGCTTCCTGTGAACCTGCATACGCTTTGATGGCCAGGGTGTAAAAACTTAGCACGTACTCTGGAAAGGTTTGTAAGCTAGTTATAACCAAAGTTGCATTAGCAACAGTCCAGTTTTTAGCAGTTTTGGGGTGGTGGTTTGGTTTTTGTTTTATTGGGGTTTCTTGGTTTGGTTCTGCATTTTTGGTTTGTTGTTGTTTCTTTTTTTCCTTTTTCACTTGCAGGACTTAAGACCAGAACTGCACTCTTCCATGTGGATATAGCAACTCATCTGGAGCCAGATCTTTTGATACCACGTGGCCTTATGTGTTTTGGACATACTCTGCAGGTCCTTATAATCTGTGCAGAGCTTTCTCCTCAGTACTGGAAGCCAGTCTTATAGGGCACTCTGGGAACATCCATATTGAACTAAATTTGGGATATCTGGCACAGTTCTGTATTAAGGTCAACTTTACTTAGCTCTAGCCATCCAGGCGAAAGGTGTGTTTTCCTGCTGGGTTCTATAACAGACATACAGGCACAATGCAGAAAGCATTTTAAGTTTTCAACTAAATCTGCCTCCTGCTTTGAAGCTCAAAAGGTCAGACTCGAGGTGGGGTTTGACACCAGCACTGGAATAGAGAAGAGGCAGGAGGAGCGTTGCTGGTCAAAAGCTGGGGGCATTGACAGAACTGTGTCTGGGGAGCTCTGAACTGAAATACCAGGAGGGCTGCAGGGCAGATGGGGGGCACTGGCAGACTTGTCTAGATGGGCAAAGCTTGTTTGCTGTACACAGAACATGCCTGGATGCAGTCCCTGATGCAAGTCCCTCCTTTAATAAAAATCAGAACTCTACTCTGATAAAGCAGCTGAAGAGAAAGCCATCCCTTGTTCTCTAAGGCTGACCTTTCCCTTTCCCCAGCATAGTTAGATCTCTTACAAGACTTGGTACATTCAAGAAGAATTTTTAAAAAACATTTTTACAAACATGTTCTGCATGACCGCTTCCACTAATCCTGCCGACAGGGGCGATCAATGCCTTTAAAGGAGATTTGTGGAAACCACAAAGAGTCAAATGCTGCCACTATGGAGATAAATGCCCCTTCAGTTCCTCAGCTGATGGTCACCACAACACACCTCCTCGGGGGAAGGTTTTGCTCCAGACCCAGCTTATTATTAAGGTGGGGCAGAAGTTCAGGACTGACTCACTAAGAACCGCTCCCCACCTGGCTTAATTTCTCACTATAAAGAACCGTGCTTAAAGTGCTGCTACAGCACCCTCTTACACTATGCTGGATTATTAATTCAACATCGATCCAGAGGAAACACGCACTCTGCTTCCTACAGCACCCTGCTTTTGAAGGTAACCCATTCTCTCTATCGACCAAGCTGAAGGTTGCTTAAATTAGCAAGAATAAATAAAACCTCAACTCCACTGAATAGCAAAGAGATTTGAAAAAATGTTCCACTTTTTCTGTTTTTCACCCAAGATCAGGATTTCAGTACACTGTCCCTGATTTGCTCTTTACATGTGAAACATTTTTACCCATCTCTTTTTTTGAATCAGTGCAGGCAGCAAGTAATCTGGGCAGAGGCTCCTGTGCTTAAACCAGATAACAAATCAAGCTATTCAAGATTAAATGCATTACCCTGCTTCCCACTATTTTAAAGGCCAGAGTTCTATAAACTAGTGCCAGATGTTTTAATTAGCAGAAAGCAACAGCATATTCCCGCACAGCATGTTCCAGAAGGGATACTGAAGCGACAAAGTAAAAAATCTCAACACGGAACGAATGCATGTTTCCTTATACATCTTTGACTGCTTCCCCTGCACTCTGCCCACAAGCCTGCCTTTCCTAGGACTCATTCTAAAATATTACTTCACGTAGATTTTGTTTTGTTCTTTACCGTTTCCTGGAAACCTTGGTAAATATATTCCACTGGCGTTTCTTAACTTCCCCTACTCAATCAATCTTTGTCCCAACCCAAATCTATTTCACTTAATTTGAAGAAACTAACTCTGCCTCCTGATCTAACAGAGACTCCATTAGGGATGCAGCCACTGCACATTTTGCAGTCTGTTTGAACCTGTGGACACAGCAAGGCAAAAATGAATACTTCACTTAAAAAAGTCATACAAGAGTGTTTCTTACATGAGGCACATGTAATCCAGAGGGGGATGATGCAATATGATACAGTGGCAGCTCTGTCACTTCTCAGCTGGTGAGGATCTCAAGATCAAATTTTTCAGAAGACTTGTGTGCCCATGCAAGTATATAACGCAAGAGGGATTTCAAGGGACATCATACGGAACAAGAGCAGTTTGGGATGCTTGTTATCATGATGATACTGCTAAGAAGACATGACTTAGGCATTATATGTTGGAGAACAGAAAGAGTGACCATTCTTTCACAAAAGACCTTCAATCTTTTCTCCTAATGTTCCCCATTTTGTCCTCAGCATAAGTTTCTGCATGCCTGTCTCTGCAAAATTGGGGAGAGGCACTGGGATCCCCTCGATGGCTACCGGACAGGTGCAGTGTGCTTTCTGTTCCAGCACATTGTGGTGCCAGGCTTGGGGACAGCATTCACACTGTCCACACTTAGCACAGTAGGGAAATATGTCTGAAGCTTTTAGTGAAGGTTGTAAAGTTCTGTGAGGGGATGGCTATCCCCAAGACAAGTGCTGTCCTCAATACCAAGATTATATTGGTTTTCCCACCATCTGTAGGGTTCTGACCATGTTGTTCTCTCTTCCTTGTGGAAACCATCATAGCTAAGCAGGCAGTTTTGAAAATACTGGGCTGATAAAAAGGGAAAGATACAGCAAAATAATACTCTCATCAGTGTATCTGTACTGGAAGAGATACACAACAAAAAGCTAACACAACTAAAACATTTACCACTTCCTAATACTCAAGTATAAAGTGGAAAATTAGAAAGGGCAAAGAAAACACAAGTTCTGGTTAATGAAACCCATTTGGTTTCTGAAATAAGCTTCAGATAAAGTTCAATTGTCAATTGCTGCGTTATGTTCTTGGAAATCCAGTTTTGCACTGCTGCATCTTTCTAGAAATGCAGTGAGCTGGGACAATCTGCATGCTTGCTCCTCTCCTGCCTCTCCTGCTCTTGCCCCTTGTTTGTTCCTTCCTTCATCTGCTTCAGTGGCTTATTTCTGATTTCTCCTGTCCTTTGGAGTTATCAGGAGTAAGACACAAGATTGATTCTCCAGGTCAAACCGTTCCTCATCAATTATAGTAAACAAACCAGGAACGTGTTTTCTAGCCAGTCAATCTCCTTTCTCTCTCTCTCTCTCTCACACACACACACACAGATGTCCTTCTACTTCCAAGGAAAACAGGAGCTGAAATGGGTCAATTTGTTATTTTCTTTTTAAAGACAACCATAGTAACATTTCTCTGATTTAATAACTCCTACAGAAAATGGCATTTCTTGGTGAGAAACAATACCAGATATTGATACAAACAGATAGGATTAGAGATACAAAAATCTAAATCCATTTCTGGCAACTCATATTTATTTACTTCAGGCTTTGGCTGACTTCAAGAGAAAGGATTAGGGGAAAATGGAAAGAATAGCAAATCAAGCTGATGAGAACTTTTTAATCAGAAAGCCAATGGCACAGAGATTGGCTTCCAAAATGGCAACGAGGAAATACCTTTAAGAAGGGGAGGAGCAGAATGAGAGAGAGAACAAGAAAGGGAAAAGGCCATTAATTCCTAACCTTCTTACCCTTCTCTTTCCTTAGCTGTTTACAGCACAGCCTTTTCCCTCAGCAGCTCCCCGTAGCTAAAGCCATCTCTGTGTGAAAGCTTTTCACCTGTAGTCCCCACCTCATTCAGCAGAAGGGTCGATGTTCCATCCCTTCAGACAGAGCTGCCCCGGTGCACGAGTCCCTGCAGATGGGTGGCACAAGGCTGGCACAGTGCCTGGGTGGCACAGTGCTGCCATCATGCAGGCAGCAGCACCCACAGCTTGGTTTTGGCTGTGACCACTGGTGCAGGCACAGGGTGCTTCTCACTCGCAAGCCCTCAGTTCATTATGGCCCCAGGCGGGCCCATTCCAGCCCTCCTTTCTTTGAAGAGACAGATCCATCTCCAGGGAAAGGGGTCTCCTCTTACCTTTTCAAAAAAAAAGCAGTGATTTGCAGTCACAGAGAGCTGTTGCATCTCTGATGCTTTCGCTGCTGCAGCACAAAATCATTATATTCTCTTTCTGTCCCAACAGCTTCTAGAGGAAATACCATTACAAGAACCTTTTTCTGGCTCAAGCTAATTTCTACCTTCTCCCTGGCCACAAGACAAAGCCAATGCCCAATTTTATTTAGGACAAGACCATGTGCATGACCCTGAGAATGTTGGTGCCATCACACGCAAAACATTACAACATCCCAACACAATATCTCAGCTCGTGATAGAGCTGAGTGCTTCAATCTTCAGCCTTCAGGAGGTTGTTAAAGATAATAACAACTATTTTTCAAAATGTAACTCACATGTGGGATCTAGACACCTTTCTGACAAGGCAATAAGGAGAAGGCAGGACCACTGCACAGCTGAATTCCCTTCTGGAATAAGGAAGGCCAACAAGGATCCAAGATCAAAACCATACTGAGTAGTGATAAGCTACAAAACCACTTTGAAAAAACACATTTCCTTAGATCATACAGAGCCACAGGAAGTGGACAACCCAAGAAATAACTACCAAATCCCAGCTTTCTCCACCATCACCACCCACTCGGGCGCTGACAATTGATATGGGTTTCAACAGCAGGTTGTCTGACATCATCACAACCAAAACTCTCTTCCCCAACACTTACGATCTGCCTCATTAGTCCTTTTTAGGAATTCTTTGTGCGTTGACCACCAGCACGAAATACTAGACTCTTGCTGTGGTCTGTCTTATCTCACAGTGCCTCTGAGTTCTTTGTCAATACAAATGCCTGCCTGGCTGGTATATGTACTTTCCATGACAATCAAGCACGTGAATTTGAGGGATCCTTAACAGATGATAGTGATGCTCAAATAAGCTTTGGCTGCACTTACACATATTAAACTAGTGTGCTATTAAATACATGCCAAAAGTGAAGGAGGAGATCTGTGAGGTTCCATAATCTTTCTAAATGAAGAAGCTTGTTATAAAGCCACTGAGAAGTCTCCAAGAGTAAAACCCTAAAAACTAAACAAGTCCTGACTCCAGACTTTTCCTGAGTTTTATGTCTTTTTTTTCCCCTTTCTTCCTTTCATTTAATAATAAAAAAAAATTAATAAGTGAAATGTTCTGTAGTAACTTTGAAAGAAGTAATTTAATAAAAAAAAATTCAGAGTGCCTCGAGTTAATTTAATTCAATCCTAGGCTCATGCTGCTGCCAAATTGCACATTTCAAAACTGCATAGCCAAAGAACTTTAGGTGCCCTCTGAGAACGCCTGAAGTGAAAGAAAAGGCAGAGAAAAAAAAGACCCATGAAAGCAAATTAAGGCAAATACCTTGCTGGGGGTTGGAGGGAAAAGAGAAGAAAGAGAAGGAAGAGGAAGTTTCAATTAATGTGCAAGTGATTTAGTGCTTAAGAACAATAGTTGGGTAGAAGTGTTGCCCAGGATTTATTTAATTATTTAACACCCTTTGAAGGGAAGATGGTGTAGGTCAGGCCAGTGAAGGAGAGAAAAGCTCATCAGTAAGGAATAACTATTTTGCAAAATGAAAGTACAGCACAACAATAGAGTCCTGAGGGTCAGGGCTTCAAGCAAGAGAAATGAAGGCACTTGGAGCTAAATTTTTCTATAGGATGTATTCAGCAAGGGTCTGCAGACATCCATCCTGGGACATGACTGTGAACACACATTATGGGTCTGATCCACTCCCACTGAGGCAAAACCACAGCGAAAGCAGGACTGAGTACAGTAAGTTGTTAGTTGGCATCTGAGGTAGCTAAGAAGCCATAGTGGACAGCTAGTAGGCAAGGAAACATCTTAGAAATGTTCAACTATAATTCAATGCCTTAATGCTCTACACCAGAAAGAGCCTGGAAATTAAGAGGTAGAATGCAACTTTGGTCTCATCATTTTGCTGGGGAAAAACAATGCACAATACATTACCAAGCCAAGATGCTTTTTACCAGTCCTGTCTATCCATACAAATCCCTGGATCACATTTCCACCATATTGTCCTTTTATTTCATTTGCAAAAACCTCTACTCAGAAATCTGCCATCTGAGACACAATTTTTAAGTTAGGACTAGTGTTGCTAGCATGTAACTTGCTCCATCTCACAGCTGCCACATCTAAGCAGACCTACCAATCGTCACCTCTGTCCTCTCTGTCCCCTGGGCCTCTCTTGGTGTCATCAGTCTCTTTACAACAGGATGGGTTTAGATGTTAAACCCTTCAGAACAGAGAGCGTTGATTATTACAAGTGTGTGCCAACATTCCTCTGTGTCCTCAAGGCTTATGAGAAGGGTTACAACATGACTGCCAGCAGTACCAGAGGACTGGATTTGGTGACCCAAAGAGGTCCTCTGGAGCCCTATACCTCCAATCATTTGTGTATTGTTTCTGCTATTACTGTTGGTTCTAATCTTATTGTTTACTTCTTGGAGCAGGTGAAAGTAAATTCTACTGGCTTTCTTCAGGTTCAAGGTTAAAGCAGCTCTGCTTGAAAAAGTATTACATCCTAAATAAGCAATACAGTTTTGTCCAAAGGCCTTAGACTGTCTGCTATGATTTCCTCTTAAGGAGGATACAAGTTAAGCTGGATGTCATTGGAAAGTCAGTGCTTTCAACAAGATTTTTGATAAAGCCACATAATTAACAAACGACCTTGATGTTATCATACCAACTGGGCACATTTTCCATTGTAACAAATACCTCAGCTAGCATCAGAAGATTTTCCAGTGTTCTTTTTGTATATGTGTAAAAATACATGAACAAAGAGAAATAGAACACTGATTTATATGTATATATATTATACATACATATTTAAAAAATCAGTGCTTCCTAGCTCATACTGTTTCTCTTCTCTTTTCCTTATTTTTTTTTAAATCTACTTGTTTAATATTTTAGGTCTTTCGCAGTCTACTTCCCCCCTATCCTATCTGCTTCTTTAGAAAATTGTGATAATGGCCCAAGTTCTTAAAATGTATAGGCTTTGATAGGAAACATCATTTCCAGCTACAGCAAAAAAAGAGGTGCAAACTTGGTCTGAGCTTCACCCATTTTATGCAGTCTTTGCATCCCCTACACTCCACATGCTGATGACTTGATTGTAACTTACAGCTGTCTCTTTCTAAACTATATAAAACTTAATTTCCAAGAACGACCAATATTATGACAACCGGCTGAGTTTCAGTAAAATAGATTTATAATACACACACTACTATTTACTGGCTTTTCTAATATTTACTGTGGTATCCGAAAGGGCTTTACGTGCATCTCTGAAGTTATCCCCCCATTTGGCATCTAGGGAACAGAAGTCCATATCCTCTAAGATAATTAGATACTTAATGATCTACGTGTCTATTTACTTTTTGAGGATCTCAGCTGCAGAGAATATTAAGCGACTTACCCAAATGTCATACAAAAAGGTTGCGGTAGTGTCTTTAAAAAAAAAAAAAAAAAATCACAACAGAACCAGAAACCAATCTCCTAAATCCATATACTTTGTCTTAACTACTATCCTTGTGAATTACACTGTTATATAATGTAATTAGAAGAAAATAGCAAGTTCTATTATAGGAACTTCTAATCAGCGACAAGCACTGCACTCCTAACGATCTCATTAGAAAAGAAATGCATAATTGCACGGTAGCACCATCGAACAAGGTACACCTCCAGCCAGAGGGGCAGCCCTTTTCCGCATAGACAGCACAACTTCGAGTAAGGCTGCTTCTGCTCTAGGTAACACCAGAAACACACAAAAGTAAGAACTGATAAGACCTTTTCTCTTCTGATCATGAGGTAAGAGTTTTTGCGAAATAAAAGAAGGAAAGGAAAACTCTATTACCAAGGTATTGTTTATTGAGAATAAATGCTAAGCTGATGCTCCACTGCAGTTCTCAAGTGCAGCAGTTTTATCAGCAAAGTCTGTTTCCAACAGGAGTAGACCTAGAAACCTTACTGGCACCTTGGATTCTGATCCAATCTTTGCAAATACGTTTATATTAAGTAATCACATCATACATTTTATTTACACCTGCCTATTCTTAACTTGCATGTTTCAATGCAAGCACCTCACTGCAACACTATGTATCAAGGAGCCCAGCCTTCCAGCCCTATCTTTACAGGTTTGGTACAGCTCAGGCCACCCACCACATGCTTGATGCTACAATGAATGCTATGATCCAAGCCTTTCAGAGAACGAACGAGCCAGAGCGGGCAGCTGGCCCAAACTCCCAATGTCAGAGCAGACATCTGGCATCATCAACAGCAGCCATTACAGACCATGGCTGAGCTGTAAACCTTGAATTAGCTTTGAAGACCTCCAAAATGTGAAAGCAGCGTAGTCTAGGTTTTGTATTTGAAGCAACCACTGGATGTAACGTGTCACTCTCCTCAGCAGGTCCTGCTTCAGCAGGTCCTCTTCAGGAAAGAGTGAGCTCCAATGGCAGGGATCACAGCTACAACTATGGGATAACAGGAAAGTCCTGCAGGATCCCTATGCAGTTATGATTAGTAACTCATGACACATGGGGGAGACAGTTTAAGGTTTTCAAAACAGACGTAGTAGCTGCTGAATGATATTTGCAGCTCTTTCACAGTTTCCTCTGCTAGCATCAGCAAACTCCTACTTGAGTGTGCCACTCTGTAAAATGGGAATTTTACAGCTCCACAGGGAAGATGTGAAGGAGTAAAGCACCAAAGCGAAGAGTTAGGCACCTAAAAGCTTTATTGATCCAGGTCTGAGTATACCGTATTATTGGACTCTATGTTAGGTCATATCTGGGAGCCTAAGAAGAGCAGCTGTAAGAAGCAGCAACAGGATTGAGCTCCAAAGTAAGGAAAGAATATAAGAAAAACCATGAACTGAAACGCTTTAACCTATGAAGGCAAGGACAAGAAGTGGTTAAGAGGGGATTTCGCTTAAGCATGGAGAAGAAAATCTTAAGAGATACAAATCACGACTGCTGATGATTCTGTTTTCCTCCTGACACAGATAATGGGATAAGTGGGCATGCATGGAAATCACAGAAGGGAGAATTTCTGAGGAAATGAAAGCCTTTCACAAAGCCGGCTCTGTTATACCATTTTTTCCCTGTGCCTCCTGCTGGGAAAGGTTGGAAGTACAGCTACCCTCGGCTCCTCCACAGTCTGACAGAGCAGCTGGGAGCTCTCCTGTGCCTGGGAACATGTCCTAATCCCTGATCTGCCCACCTCACCAAGCAGCCAGGCTTGGAGCAGCTCTGAAATGTCCCCCAGCTGCCTCTCCCACTTCATTTCCTAACACACTCTTCACAGGAAAAGACAGGGACTGGAGTAACTGGGAGGTCGCACCCTGCTCATCCTGTCTGGGATGGGCAGGCCCTGAGCTGGGGGTGTGCTGAAGGGCTCTGGTGCCCTGGTCCTGTCTCTGCTGGCTAAAGGGAGGTGCTGAAGCTGGAACGGGCTCTGACGGAGTCTCCTGCAGGAGAAGGCACAGAGTGAATAAAGCAGCATCTTCCTGCACTGGGCAAACCAGCGTCAAAGCTCATTCACTGATGTGTGAAACCTAAATCTCTATGAGGCTCCTCTTCTTCTTCTTCCCTTTTTTTTTCCTAATTCTCCCCACCCCCAGTCACTCTCCCCTTTTTTTTTGGGCGTTGCCATGGAAACTGCATCTGGTTTCCATTCTCTGTCTTTCTGTCATGTCCCTGCTCAGAGTCAGAGGCAGCATCGAAGAGACATTGATCATTGATGCAGTGAACCAGCCCCGCAGGAACCAGGCTGGCCTGTAACCCCGGGCCCCTCAACCACCACCTGCTTCACAGAGAAGGTCCAATCTTACTGCTCTTTGGGCAAGTTTAATTAAAAGTGAAGCGGAACCAGGCCCTTTAAGGCACCATCCTTCGGAGGGTCATGAGAAATGCCTGCACGTACACACACCTCGGGCCCTTACGGAGCTTTGTTGGGAGATGCTGGGGTTATTCCCATGTCCCTGTACACACTGAGGTCTACCCACAGCTGGCTACAGAGGAGTCTGTGAGACTGAGGAGCTGTTTCTCTTTGAAAGGTAATCCATACCCCACCACCTGCCCCATTCCCTCCTGAGGCTGCTAGAGCAGAGATGCTCTTTTTCGGGACTTGCCTCAGACCACATGCACTGGCAAGCCTAGGGCTGAAGGGTACACGATACCTCATAGCCAATACACCTGCAGCCTTGCTCTTCCGTGCCTTGCCACTGCTGGCTGCATTCTCATGGCTTCTCCAAATGGAAGAGGGTGCAAAGGGAGCAAGTACCAAACCCAGAAACAGCTGTGCTGACACAAGAAGTCAGTCGAACAACATTTCCATTAGGAAGGGATTTCGGATGGCAAGCAGCAAGAACAACAACAGGCCAAAAAAACAGGAAGGTGCATCAGTAAAGACAAAGCAATCTCAAAGGAAGGAAGAAAGGATGAAAAAAGTGTTGAAACAAGACCAAGAGAAAGACTGGCCTGGTTTTTTAATTTCAGCTTGCTGCTAGCTGAATCCCTTTTCCTCCAGCCTCCTCCCACCACCTCCCCGAAGGGTATCATTGCCTCCTAATACACTGATGTGCCAAGGAGCCCTCTGACAGCTCTCTATTAATTAACTTCATGCCGATACAAATTTTATTTAAAGTTTAAAAAATCCAATTCACATTGATCCACCTTCATTGCTCCATCTGGCTGCCAATCAATGGCTGCTTGGCTTTACCTGACGGGGGAATAGATCTTGCAGCTGCACGCAGAAGGGAGCGCTTGGGAAGTGGGAAATAAAAGCGCTGTCTTTGGGCCTCTCCCACATCATACACCCATTCTGGAGGAAGATACAGTATCCCTTCTCCTTCCCTGATTTTTGTGCACCCTCCAATTTCTCTGCAGAACTCCCACTCCTGACAGTATGAAGTACTCTCCGTACAAGCTGTGCTAGATCCCATTGTCCCAGCGCAGGAAGGGGCTTTTCTCATGTGGCAGACTAGGCTGAAAGCTTATACAATGCACGAGGACTCAGTGGGGACAAAAAAAGGGATGAATTGACCCCCTGCATTCAGACTTCTGACAAGATTTGCCAAATTTCTCAATGGTAATTGTCATTTTACTCTCAGAGGGAATAGCTTTGTCTCTTCCCCTTCCCTCTGCCCCAAGAATCGATACGGCTTCTACAGAGAACAGCCTTTCCAAACAACACTTTGTCCCTTAGGCCTTGTCTGCAGTAAGAAAATTGGTAAGCAGGTTTTTGGTTTTTTTTCTGCTCTGCAAGGAGCAAAATAAGATGCTGGATAGGAAACATAGCACACACATCTTTACCTAAGGATGAGAGAAGGGCTCCTGGTCCCTCATTGTCTACACAGTAGCCTTTAACATCACTGGATGTTGTCAGTCAAGGTAAATGGTTTAGCTCTGGTTGAGTTTGGCTACATATGCCAACATAGACTTCAAGCTGGCCTTTCTCCTAATGTTTAAAATCAGATGACTCATCTGTGACCCAGGAAGAAGCAGAAGATGCATTACCTTGCATCTTGACACTGTGAGAAAGGTCATTTTAGAAGCAGTTATAGTGTACTCTTTCTAAATCCCTCCTTGAAAAATAATCATATTTCTCCACTAGAGGCAAAGCTTTCAGCTTGCCAGTATGGAAGGAGCTTATTGTTTTATTATCAAGATTCTAAAGTCTCACAGTCAGGAGCTCCAGTGTTAGGGCAGTACTGAAAGAGACTGTTTTAGCAAAAATATCCAGCTTTAGCCATCATGTGGAAGGTGTAGAGAGAATACTAAGCTAGCCCTGTTTAGCACCCTTGAAGTCATCATTAAAATTCTACCATGGAACTTCCTGGTGATATGTCCATCTCTGATGGAGTCACACCATTCCTGCCAACCAACAAGCCCTGCTCATGTAAGCAGGGCATCCAACCTACAGGCTTAATGCCTGGCAGGTAAAAGTCCTCACATGCACCCACACATGTGTCTTGAAAGACAATTATATACTGGCTTCCATATAACAGCTTCTATTTGTGGGTGAGCAGTAAAAAATAATCCTCTACCCCTGCCAAAGCCAAACAATATGACCTGAGGAAATATGTCAGCCTGTTTGTCTAATTTAGATGATGCTGGGCACACTCTGGTGGGTGTACCTAATAAACCTAATACAAGCTGCAACAGAGGAGGCTGGATACCCGTGAAATAGCAGTCTAAGTGCTTGTTGTATAATGTAACAGCATGGTTCATGCAATTTCACCATGAATACTTGCAATCCTTAAGGCTGAATAAATACAATGCAGGCTTGAACCACAGAGAGAGCAAATGAACGGGCAGGAGAAACAGAGGACTGTTAGGTTTATTATGTCCTTGGTTCCTGGAAAAAAACATTACCAACTGTATCTTCACGCTTGACAACAAATGTTTTGGATTAATTTTGGTAACACAGAATCCTCTCATTGCAAATGAAGTAATTCTGAAGCCTGTGACCTATTTTCTGATGGCAGATATCAGAATCCTTATCAGCTAATCTGCTTTGACACTTGCCTTTCCTGAAAGAGAAGAGGAAGCCACAGAAAGTTTACTTCAGAAATGGATTCTGAGTTCAGGATAGGCCAAGTGGGAAGCTTGTGTTTGATTCTTCTCCAGCAGGCTGGACTTCGAAGCAAGACAGGATTTGGAAGCAGCTCCAGAAAAGATTTTGGAGGAAGAAAAAGCTTTGTAACAGGAGCTGCTGAAAAATTAGTGGGTTCTCAGGAAAATAGCTGTGCCTACATCCAGCCCAAGTGTGCATCACTATATCTCTCTGCTCGGTAGCACAAGCATTAAGTTTGTTTTGAGGCTTTATCCAGGCATAGCTCACCTCTGGGTCACAGGTTTCCTGCATTTTGGTGAATGTACTTTTAACACCTCAAATCATCAGGATCTCAAGTTCCATCTGGTGGCCATCTCACTCTAAAGGGTTGATATCTGAAGATAAAAGGATCCACAGAGCACAGCCCTACAGCAATACCATAGCACTTTGTATCCTGAAATGCCCTTCTATTTTAGCATTTTTGTTACCAGAGCAAGGATTAAAGCACAGAAAAATTAAGGAATTCTTTTAAGATAAAACAAAAAGAGCTGTGGAAAAATAGGAAGCTCAAACTTCAGCTCCCAAATCCCAGGTTAGGGTTTCATCCTGCTTCCTCCATGGTCTGAGTCTGGCTCCTGTATCCCAGCTGAGACACCTGCAAGGTAGCTGTGAATGCAACCGGATGCTCCTGAACTGAGCCAACACATTACCTACAATCCTTCTCACACCTATCCCTCCAAGTCTCTCTGCTGATCCCCCTTCCTTTCTTACTTGCTCTTTGTCCACTTTCCCAGGATCTCTTTTTGCTTCTCTCTCATCTTGCAAGGGCAAAGATACACACCAGCTATGCAGAATAGAAAAGAAACATCCACAGGCTGCTGAACTTGTTCATTGGAAGCAAATAGCCACAGCAAAGGAAACAGCCCTGGCCCTCACAAACCTGCCTTCAGACAACAAATCAAAGGCACTTAAGCTGGCATTAAACCACCCTGGGCTTTTGGAGCTTGCTGGCAGAAAAATAAAAGCCGAAAGAGAAAAGGGAAAAAGGGAAAGGAGAGAGGTAAGCAGGAGAAAAAATCCCAAACCCCACAAGTAAACTAAAAAAGTCAGAGGGACAACACAGCTCTGCCTTTGGTGTTTGCTTTGATTAACATCACTCCCCATAAGGACTCTGAGGAATCACCATCCACTCCCCTCTTTGGTCCCCTCGTGTCTCCGTCCCCCATTCCCTGGGACATGAGCAGCACTGTGCCTCCCCGCCTTTACCACACCTTCAAACACACCTTCTCCTCTTTCTCTCCAACAACCCTTACCCCTCAACTCCATACTGGTCTCGGGCTCCTTTTCTTTCACAGGCCTTGATAGAAAGGAGCAGGTCTGAAATAAGCTGTTACTCAGTCCCAAATTGCTGACCCTCGGGGGCAGGGACTGCTGTATGCGCTTACAGCGTCCCCATCACCGCTTAATGCCTTTTGATATTGCTACAGGAAACACATCCAAAGGCAGAAGGGGCCATCTGGGCTAATACAACTTCCAGGATAACATGGACTGGAAAGCAACTCACTCAGCAGTTTCAGCACTTTGTGGAGAAAGTTGTTTGCATTACATCATGTCTTAGAAAGGCCTCCAGTTTTGCCTAAAAGACTCCAGCTGAAGCACTGTCTACCATAAACCCAGTCAGACCAGCTGTTACCGTCCTTTTTGACTTCTGCCTCCTCTTTAGTACAAATTTGTCTGCCTTCAGCTTCTGATCAGCATGTACCATTATGCTTATGCCTAAAATCATCACACTGTCAGGACTTGTCAAAACCTTTCTTTCTCTTTAGGAAAAACGCCACGTGCCAAGTTCACTTCCCCCCCCCCAGGAAAAAAAACATGCTCAGATGACAGTCTTTGCTGTGAAATAAAGATATTGGGAAAAACCCATTTTGTTTAGGAAGTGTGAGAATCCTTTTCTTCACTGAGGCTGAAGTCCCTTGCTTTGATAAGAGCAGAGAGTTTCTGCTGCTCCTGCACAGACTTTTTGTTTGAAATGCAGGAATTCAGAATGGACATATGGAAAAAATTCTGTACCAGAGAGGCTGCAGCAGGTGCTCAAAGTAAGTGTAGGACCTGCAACCTTGTCAAGGCTCAGCTAGATAAAGCCACAGTGACCTGATCTGATGTGGGTAGAAGTTGTATTTGAAGAGGAGGCCAAATTTTGTGACCTCCAGTGGCCCCTCCCAGCCAGCATGTCTGCAGTTCTATGAAATGTAAGTCAAAACAAAATTCTCCAGCTTACCTGCAACTGAGCTCTTCCCCAAGCCTTTTTCACAAAATTATAGTATCAAGGAAACGGTGCTTTCCTAGGGAAAACTTGGACAGTGTTTTAGCAGGAGCTATAAATATACTCCTGAATTCAACTCCTGAGCTTTCCTTAACATGGGAAAAGCACATTTAGCTCTCTTCACTTTTGCTTCAGCCCATTGCTACCTATATACACGTGTAGATTATTTTAGTACGAGTACGATGGTGCACTCCATCTTTTTTTTTGTGTGAGTGTGGAAGAAAAGCTCATCTGCAGCAGAATATCAAATTAAAGCACATCAGACCAGTCCCTATACAACACCCAATTCCCAAGCTGCAGTGCCTCCTTTTTACCAGAAAGTCTTTGGGAAAAAAAAAATCAACATTTTTGTTCACAGAATTTCAGCTGAAAATTCTTTTGAGATAGTCTTTTCTATCAAAAAGCTGTCAGCTTTCCCACTGAAGTCTGGAACAGATTCAAAGTGACAATTTTTTCCTCTGTTTTGCTTTAAAGTGTCATATTACTTTTTTTTTTTTTTTNTTTGTTTTAAAATGTCAAATTTCTTTTTTTTTTTTTTTTTTTGAATGGAATAAAAGCAAACGTGACGAAGTGACATTTCCACTCCAGCTATAATTTTGTTTCTCCTATTTTTTTTTTTTTTAAGCTGAGAAACAGAAATGGAATATTTTCAGTCAAAACGTTGGTTTTTAAACTGTTTGTTTCAAACTCCCCCTTGGAAAACCCTTTCCCCCCTGTCCCCCCAATAGAACTGATGTTGTTTTCCTTCCCAGAAAAGTTCATTTTCAACATTTCTATGTTTCTTTTTCCTGGCAGGAACACTTTCTGTGCATAAGAAGTTCAACCTATGAAAATTCATTTCTCTGCCTTGGCCATTAATTGGACAGACATGGGCCGCAGGAAGGGTCCTGGGAAAACCCCTTTTCAGCTTGTGTCAAGGATCTAAAGAGAGGCTGCAGTCTCTCTCCAGCTGACAACGGTGGGACCCACTGCCTCTGAGCACCCTTTATTTCTGCCACAGTGTCCATCCAAACATCAGGGAGAGTGCAGAAATTACTGGAGTGTCAGTAGCTGCAGACAAGTTGGGTAGCAACCTTTTGTTGGTGGCTGACAACAAAACTTCCACAGTTTGTAGTTAAACACACAGGGCTTTGATAGTCCTTAGAGCTCTCTAGAAAACTGTATTTCCATACATAAATGAAATGTTTAGGGCACAGTGACAGACCCTGCTGACTGAGTGCATCCTTATCCTGCCTTCCTCAACCTGAGGACTTGGCTATCAAATTTTTTTCAGCAATCCAGTGCCCCAGTGTCCCTTTGCATATGAGAGGTGAAAGTCCTGTTTGGTCAAGAGCAAAGATCCACAGCCCAACTTAATGCATTTTACTTTGGTGCCAGGCCTATGGCAATATCACTGTCTCTGCCTGCATTTTCTCTTCAGGCCTTAGGGAAATGTAGAACTTCCAAACTTCTTAGCAAAGTTTACTCTGCTGCACAATCCTTCTTTATATTTAATCCACACAGTGATGGTAATGTGGCTAGAAATATTTGCCAGCAAGGGATTGAGTGGGTGTGAAATGGGTTTGCAGAATTATTGCTAGACTATTTAATTTTGACTCTAGATACATATGCTTCTTCCTGCTTCTACATATTGCTCATTTCATTGCTTTGGCTTCACACCTTACCTAGAACAGTCCTGGTCAAGCTTGTCTGTTTTTTTCTTATATTCAGTCTTGGTTCATGAAGTGCTGTCTCTTGAAGGACATTTCCAAAACCCTGATATCAGATCCACCACTCAACAGCACTCTAGCCATTTCCACTGAGAAAAAATGATTAGTCAGTCCTTAGTTCCCTTTCCCTGGAAGGCATGTGGAGGCAGCACATAGCAAATCAAGAACTAATACATCTGCTAGAAGAACTTTACCAAGGAAAAGTCTTGCATAACAGCTTAGCTAGAAGACTGCCTATGTAACATGTAAAGCATTAGAAAATGCCCACTGGAGTATCCCTCAGAACTTCAAGGTTTCTTAATGGTCCAAACAAGTTGGCAGCTTTTCTCATTGCTATTTATGTTGCACCTTCACTTTTAGATTTTAAAACAGCAGAGCTCTCAGCATTAAAAGTGGCACCTGCAATGCTGAACTCACACCTGCAGTAGGGAGAAGCCAGTAAATATTATGGAGGAGATTACTGGAGGAGATGCTACTGCTACTCCATCCATTGCAGATCCACGCACGTAGAGGCATTTGCTTTTTTAACCTCATGTCTATTCATCCAGACAGCCAGATTAGCAAAAGGAGAGGTCAGAGCACCTCCTGGACACCTGGTTTAGTGCAGTGCCTAACCCTCTCTCTCTGGTTTTGCATCGACTTCCCTCTACATCTTCTTTCTCATCTGTCAGCATGATCTTCCAACCTGCAACACAGAACCTAGCTCAAATAAGAGACAGCTCCATTAACCATTAGAGAGAGTTGTGCATGAAAAGTAATTCAGAGTCCAGACCCTCATGCCTAAAGGAAGCACAGTTCTTCCACAGCGGGTGTGGGGAAAATGAGACACTGAAGTCAGAGAACACCAGCTACAGGATATTCACATTCTGTCCTTATGCTCTTTCTTCAAAGCAAGAGGAGAATGTAACTCTTGCTAATGTTAACGTGAAATATTTTGTACCCTGAGGAAGGTGAGAGAGCACAAAGTAACTCCTAGCACCTTCCCCAAGAACTGAGGAATCCAGCTGTTTGGAGTCTACTCCAGGTGTTAAAAAAAAAAAAAAAAAAAAAAAAAAAAAAAAAAAAAAAAAAAAAAAAAAAAAAAAAAAAAAGGAAAAAAAAAAAAAAAAAGAAAAAGAAAATAAAAACCCTAAACCCTCAACTGCCCAGCCAAGACAAAAAGAAGTGATGGGGCATTTTGAACAAATGGTGGGTTAGACATTGAGTTGCAGTAATATCTTGGGAAAATAACTGCTGTCAACAAGCACTCTGTTTTTAAAGGTCTAAGTGATACCAGACAGAGCTGAAACACTTCAGACAAATTTTAAACTCAGCTCTGCTGCAGTGGCACAGCTTGTTGACTGCTTCCCCATGCACCCAAGCCACATGAAGAACTCTCCTTAGCTGGTCCTCCTCCTGCCTCCCTCCTTCATGCTTCAGAGCCATCTCCCAACCTCACACACCCTCACTTCAAGAGGAGTCAAGAAACATGGCATGTTTTCAAGGCTAGATGTGAACAGAAACTGTACCAGAGCCATAAAAGAAAGCACTCCCCAGTTCAGGGTCATGTGCTGCTGTTGCACAGAGTCCATGTTCTCCAAGGCACGTAGGGTCACCAACAATCCACGGGTCTCTACAGTTATCTCATATGCCTGCACATACACAAGCACCTTGCTGTTAAAGAATATATAGATCATCACACCTCCACGGGGTTTACACAACACTGATAAACTCTATTACCCTAGGTCATAATAACCAGGCAAACTGCTATTACTCATATTTATACTCAACTGTTCCCCAGTCCCGGGGACTCTGAGCTAGCCAGGCCCCAGGTATGTGTGTAGCAGTCTGACCAAATAGGGGCACCATAGCTGCATTATACTGCTAAAAAGACAAGGAAACCCAGATGGGGCAAGTGTCCTCAGCACAAGCATAAAAATGTGGCCTCTCTGAGTGACCTCCCCACCTCCAAGCAGAGGGGCAAAAGCTGTCTAAGCAGGATGCCATCCATGCTTTTTCCTGTAGTGGGCTGCAATTTTCCTCTTAGGGCCTTGACAAAAGAAACACATAGGAAGGTAATCTTTTAGCAGAGACTAATATTTAGGGGTTAGACTAAACCAAACTGAACTGGTCTACCCGTGTGCAGCAGTGAAGCAGAGATACTAGCCTTCAAAGAAAGCTTTGCAGGGTTTGTGCAAGCTGCAGCAGTGAGAAGGGCATGGCATGGATGACACAGAATTAGTCTGGTGGCAGAACCTATTAGTGCACAGCTGCACTGACTGCACACTAGCACGGATCAGTACAATAGAGAGTCTGAGTCACCATCACGAGCCAGATGGATGGAGACGATCACAGTGCCAAGTCATGGCAGAAGAGAGTGGAGTAAGCAAATGCCACCCAAACCTCCCCAGCCAGAGGGCATGCACAAGAGGAAAAGGGAAGCGGATCACAAAATGGTGTAAAGCTGTGCTTTGCAAATCTGGGGAAGGGCACACCATTACAAGTAATTTTGGTGGGTACTAATGAACCCAGATCAGCTACTGCTGAAGCAGAGGCTAGCAGAGAGAAAGAAGGACAGGGGCTCCAGTACAATCATCTGGACTGAAGCCAAAAGGGGCATAGGTATAGCCCCACTGCTGCATGGGACCCACTGCAACACCTAGGAATGGATACCTTCCCATCAAAGTGTGGGCTTGATAGAAAAGTTATTGCACAAGGCCACTGTAGAGCATCTGTTAGGCACTCACAGGATCCAAATCAGAATTCTGAAAGGTAACTAGAAAAGTGATTTCTCAAGCCATAGGCAGCCATGAAAGGAAGTTCAGGCTTACACATGTTCTGTATGCTGCTCAGGTCACTGGAAGCACACTTAATAGTTTAGCTTTACCCTGGCCTGGTTTATTACCTGCTTGCTTTGGGCTGCCATTTCCATGGCTTCACCGCATAAAGAGGCCTATTTAGTTCAGTTAAAATGAAACAAACGCCACAGACAACATAAAACAAGATGTACATACACTCAGTGTTGGATGTAAAGGTGGGGTCTACCGGGCATGCCCTCAAGCCTTGCAGACATCAGATGACTCTGTCAAGTCTTGCATGCCCAGCGTACAATTCCTGTAATCACCTTTTTCTCTTTGCTCTCCTGTGGCCAGCCTTGAGCCTCTGGTTTTGATACATCCCAGCTTCTCTTGTTGTGTAACTGTCATCCAAAATGCAGTTGGCTAAGGATGTCTGTGGCTGTTGTGGGGGATTACAGGATGAGAGAGAAGCCCTGAGGCCACGCAATATTCAGGATCGTGCTGCCAGGGAGGGCCTGCTACACCACTCAAGCCCCACCTAAACAGTTCCTTTTCACTGGATCCTGTTCCCCTGCCCTGCCCCCATCCCTTGCATTTCTTGACTGGGACCAAGCTCTGGTGTCGGGAAGGATCTATACACATTATTTTGCAGGACAGTCAAGTTAGGAAGGTATCTAAGATTGAACTTCTGGTGCAGAGAGAGCTCGAGGGCTTATGCAAAACTGCTCCTCACCCTGGGCAAGGTGGAAGACTCAAATATCATGAACACAGAAGAAGCCAGTTCTTTACAAAGCTGTTGAACGTAGAGAAAACCAGAAAACTGAGGGACCTCAGACAGTAGTAGCAGTTCAGTGTCATCAGACCAGGTCTGAGCCTGGACTCAGGGGAAAGAAAGGATAGATAGCACATGGCTGGCCTCCATCCTCATTCCTTCTTTTTGTCTTGGTGCACAAGAGAAAGAGCAGGATGGGAAGTTGGGCTGATCATTAGAAAGCACTTTTAATCAGACCTTCATGAAGATCACAAAGTCATCAGCTTGCGGTGACGGATTGCCAGGGACTCCATGATGAATGCATTTGCAAATATTGCTGCAGAATAATTTCCTTCCGTCGCCAGAGCACTCCAAACAAATTAGATTCCCTCTAATCACATCTCCTGTCTGTGGATGAGGAAAGATGGGCCCGTCAGCACAAACGCATTTAGGGGGCGGGCAGTGGAGGGGAGAGAGTGGGAGGTAAGGGGTGAGGTGCAGTGATGCAGCAGGCAGGCAGATGAGGTGCTGGAAAGTTGCCCAGCTTTGAGGAGAGTCTTTGAGCAGTGGTGTGGATACACAGTAATCCCAAGCATGTTGACAGCTCTCCCCCTGCTTGCACACACACAACATGAATGCTAGAGGATGGAGTAGGAAAAGCCAGTGATTCACCTGGAATTTTACAATGGTGCAGAATAAGAGGAAGGAGAATAATGCCAGCATCACTTATGCCAGAGGGTGCAGCCCTCCCTGAAGTTAGAGAGGTAAGCATAAAAGCAGTTTCTGTAATGAGGCAAAGCTTGTGCTGCTTCCCAGTGTCTTTCCTATGCCATACCCCTAGCTAGGGTTCTTGAATTAGTGAACCAGAAGAAGATTCGCTGATAATCCAGAGCAGGTGACTCACAAGATGTGGTACTAAGATGGGGACCTAGTTGGGAAATGTTAATTAGTGCCAGGTGGACATTATGCCATGCTGGAGGCATTCAACAAAGGTGGCAGCTCTTTGAATTCATACTAAGCCTGAGCATATTAGTTTAAGCTCTTTGAAATGAGGGACACAACAGGCCTCAAGTTTAAAGACTAACAAAGGATGAACAGCACTGTGTTCTTAAAAATGGAAAAAAACTATAGCAAGGAGAACGGTCTAAGTAAGATGTCTGAAGGCTACTGTACTTCTGTACACCGCATTTAGAATGAATGCTGGAAGCGGGCCAGAAAAATTATTGCAGAGTAGCACGCTCATGCCGATATCATGTCTATCATCTACAATTTTCCTGAATGCATGAATTAACCCAACAACAGCTTTCTCCTCCCTTGCCTGAAAAATAAAGTGTCACTGCTTAGTGGCTGACCTGACAAGCCACAGGACTGGACAAATGCAATCCACAGAGGTAAGCTGGTAATACAGCAAGCTGAACATTTCCTTTATTCAGCTATTCTCCAACATTGGCTTGAGAGCCATTTTTGCTAGGAAATTGGAGGAGCCTGATATTCTGAGGAAGCTGATTTTTCCACATTTTCACACATAGGGTATGAGAGAGTGCAATATGGTGGAGAAGACAAGGATCACATGCACATTCTCTGAATACAAAGCAGTAGGAGCAGGCTGAGAGAGTTCAGTTCAATGCAAAGTCTAAGACAAGTACGTAAGGAACACTGTGACACACACTGCACTTGCAGGCCTGTGCATTATCTGTTGAAGAACTTGAGAGCTGTGCTTTATTCATTTCCCTGCTCAGAGGAGCTAGGGTAGTTTTTGGCTTCTCACTCCCTAGTTGGTACCAACTTTCTGTTCACAGTCCCCGTTTCTGGCAGCTCAGAAACTCTGCCAACACTCTCTACTGAAGAAAAAATGTAAGCCCAGTCCATGCCCCTTTTAATTAGCTTTGAGATCTGAAGCTGAGTGAACCGACAGAGAAGAGAGAAAGTAAAGACCAAGTCTTGTTTCAAATACAGCAGGGAGCGAGCTGTGGAATGGCGAGCGGGGGGAGCGGAGGAAGGAGAGGGGAGCTGCTGCCTGAGCAATTGGCCTTGTTTGCTCTCCTGGAAGCCTCTGTGTGCTTTTCCTCCAACGTGCACTGGATTTATATAGGGGGCAAGCCCTTATGGGCCAGTGAGCTCAGAACAAGGCTTGGGGCAAGAAGCAGGCAGACTGCTGCCAGCTTCCCCTCCTCTTGTCCACTCGTGCTCCCTTTCGTGCTCTGGCACAGCAGGGCCTCCTTATCAGGTATGATAAGCAGCATTCCAGCGCTCGGCTGGCAGGCTTCCAGCTCACGTTCCAGGAGCCCGGCCGGGCGCTGCCGCTGTGTGAGCACACTTTAATAAAACCCTGATTTTTATCTGAACATTTTATTAATCCAAGCTCAGCCGTTTGCCAAAAAAGCCAACGCATTGAATATGCCAATGTGTGTTCTCTCCAGCTTCTAATGCCAATGTACCTCTGCCCACAGAGTCTCCTCTGCTTCACACTGGGATGCATTTTCTACGCAGGGTTTCTCCTACTTTATTGCTTGGCCCTGCAGCATGCTAGGGAGATGGCAGGGGCCCTCTTTAACTGATTTGCCCTCCCTTCTTTTGCAGACAGATTTGATACAGAAAGGGGAAAAATTTTATTTTTTCATTATCATGTTCCTACTGGCAAAATTACTATTTTCTCCATATGCAGAGCTCATGGAAAGACATTAGACAGCTGCAAGCTATTCCTATAAAAATTAAATAAAAAAAATACCTCCTTTCTTATCCTTCCACTGCTGCCCTGCTGTCATTTGCCATCTCTCATGATACATCCAACTCAATCATCTCGCAGAGTGGGCTGAAATACAAACATCACTGGGTGCTCGATGTCAGCCTGTTGCAACATGGCAAGAGGAGAGGAACAGAAAAGATGGAGAGGTTTGTGTGGGACTAGGCTTAAAAGATGAGGTAGATGTTCTAAAAGTATCCCTAGTCAGTACAGTTTTACGTGCTCTGGCTGATGGATTGACATGATTTCCTGGAATAAGACAGCCTGCTCTGCTGCTCTTCCTGTTCTTGCTGTGCCAGTTTGAGAATGGGACCCAAGGGCTTTCAGCTCAGTAAGAGACTACACTGTTCAGCCATGTCCTCACCTAATGGAGTAGTCCTCCTGCTATCCATAAGACTGATGACATTCAGTGCAAAAGCTTTTCTGAGAGTTTTATTAGAGTACGAAGCACCTTGTAGAACTATGATACTGATCCACAGTCTTTACTGTTTCCAAACTGGCAATTGTATTTTGGCTTTTTATCCCAGGAGGAAGTCCAATATTTTCTCATTCCATCTCTCTACGGTCCTTCTGTAGAGGTTGTCCTCATTTGTCCACTGCTGTTTTATATGCTTAATACATTTCCTATCACCAGCTTCAGATCAAACTCTCCCATTCTGTATTCCAAACCCTGCTCATCTGCTGCTGCAAGCACAGTTTGTCTTCCATCCCACTTAATCCAGGCTAAATCCTAACGTACTCCTGTGTACAAGCTCAGAACTTCCTGTCATTCCTTTCAGAAAAGTTCCTCGTTGTTTTTAAGCTTATCGTTGCAAACCTTCTGATTCTTTGGGATTCTCCTACAATCCAGTTAATGGCTTCCTTTTCAGCAACCTGATCTGCCATAACAAATGCTCAGGGAAAACCCTAAGAACAACCAGGTGCTGGCCAACTGGGACTGCACCTTACCAGGCAAGATGGCATGAAAGCACAAGACAGCTGGATGATACTTCCCAAGCCAACCAGGCAAAAGCAGCTCAAATGGTAATTGGTAAATGGTAAACAGGGATTTGAATGCTTGGGCAAGGATGTACACCTAATTCTTTCTTCTCTGACTGTTCATATGGGCAGACACGTTTTAGAGGGAGGGAGGCAGACATTTAGTGTTGTCAGTCTACTAAAACTGAAATGAAATAGCAAGGGAAGATGGAGTTCTGCCTGGCAACCCAGGAGACACTAAGGAGAGGCTGAGGTTCAGCTATTAGTTCTTCTGGAGACATCACAAGCAATATCAGTCAAATAACTATGCCTTAGCTCCTTCTTTGTTTAGCTAGAATGCCTAAAATAGCCCTGCCCTGGCTTCAACAGGGATCATGAGATAACATATAGCAAATAATGACTGAAATTTAGATTTGGTGTTCTTTTCAAGGCTGCAAACAACAAGAAGGTTGGAAAAACTACTGTGGGGATAACAGAGAGGTGAAATAACGAGCTTAAGAGTTCCTTGGGAATAAGAAGTTCCTAAGTCCTATTCCTATTAGGGTTTTACATAAAGTCTATATGCTCCCTGCCTCCCTGTTTCCTCAGGCAAAAGACAGGCTGGCTGCTTATGCTAGCCAAATGCTACAGTCAATTCCTTCAGCCTTTATCTTTGGGTCTGTCTTCATTTGTATCAGTCAGCTAAGTCCAAAAAAACTCCCAAACCAACGGTGAATCAAACAACCCTCTGCCCCCTGCCAAGCAACAATCAAATTACACCCTGCACAGGACCAGTGAAAGTTTCAAAGCAGTCTGCTGTTTGTCTGCTGTAGGCTAAGGAACATAATGCTAAGTCACATTTCTTATAAGGGCTGGAGCTCAAACTAGGTTCATTAGGATTTATAGTCTGCATTGTCTAAAGGCAAGAGCTGTTTGGCCCTAGGCTCTGGACAGCAAAGATTTCTGTGCCATGCAGAATGATTTAACTTAGGTCCTAGAAAAAGTGTGGACACAGTAGTACAGCATTGCTGATCAAGCTACTGTGCTCTGCTTCTCCAGGCAGCCAAGTAATCTGACAGGACATCTTCCCACATGGTTATTCTGCTCCCAAAATAGCCAAGGTGACTCTTGCACAACACTAAGGCACGTGCAGAGTGATACCCACCTGCCCTTCATGATCTTACAGCCATTCTGCCTGTCAGTCTTTCCATGAGTGTTTAAGTGTTGAGGTTGTTTAAATCTAGCCAAACACAGGTTAAGTCACTTAAGAAACGAAACCATCATGGCTGTAATAATCAATTAACAGCTCCCGCAAAACTCATTTGCTTCATAGCTTGATCTGTGCTAAGGATTAGGTTCTCTCATCATCTAGGTGTATGATCTCAAAGTGGAGGTGTGAGCATCTTTCACACACCTAAAATCTCCTTTCGAAGTGTCAGACGCATGCAGTTGTACTAGATGAGACCTGGATTCAAATATTTCTGCACTCCTGACATTAAAGACTGCATGCTACAGGACAGTGAAGAAGCCAGGAGAGTCCCCTCTGGTAAAAGTTTAGCATTAAGAAGGTCAAAGCTTTAATGAGTACAGCATAGGGAATAAGGCTACTAATTTTGCCTTGTGAGCATAGCTTTAAAAGGACTAGGGAAGGAACAAAGCAAACTACAACTTTTTTTTTTTTTTAATATTTAAAAAAGTATGATTCCAAGCACAGTAACTGGAACCAGAAATCTCTGAACTGAGGCAATAGTAGGGAAAAAGAAAGGAATGAGCAGCTATGGGTGATGGTTCCTCAAGATCTTGAAATATTAGTACAACTAGAAGCTTGTTATCATTTTTGGAAACAATAATTGATCACCTGCTCATAATACTGTATTGGTAAAGATTATTACACGTGCCCAGGCAAAATTTAACACTTAGCAGTACATGTCAGCAAGAGGCAAGGGCTTTGTGAAACCTGCACAAGCAATTGTGTAACTGCCCTGCCCCTGCCATGCTGACTGCAATCCCAGAGTGATCCCAAGCTGGAGACTGTCTTGATTTGCAAGAGAAAGATTAAATACTGCAGTCTCTCCCTAGAGAAGCAGGCTTGCCATTCCAAGGACCTCTTTGCAAGGCAGGAGTGATCAGAGGAGGCAGGATAGCCCACAGCAGGAAGCCAAGGCGCTTGCCAGCCCCCACCTGACAGGGGTGCTGCCATGTACCCCAGCTACGTCGGTGAGAGTGGCTGTTCAAAACTTCTCTCTTCACAGGCTCATGCAATATTTGTACAGAGCAATATTATCCTAAATGTTTTCTAATTATTCCTCTGGATTAATGGAAACCTGTTCTATTATTGACGGGTCTTTTGCAATATTTATAAAACATGGATTGGATTAAGGAGGAATAAATAAATATGTAGAGGATGCCTAACATGTAAATAATAAATATTCAGCCATCTATTTTTTTCGCAAGATGGTTTAAATATATGGCGTTTTCAATAAATCTTTAATAACTCTGCAAATATTTATTTATTTGCTTTGAAGCGTAAGGGAATTGCAAGAAAGCTCTGCAGGCTCCAGAAAGGGCAGGCAGATGGAACACATGCCCTACCATTGAGCCTTCAACCATCTTCTGGCAAGAAAAGTAAACACATCCTGAGCTGCTCCAAGCCTGGGAGAACAGAAAGCTGAAGGAGGGGACCTTCAGAAACCGAATAGAGAAATACCGAAGGTGCCTCAAAACCAGCCATGCTCACCAACCATCACAGCTGCACAACACAACACCTATGCCCAGCCAATCGCCACCACATTTTGCAAACCTCATAATAACATTACAGTATTACAGAGAAATTCTCAGCCTCTGTAGGGTCTTCTGCCCCAGCAGCTATCCCAACGGCAAGGAAACTACTGAGAACATATTTGCTGGAGCTCCCGAGCCTCCAATGAGAAAGGAAGGAAGTAAGACAAGAAGAGACAGTTTGATTGTGAAGTTCAGCCTGTTTTCTTAAAGTAGTCCAGTTTTTCCTCAGGCTGATGGAATGTCAAAAAAACCTGCCCCTCTTAAGAATCTCTCTATGCCATTAAACATCCTGAGACCTGTTGTAAAGAGCAGATCGGCTTTCCCCAAATAGGAAAGCTGGGCTCTTCTTGGTTAAAGAGCCCTCAATATCAAACATCCCAAGCAATTTGGACATAAGTTAGAGCATTCAACCTCTCAGAGAACACAAGGTCATACAGGGATTTTAAAACTCAAACACATTACCAAAAAGTTCTGCTTTACTAGAGGCACCATAATAGTTTGTCTATGCTGACCCAGAGTAACATCATGGCAAGTTATCAAAATGTGACTCTTTGAAATATGTTTGCATAGCTTCAAATGCCTGCTAAGACAATGGCTTTTTGTAATCACTTGATATTACAGTAAGAAGAGCTTTAAAATTAAATGCCCAAAACACAGTTAACACATTTTGTTTTAATGGGACAGGATGGTCATTGCATGTTAAATAAATACTGATTGTAAAAAGCAAGTCAAGTTGCTGAGTTCTAATAGCTGTGCAGTAAATAACTGTTTATGCGTCATTATGTGGATTTGGAAGCATCAGCAAATATACTTTTAATAATCAATTGATACTTAACATATAATATCTGTCTGATTAAATCAAAGGAGATGGATGCAGCCACAGTAATTACTGCCTATTGTTACAATGCCATTGGATCAGGGAAACATATTTATTGAGGTGGAAAAAAGTCAGAGGTAGATACGTATCTCCTTGCTTGTCTTCTTACTGCAGTACCCTGGGCTGTCATCCCATTGATTTCCTGAGATAAGCAACGTTCACCCCAGTCAATACTTGGACGGGACACCATTGAGGGAAATCTGGAGTGCTGAGAGAAGCGGAGCTAGGAACACAACTGAGATTGCTCCTCCATCTTCTAGAAGGAAAGCGTGATGCTGCAAGTCCTCTGAAGTGCAGCACCCCAGAGGGGACACTTGCCTCGTTTCCCCTGCAGAGAGCAATCCACAGCTCATGTTGACTGTGGGAGAGCCATGGGTTGCCCTGTCCAGGCAGACTCCAGGCTGGGAAATCAATCTCCAGCTCTCAAGACGTCTGAAATTTCTAGGTGCAGCATTGCTCTCCATTTCATGCCAGAAAGAAACATCCCTCTGGGACAGGCTACAGCAAGGAAGACCGTGAAAGCCTGCTGAGTGTTTTCTCACTTCTGAAGTCCCCAGAGCAAATTCTCTACTGGTCTACTCCCTTATATCACAAGTGGGGCAAGACTATTGGCCAAAATGGCAGCAATTTGCTTTAGAGACACCATGATTACTCTTATCACAGTCCAGTTCTTGACACAGCTTAAAGCACCTGGGCTTCCCTACCTCTCTGTTACTCTGGCTGTACCTGGTGTGACATAGCACGAGCTGAAGATGCAGCTCGGCTCTAGTTCAAAACTTTGGTCACTGGGAACACAAACATGCTCCTATTTATGGATAGCTGGGATAAAACTACCCTTGGGCCACATACTTAAAGCCAGGGAAAGAGAAATTTGGCATAGGCTTTAAGTCCTTAAACAAACAACACACGCTTATTACAAATGCACAGTGTCTGAAAATGTAGCCTGTGCTAGAGAAAGCCAGGGAAAATCCTCAATTGTGTACACTGCTGTAGGCTACCCAAAAGCAAATGGGACTGTGGGTCTTCAGCAAACAGTGTGGGCTGGCTCCTTCTCTCACACATGTAAAAGCAGAGAGAACCAAGAGTTCCATTCAACCCAGGTCCCAGATTTACCACATGCATTTATCCTCCCTCATGCCAAACCCTCTGCAGAACAGGAAGGCATCTAGAACCAGGGACATGAATGCTGGCAGGCACTTAATTCCACTGACACCAGTGACAGTCCAGAGGCCTGAACAAATGAGTCACATAAATCTTATTGGATCTCAAACTCAGTTACCGGGGAACACAGTACTATATTAATATAGGTGAACCTCAAACAGTTCAGGAAAAAAAATCCTAAAACTTTTATGAAGTTGCCAAAACAAGTCTTAATTACCTGAATCAGTGCTAGTTGTCTACATGTTAGTGAGTCTACAAGGCTAGGATTTTCTCAGAGATTTGCCAAAACTGTTTCTTCTGATTATACTGAAAACAACTTTGCAGGATGACAAAAATTTCCCAAAGCCTCTTACCCTGTATCTCCCCAGTCACATTCATGCACTAAAAGCAAGCAAAATAGGAAAAAAAAAAAAAAAAAAAAAACCAATCCAGGAAAACACAAACCCCCCCTGTTACATTGACCCTGCCCCAAAAAAAAAAAAAAAAGGATTGGTGTTTTTTAAAAAGGAGCAGAAAGCACTATTGTTATTAATAGAGCACCAGTAACAACAATACTATTTTGGATTCTTAGAACTCCTGGGATCCTGGGATCTCAAAGCACTTCAACAAAAAAGTTGACTAAGCATAACCCTGCAGTATTTGGGAAAAGAAAAAAAATAGAGAAAAAAAGCAAATATGGTAAGTATGCAGCTCAAGCAGTTCCAGCATCATCATCTGCCCATAATATTTGAGCCCCAACTCCCTTGCCTTAACAAGACCTTGCTTGCTTGCCTATTTATTGGCAGAGTGGGATAACAGGAACCCATAAAATCCTAAGGTTTCAGAAACATAGGTGGATTTTCAAAGGAGCGTTCTCCTTCCCATTGCTCCCAACCTTCCCTCCCCAGCACACATCAATGTAAATTTGGACAGAGACATTTCAAGATTTTCTTCCCTTTTCTCTGAATGGTGAGGTCAAAAATGCAACAGACACCACAGGGTCTTGTGGATTATTAGCCCAATGTGGTAAACAATAGCTTGGAAAGAAGAAAAGTGCAGTCCAACAGTCCTAGGAAATTCATCTATAAGCACTGGAATTAGAAACACCTGCTTTTCAGAGGGGTGGTAAGTGTGCTGTGTGGAATTATTTAGGGTAGGTTGTTCTTTTTTTCTCTGGGTAGCACAACATGTTTTTGTTTTTAGGGATTTTTTTTGAGGGGAAAAAAGTCTTAGTGAGGCTTTTCCTACTACTTCCACATTGCTAACATTTCTTCAGGATAGAGTCTCTGTTGTCCAAGCATACAGCTGAGTTCATGCAACTGCAGGCTAATAAGGTCACTTTCCTCCTGTTTTCATGAAAACTACAAGGAGTAAATGTCTTTGAGATTTCAATTTAGCTGAAATCAGTCAAGATATTCAGTAATTACAGGAGTTTGAAAGACAGCCAGACACTATGCTCATAGAAGCTATGTTTCTGTATGAAACCAGGCTAAGAAACAGCTGAAAAGAAGAAATGAAAGTTACGTTAGCTGAAAGAGTTACCTGAAAAAAAAGCAATATAACACAGAATGCTTCTTTATCTGAATAGTCCTGCATAAATCAATGGAGCTACTCAGCAAACAAGGACTGCAGCATCAGGCCTGGCAAAGGGCTTCCTCTGCTTTCTTTCTGTTGAGATGTGAAACCAACTCTGTATCGACTCCAAGGCCATCACCAGTAATAAGATCAAGCCGGTACAAAGGGGACGTTGAGAAAACAGCTTGCCACAGCTGCAGCGTCAGGGAATAATCCAGCTGCAGGTCACACATGATCCACCGATAGCAGAGGGAGGAGGTAAAACTCCCTCTTCCCAGAGAGCCAGCCTCAGCTATCCCGTCCCTCATCCCCAGCCAGAGCTCGGCCAGCCTTGCCAGCTGCACAGCCCTGCAGCCACAAATAAGCACTCACAGAGAAGCGGCTGGGAAGCAGACGGGTTTATTTTATTGTTTTGCAACTTCCTATTTATGAAAATGCTCGGAGAGGCTGGATACGGATCAAGTTTCGCTGCTCAATATTTATTAGAGTCTCACCTGCCTCACCGGAACAGGAACTGCAGGCACTTTGATTAATGGATTGGAAAAAAGAAATGTATAGTTTCCCTGTCGCCCCGGTAAGCGCCTCCCTGTATCTTGTGCCGAGAGGCTATTTTACAGCACCGCAGCCCTCAGTGAATCTCTGCTGATTACTTGCTGCCTCCCTACAGCAGCACGGCTGCTCCAAGGTGTGGGGTGGCACCGTGTTTTATCCTGGAGCTGGAGCAGCACTGCGGTGCTATGTCAAGTAGAAATAGGCCCTCTCTGAACAGCAATAAAAGCACTGGTTTAAAATATCACCCCAGTGGAGGCTGCAGGTTGGGGAATAAACTAAGCTCTTCCTCTTGCTCAGAGAGCAACCACCGGTACCAAAGAGAGATTTCTGGCTGTGGCCTGACCACCTTCCCAAGACAAAAGCTGTACTGCCTTTGGAGGCAGAGCGGTGTTAGAGAAGCCTGTAGACCCAGGCAGCTCCAGCAACTCCACCCTGCAGAGGGCATGAATGTTATAAAGTCATAGAATCATTGAGGCTGAGAAAGACCTCTAAGATCATCAAGTCCAACTGCCAACCTAATGCAGGTCCACCACTAAGCCGTGTCCCTAACTGCCACATCTATGCACTTTTTGAACAGTTCCAGGAAAGGCCCTGTCCCTCTGCCTTTCTTCACCAGCCACCTCTGGTTGTGAAACTAAGCTTCGACCCACCTTTACACCAGCCTGCTGGTTTTGAGCTGAACAGAGTTTTCACTTAGCCCCAGTACAGCCTGCAGGATGCTTACGCTTTGCCACTGGGTAGCCAAGAGTCACTGCTGAAGCCCAGACCCATGGAACACCAAGCAGCCGACCCTGCACAGTTGTTTTCACAGCAGGACACCTTCCTATCCCAGCACCGGCCTGTTCTCAGAGCTCAGGTATTTTGAGGTACAGCTCAAATACTACTATCTATAGCTGCCATCCCACAGCTATCAGCCACACAACAATTACGGCATGAGGTGCAGTGAGTCAAGAGCACTCCTGCATGATACGAAAGAGACCACTGATTCAATCTATACCTTATCTGTACTACAAAACTACAGAATTTTTCATGAATGGTGAAAGCAAAAGAGGCGAGCAGAGCACATTTTCTCCAGGAGAGGGCAGTCCCATACTCACACACTGGTAACTCATTGCACATGCTGGAAATGAATCAGACCTTCCTAATGAAATAGGCCCGTTTTCCCAACATCCTCAGCCAGTCTGTCTTCCCTTGACTAGTACAGGACTGTGCCGTGCAGATGCCTGGAGTCTGTGCAGTTATTTAATCCTGCACACTGTAATCTTTTATCTTTACATTTCGGCTAATAACTCTGCTCCAGTGGAAGTGAATGAGTACTGGCACGTGTTAGCACCAGGCACGGAGGGGCTGATGCTGTGAGGGTCTCACACACACACACTGTGGTACACTGTGGGCTTTGCCTTCAGACACCTCCTGTCTGCCTCAAAAAATCTGACCCTTCACTGCTGCCCCAGCAACCTTCCACATAAAATACCTCTGTGCTCCCATACACAATTACTCCAGCTGCAGACTCCTCCCACCAGCTCTGCTGCTGCGCCTCTCTTCTTGCCTGGTATCCACCACCAGCTGAGGGTTTCCCAGCTCTGCCAACCTCTTTTAGTCTCTACTTTCCTATTTCCACCTTTGGCAGGACACCTTAGACTCATCCTTCAAGCTGTCTCTTTGTGGTTTCATCAAGGGAAGTTCATTAGCAAGGCTCAGTACAAGACACCTCTCTGGGGCTGATGCAGCATCGCCCAGCTCTCCTCTCTCCTGGGCTGTTGGAGAGTGTGCTCCTGCACCATGGGCTGAAGCCTGCGATGGCCTGTCCTCACCCCTTCCCGGGAATGCATAGGAACTGGGTCCATACGATCCTAAAGGACTTTGGGAGGATTTGGCTGGACTTCAGTTAATTGCTACTGCAAATTAGGTCTAAACCCGTTTGTCCCAACTGCATGATAGATGAGGCTGTACATTACGGCTGCTTCTAAAGTCTACATTTTTATCAAAAGATTGGCAGTCCCTGTGGGCCCCGCTGAGATAAAAAGGGCCTTCTGCTTCCCAAGCCTCTTTTCCCTGCTCACGCCTTCTCCCTGGTTTTTGTATTCAGCTTAGGCCTCCAGGAGTGTCTAGAGGAATTCATTTCCTTCACAGTCCACCCCTCCTTCTCCTGAAAGAAAACTAGAGCTGGTTTTTCCAACTTGGATTCGCAGGAGAAATATGAAAGCTAAAGGCACACGGTATAAATAAACATGCAATGGGAACAGAAGAGGCAAAACACAGAGGCCCAACGCAGACGAGAGAGACAATGCAGCATAACAAATAGTGAGCTGCGCTTTGCCTGTGGCATTTTCCAGCTACATCAATAATTATATAATACAACGGTCGCCGATTTCTCAGGCGCGGATCGATACCGACTGCGGTGCCACCCCGCTCCGTGGCGGGTTCTGGGCTCAGGGGCTCTTCACAGGCCCCCGCTCTGCCTGTGCCAGGGACCGATCGACTTTGCAGGCAGCACCAAGGGCTGGGGAAGCAGCAAGTGTATTCCCCAGACTGCAGGCACAGGGCTCTGCCCGTGGCGCACGATGCCAGCATTGGTAGGATGTGGCTTGCTGCCTTTTTTTTTCCCTCTCCCAGCCGCCTGCAGAAGACCCAGCCACGGGACTGCTTTGCATAGGTGCTGTTTGTTGGCAAGAAGTTGGAAGAGGATTCATTCCATGAGTGTCTCACATGCTGCGAACTTATTCAGCAGGAAGCTGAATGTGGTTGTCAAGTATAAACGTATGAATGCACCCACTTGTCAGGCCTTCCAGCAAAACAAATAGGGGACAGGGTACCATTAGAGATACCCATATTCTTCATAACAAAATATAATTCTCTAAATAGCCTATTTTTAGCATCTCTGCTGCAGTAAGTTGAAAAAAATAGAACAATTTTGTGGATAGAGCATAATGAACATCTCTGCTTAACTGAGCGCAGTTGTGTAAACCCACCCCCAAACTCCCATTTTTAAGTGTATAGATGCTAAACATTGTCCTGGAGGGGGAAAAAATGGAAAATCAAATTAAGGAAACATTGAGAACAACTAGAAAAGTAACAACCCTCTTTTCTTTTAGGCAGGGATGCAAATTCTGTGAAGAGCAAGCCTGAAATATAGATTTCAAACTATTAATGCTTATTTAAATGCTAACCTTAGAGAAGTAGCAAAAGCGTTGTCTGACCCATGCGACTTCCCACAAATGACAACTCTCTCTAGAAGCTTCCCATGCCAAATGTAATTAAACTGAAAGAGACATTTGGAAACAGGCATTGGTTGGTCATCTTCAGGAAAGGGAACCTTTTGGGCTAGAACTGATAAATATGAAAAGAAAAAACCAAAACCAACAGCCAGAAGACATGGACAGTAGATTCTCGCTCTGTGCAATTTAACAGTAAAGTAATTGGCTTGTCGTGTGGTGTTATTATTTTATTGTGTTGCAGGCTGTCTCCGGTCAGGCTTTGTCTTGTATTTGTTAGACAAGCATTCTGATACCGCTATGTAAAATGTCAAGTAATATAATTGGGCTCCAGTCCTACAAGGCCTTCCTTCAGACAGAACTCACATGTCATTGGGAATTTCAACTGATTTCCCTGCTGGAAGGCTGGATTAAAGGTCTTCCTACTACAAAAATTGAAAAACTCATAACACTGACACACTCATCTTGCCAATCAAAGAGTAATAAAAAATAGAAGTGGCTCTGAGAGAGTTCATACTAAACAGCAAGAAATCCCTAAATAATTAAAAAAAAAAACTTGTATCCCCCAGCCTATAAAACTTGTGGCACATTTCCCTACCATTGTAATCACAGAGATAAGCACTTGAGAACCACTGTGGATAGGCTATAGCATAAAATCACTGGTATAGAGGAGGATACTATCCTTAGAACTCCAGCTAGAGCCAGAAGCAGAGGTTTGATTTTCCCTCTTTGGGAGGATTCACCAATCTGTAACTAGATATCTTGACTGAACTAACTGTTATACGTATATCCAATTTGCAAAGACAAAGAGTCACGACAAGATAAGAATGGGTGATCTTGTAGTCGAGATGGTATGGCTATAAAGATTTATTTCTATGCATAATGCATTGCCTTTTCTGCAGTTGATGCTCCCAGCTGAGCTTTATTCATATGAATGGATCAGAGAAAGTATTCTCCCAGTTTGTATAAGGGCAAGTAGAAATATGAAGGACTGTTGATATACAGGTTGATTTCCCCCCCCGCCATTAACAGTTATTAAAAGGTATAATAGGCATAAATAACCATTTACAGAGATCACATGATGTAGAAAGAATCTAGTATTTATGGAACAAATGCTTGGGTATTATCATCCCGTTTCCAACAAACGGTGAAGGTTAGGAAGAAGCCCATGGTAGAAGAATGCAGTAGGACTGAACCTTTTGACTCCAGCCAAATACCCTTCCTATCTGGCAGATGCATCAGGAGACCAATGGAATAGGTCAAAAGGAAGGAATTACTGCAGCCCAGCTGATCAGCAGTAGCAGGTTAAGCCACAGTAACATGACTTTCAGGTCTGTGTCTGTGCACTGGACTGGCTACTCTTTTTCCAATTTCTACCACTATCCATTCAATGCAGCTCAGAGTTCCTAGATTCAAACCCAAAAAACCCACTTGGGCCCAGGGCATACATGTGAATATTTACACAAGTTTTACTAGGGAAAATGTGTGGGTAGAAAGAACTCAAATATTTGTTGGCTGGAGAAACAAGCAGATTAACACAACCTGTACTGGCACAATGTTCTGAGTTTGCTGTTTGCACCTCTCTGCCATCTAATCAAGTCCCTTTGGAAGACTTGCTTCTGTGAGGGCTCTCTCTCCATTGCATGCTGATGACTGATAATGCAGTCAGCATATTGTAAATGGGAGCTGCTTTCCACTTCAAAGGGACAAATCCTAGTTTGCCATAGCCCTGGGTCAGACGCAAGTTAAATGAGCCGGAGCAGGACACAGACACACCCTCCACCACCGCTGGGCTGTGCGAGCTGCACTCGCACACACCAAATCAATTACTTGGGGCTCTTCTGAATGCGATGGGAGAAAATTACATCTGAGCTCTGGCCTCAGCCGATCAATTCTGCAGTAACCTGGTTTTTCTAGGAATGACACTGCAGGCGAGGCTTGTGTGACCTACAAAGAGAAAGGTCTCAGCTCAGTCGGCTCTCTAGGTCTCCTTTTCTGTTCCCTCTCTCTTTTGCTACTGCGTCCATCCATGGAGCTATCCTGTCACACTCTCCCTACCAGAGCTATCCAATTGCAAGAAGTCACTGAAGCTTAAACACCAAATAGCCGATTTTATTTGCATCACTTATGATCAATCTACAGGACAAAACTCCCCTTCCTCATTCATGTAGTAGCCACATCCAAGGATTTATCTGCTTCCAGAGATTACAGGCCAAGAAAGAGAGGCAGGCAAAGTGAGTTGCAATATTCAAGACTGCTTCACGTGCAATAAAAACCAAGAACTAAAATAACCAGGACCCCACTTGCTCCCCTCAAGAGCTTGTCAGGCCTTGCAAACTCACAAGTCTCTTGAGCATCCCATCGTGTGTGGGAGAACACATAGGATGTGTGAAAGAGATGGGAAATTCCCTTGGGGAAGAAGAAAAAAATCATATCCCTAAGCAGCAAAGGCCCTGTAGAAACACACAAAATTATTACCCAAATTTATGCCTTTAACAAGTACCAAAAAGGCCAGAATATGAGGTTTTTCTTCTTAGTAATCAAAGACAACACTTGGAGCCTTGCAAATTTTAAGTTCTATTGGTTTATTTGAACTGTAATTATGGATTTGAGAACACAAAACAAAGATTACCAAGAAAGCACTAAGAGTCATAACCGTGTTAAATCTGTCAGTATAGCTTTGTTGCCCTATCTATCCACACTTGCTACAGGGATGCTGCAGGCAAGCAAGATCACTAGCAATGAGCTCCCTTAAAGTTAGGGTGCTATAGACAAGGATGTTTTTTCTTGATTACTTTCTAGAATAGTTCAGGCCAGGACTCAAGCCAAGGAACTGAAAGTCAGCAATTCCACCACCTTGTCATCCCTCTCTCCTTTGCCTTGGGTTCCTCTCTTTCAGCTCAGTGGTCTCTGCAAGCTAGTTGTCACTGAATGCCCCATGCATTTCACAGACTGATGACTCATTTTCAGAAATAAGATGCATCAGAGCTCAGATCTGATTGACAGCTGATGGGCTCTGCCCTCCTGAGTGACCAAAGCCCAGATTCCTAAAGGCTACTTAAATGCCTTAATAATATCTTAAAAAACTAGTGCACAAAAAGCCAAGTTTAAAGCAATATAAATAAATATCCAGGAGTGAAGCAAAATAGATACAGAAAAAATAATCTCATTATATTTGTATCTATGTATACCTAAATCTTGTCAGAAGATTAAATCTTCAGTCCTGCACTTGACAGAATGCCTTCTGACCTGCCTAGATAGAGTGTCTCTTCCAAAGACAATCTCAGTATCAGCCAGTACAAGACAACCTGCAGAACAGGATCTTCCCTGTAGAAAAATTGGGAGTTTAAAAGTCTGGTACTACAGCACAGAAAACAAAAGACTACATTCTTGGCAATTTCCATGAGTATGTCAGACTGCAGCAAATTATATCCTATAAGCTCTGCGCAACCATTGACACAGTATTTGCATTAGCTTGTCCTCCCTCCTTATGAGTCAGGGCGCCCGTGCCTCAGATGTCTACCTAAAACAATAGAGACCTGCTGTGTGTGCCAGGCTGGGGTACAAATTAACTACTGTGCCATCGCAGGGGATGTTTCCAGGGTTCTTACAGCTGGAAAACAAACAATGAAAATTGGCCTCACATTTATTAGGATCTAAAACGGTCCTCATTAAAAAGTCATTGCATATCGCAGGACCTCACAGCAATATCTGATTTAAAACAAGTCAGCCACCTCTCTTGGACGTAGAGCACTCAGGAGGATGTGACTTGCTGCAAAGTGGTACCTCTTAATAATGACCTCCATGTCAACAAATATGACCACGAAAGCAGCACACTAGCAATCAAACAACACAATGTTAACCTCAAAACCCTAAAGCTGAGTCTGTGCCTGAACACTAGAAACATATCAATACAACATGAGAAAACTTCTCAAGCACAGATTGCCATGAGCATTCACTGAAGATGCCCAAATGCAAAAAGGCAGAGTGTTATTGATGCACTTGGCTGTCAGGTGGTTGATACAGTTTTCCTCCTCAACTCTCCAAATAATAGATCCAAACCCCATCACAAAGCAACAGGTGACGCCATCAACAGACTGAACACTTAAAAGACAGGAGATGCCAGAAATACAGACCTGCTGAAAGTTGGTGTGAACTAAAAAGTAAGTGTTCAAACCCATAGGTGCAGAACCAATACAAAGGCTGCTCTGCTGAGGCTGCAGCACAGGTTTTTTCATAGTTGCACTTTTGTGGCTCTTCTATTCTAGGTGACATCTCTCCAGCTGACAGTGGCATCTGAACAATGCCCGGACCTCTTAAGCTGAGGTTCTATTGTTAAGCGCTGGAAATGCATCTGTTAGTGTTCAAGAAAACACTGCCTTTTTCATGAAAGCAAAAACCAAACCAAAATACATGCTCTCATTAGCCTCTGACACACTGTTCATGATGTGTATAAAAATTGGCTCTGCTATTTCTAATAAACAGAAGAGAGCCTGTACAGATTTAAGTACTTAGACAAGCGTAGTGTGTTGCATTAAGGAAATGTAGAACTATGTTAGGAGAAATATAAAGGGAATTCTTCACTGAATTTGCTGAATACGGCTCTCCTCCATTAATGCAATTCTGGCTGTCATTACCAATGGTCTTCCTAACTCCTGGCCAGGATTAACTAGTCACCGAATTGGGAGCTCACTGCAGCTTTATCTAGGAAGGTAGAGTTGAAAGAAACGCAGGTCAATTCACAGAAAAAGTTTCCTTCATCATGCAAGAGTGGGATGAATAAGAACAGAATCCATTTATCAACAGTACATTAAAACTCCAGGGCTCCTAAGGTTTATTTCATTTCAAATCATGGCCTGCCTGCTCATTTTAACATGACTTCATGAAAAGCTTTCTGCATTACAAAGGGATCTCAGGGCTTGGCTTTCTTCCTCCCCACGCTCCAACTGCTCTTCTCACATGCTGTCAGCTCAGCCACACTGCACAGTGATGAGAGTCCCAAACTCACTATCTGTCTGTGTGACCCAGTGAGCAGCTAAGGCTGTAGGTCAGGAGAGATGATCTTCAGCCATGGAAACATCAGTTCTCAGCAAGGCTTCCAAAAAGATGCCCAACAGTACACACATCAGGTAGGCTGCCCATATTGGGAAGAGTGAAAGATTCCTTTCACAGCTTAAGACCAAGGTTTCCTCTAAGAAAGACAAGAGGATCCAAACAAGAGACTGTGGACACACGGATTTCCAGCATCCAGGCATTGATGTCAGCCACAGCAGATCTCAGGCTGCGTTCTACAGACAGCTCATGCTGGGTTTCTGTGGGGAAATTACTCATCCTTTCTCTGCTTACATTTCACTACAGGGAAGAGTTAAGTCTCCAGAATTAAAAAAAAAAAGCCCCCAAACAACTAAAATGTACACTTTCACTAGCCTTCTATACTAGTTGCACCGGGGATTCAGAGGAGGGTAAAAAAAAAGAAAAAAAAAGAAAAGTATGAAAGGATGTAAGTCACACTGAGTTTCAGAGTGTTAAAGTGAATACTTAAGGCAACTTTCACATTTGCTCAGCACAATGTCCAGGAATGCCAAGAGAACCTTTGCCCTCTTCTTAGGAAAATAACATGGTGAACTTTTACTATGGATCACGGGAAAATTAATGTTCACACTTTCAGCCAGCATTAAAGTGGCTTTAATTCAATTTAGTTGGATTCCCTTTAAAGGAAAATTAAACTAAATCAAATGAAGGCCATTTTTAATTCCAAACAAGTGTGCGTGCATGCATCAGTTTAATACATTTTACATAATCCACTTGAAACCCACCTTGTTACTTAATTCAGATCAACTTTCCCGTGTGCTCTGCTGAGACAAGCCCTTAGAGATAACATTATCCGTCCTCAAGGAGCAGCTGCATTTCATTATTGACACCTAACTCTAGAGAGAGCTCCTCTGGAAAGGACAACACAGTTGCACACCATTTGTATGGCTGTCACAGAGAGAACAATGCTCTGTATACAGCTACAATAACAATTAATATACTGGCGGTTGTTGTTCCATTAGTCACTAATTACACAGCAGACCAGTTACACAGAAGCCTTGTTCCTGGCAAAGAAGCCACTGCTCCAGAATTACTGAATTTATAATCCAGAGCCTGCCTTTTGTTTCCCTGGCGATACCCTGCACCTTTGCCATCAGTTAACTGAAAGCACCACAGATGGTACAGATCCATAGGCAATGGGTGTGCGTTGCACGCCGCTGTTTAAGAACTTCTGAATTACGGCATTTGCATGAGAGGAGTCAAGGTGAGTTCAGTGACTGAACAGAATTGCTTCCAGTCTTTGTCACAAAATATAAGAAGAATAGTTTGTCACTGAAGATTTTTGCTTCCTCTTACAAAATAAAGGAGATGTGTGGCAACCTCCACACATTGTTTCATCAGGCTGTTGCGAACACAAGAAAATGCCAACCCTGGTTGAGGGTGGTTTTGAAGGACCTTTGTTTCGCCAAGACATCTTGCAAAGACTGAAAAAGGTAAGAAGTGCATAGGAGCTTTTAAAAGGATGTTGCAATGAACCCAGTACATTTGGTAAGCCACAGATGTGACTCTGGCCAGCCAGGAAAGGCACAAATGGGCCCAGCTCCACACCTTTCCTTATGATCTTTTCTCCACATTGTTTTTCTCTGTTGCTTTCTGCATGCTCATACTTCAAGAGTGCATCACGATCTGTGCTCTCCTGTGATCCAGCCAGTGCACAGGCCCAGCACTGCTGCAGGTTTTACAAGTTCGAGGAGAGCCACAGAGGAGTGGTCTGGCCATGATCTTTGATGTCTGAAGAGCAAAACGGGAGAGGTGACCATCCTTCTAACATTGTCCTGGATGTAGCAAGCTAGAGCAGAAGGGTAATTGTCTTGCCTTTTCCCCCGCCAAAGAAAAGGCCCAGAGACTGAGGAGTCTTTGAAAAATGCCAATTTACAAAAGTGGCAATTGCCAATCAGCCTCTCTAATTAGCATTTAGTGGAAACTTTTTGCCTTTCACCAATAACAGACCTCTCCAGGGAACTGTGATTAGAGCAACCTTACTCTTGATATGGGAAAAGGGATAGAGACAGTGTTAAAGACAGCATTACATAGTTTTTTAATGAAAGCCTAACCTCAAGAAGTTGTTCACTGGAACAAGTCAATGAACCATTTTGATCTCATTATTTGGAATCCTAACTTTTAAAATTAAAACCTAGTTAACTCATCTTGATCCAACTGTGTTCATCTGCAGTCAACAATTGCAAGAAAATAAAATGCCTTGCCTTCTCTCCCTTTTTCTTTGTTGTTACTAAAATAAAAGAGGAAAGAAATTCTTTATGCTTTCATTAATATTTATAGAGATAAAATTGCATACATCATATGTTGTTTTTTTGGTTTTTTACACATAAAAGCCAGGAAAATATCATCCAGTTGACTTCAACTTCATTACAAAACTGCTAAGTCATCCCCCAAACTGACTAATTGTTTATTGTCTGTGATGAGTACCAAGGAACAAATATTAGCCTTATAATGAAAAGTCAATCACATCCTTAACTACTCACAGACTACCACTCTGCTCCACAAGGTACAGGTGAGCAGAATTGACAAGATGGATCGAATGATCTGACAGATTTAGCTCATGCAAGATTTTATGGCAAAGACTTTGTTTCAGCTTAACTCAGTAGAGTACCACATTTATCCATGGAGCTAGAGAAACACTGAAAAAAGAAAGCACAGATCAACTGAACCTCCCTCCTAGAAAGAAGACACCTTTATACCAAACAGCAATAAAAGAACAGAGAGAAGACTGGGACCCATCACACAGAGAGCATCTTTTATGTACGGGGGAGGATGGGGCTGGAACTTCCTTTGTCTTCATTTTCATTGTGTAGACAGGTAAGCTAAGGCACAAACTGATTAATTGACTGACTTAAAGAGAGCCTGTGGCAAAGGCAGGAATTAAGCTCAGCTCCCCCTGAGGATCAGTCCAGCATCTTAACAAACCCATATCTTTCTGTTCTGAAATGCTGTGGCTTTCCTTTATAATTAAACAGCATGGATATGAGGGGGCTGATTTTAGCTGTCATTGTACTGAAAGAGCTAGCACTGGTCAAGTGGGGAGGAACTGCCTTGCCAACCTAAAAAGGCTTTTCCTCTACTTAATTCCAGGCTTCTAAGCCTTCGGAAATAGAAAATATTGCATAAGCAACAGTACTGGGCAATTTTGAAGGCATACTGAAAGAGCTTTTTATACGCTCCCATTTTAATAGCTGGTGCTTTTACTGTAGATAGTACACAGTTCCAGAATAATGTGCATGGGTTTAATGCCTGCTATGATAATATCCAAGGTGAAGATATTGAAAATTCAATTAAAATATAGTTTAAATATTAGCTTATTTTAATTTCCAGCCTCCTTTACCCTCCACCCACCTCCTATGCATCCAGGACTGAAGCTAGAAGTTGCATGCTGAACCTTTCGTCCTGTAACTCATAATCTGAAGTTCTTTGTACCTCTTCAGCATTTGACTATCTGAAACCTCTTAAAATTCTACAAAGTCACTCTACTCCTTTAACAGAAGAGGACACTGATGTGCTGAGACAGGAGTAGTTCCTATTAAGGACAAAACTAAATGGGGACCCCAAAGTTTTGTCTCTTAGCACTAAGCCCTGAGTTATTCATACTTGCATGAGCTTTTTTTAAAACCATCGTCACTTTTTTGAGCAGGTTCAGAGAAGGAACACAACTTATTTCACCACAGCAAAAGCAACTCCCTCCTCTGCAGTTTTCAGTTACCTTTAAACAACACAACTTCTGCCATCGTTTATGTCCCTCTTTCTAGTTGGATCAATGAAGTTCTCACTGTCACTGTGTTGCCTTACACGGTACAGAGAAGAAAATAGAAATCCTACTGGGACACGATCAGGGAAACAACAATAATTTCAAGAGGCAAGCAATGAACCAGAATCTCAGAAAAGCTTCAACTGCTGTCCAGAGTTTCTGCTGATCCTTCCTAAATTATACGCAAGAGCACGCTTTAGGGTGAGTCCCTTTGGTTGCCTGCTAAGCTGAAGAGAGGCGTCAAGCATCACTGCACATAACAAAACAATGTGCAGTGCTAGGACAAGCACTCCTGGAACAGAAGGGAGATCCTTGTTCTATTTTCTCCAACAATGCTCAGGAACACCTGGTTCTGGAAACTGAACATCAATTTGTTTATGTCAGGTTTGAGAGAACATACACCTGAAGCATTTATATGGCCTGTCTAAATCTTACCCTGACTGCAGTAATGGCAGGTGTTATCCTTGTCACATGAAATATTATCACTAAACTACTTGCTTCTGAAGCTCCTCCAACTTTCCAAATTTTATTATAACAAATTGTATATCTAAAATGTTATACCTTTGGCACTCCTTTATTCCAATGGGAACACACAGTTTCCATAATAAGAGGAAAGTAGCACAACAGGTTCCAGGACATTTCATAATCAAACCTACTCTAGATGTAGTTTACAGAGATGTGAAGGTTGAGCACCATGGTCTTCACTCCCCAGTAAAGTGACAAGTGGGCTCTTTGAGGCACCCAAAGGGTCACTGCCCTATTTATAATTTTCATAAGCCCTATACAACCACCTAACAAAAGCTGATACATCCCTGTTTTACATACAGGGGGACACAAAGCAAAACGTGTCTCATAATTAAGCAATGAAAGAGACTAAACAAAAATAGTGCACCAGTCCTTTCCTTAGCACATAGTTCCATCTCTCAGCACTGCCTGCAGAGAGACCATCAGTCCCTGCACTCGGGTTATGGTGCATTCAGGTAACTACCCATCTGGAAACAGACGAGCTGCTTCTACCCTCCTGGTTCTCACAAGCCCTCCTGCACACCAACCATTAGCATGGACCTTTTTCAGTAGCTGCTTTCATACTGTTTGCTGGTTCAGTAGCAAATATCTCCGAGAGCTGACTCTTGCTAAGTCAGAGGCTTGGTGACTTCCAGTGCTTATACCCGACTAGAATGGAGGCCATGGCCAAGGTGTACAGGCAGTGCCCACAGAGCAGAGCTGGAGGAAAGATGCACACCTGCCACAGGGAGGTGAAGGAGGCAAATGGAAGCTTTCTCCTCCAGTGATGTTGTCCTCATGCATCACACACTGCCTGGCTGTAGTGTACTGGGAGACTAGTTGGCAGCAAATAAAAAAGGCAGCATATTAAAACTGGATAATAACAGGAAAGATCCGCCCTGTGTTGCTGTCTGTTGAGGGTGTTGCCTTGTTTACTGGCTCCTGAGATAGGCTCTTTCCAGAGGGGATATCTGTGTGCCCTGCTTCCCACATTCTGCTGTGGATCTAAATGTACAGGCACTGCTGCTAGGTGAGTGCCATTTGAATTGACAAACTGGGATTTCTGCTGCATGCCTCACACTTAATGCAGCCCTGCCTGGGCTTTGAAGGCAACGGCTTGTTGCCTTGGGGTCTGAAACTAACAAAGCCGAGCTGAACAAGCCCAGGGCTCCCGTTGGATTGCTCGATCAAAGACAATATTAAACAGCACCATTTTCATAACTACTATTCTGGGGCTCTTGGAGAGCAAGACAAAGGAGATGAAGTTAATTTCTGTTATCATAGCCTGGTGCAGCTGCAAGGGCCCTGGGAGAAGCCATCTTCTCTTGATGGCTTATGCAGCCTGTGTCTTTGCAAGAGCTCCCATTAAGCAAACAGAGCTTCAAAAGCTTGTCAGGCACTTCTGTTCCCCTCCTCCCTTCACTGTTGTCAAATCCACCCATTCCTTCCTTCAGACATCTTCCTTACTGACACCAGGGAGCCTCCCTCTCCTTGACCACTTCTCTGCACCTGACAGTTCTCTCCTTCACCTTTTCTGCCAGCAGTGCTGCCTGTTGCCCTTCCCAGGGAGACTCAAACTAGGGAAGTACTGCACTAGGCACAGGAGTGCTGTGCAAGGGAACCAGACAGAGAGCGAATCCTCCACGTTCTGCTTTGCCACCAGCCTAGCTCACAACTTTAGAGAAATATCTTGACCTGCGGTTTCTACATGGTCAGCTGAGATTAACAGGGCCAAGGTTTTTTTGTTGGGTTTTTTTTTCAGCTGCTGGCAAACGAAACTATACTGTGCATCCTATTTCTTTCTATTCCTAGATGTGATAGGTGATGGAAACCACTAAGCAGTATTTAAGGAGAAAGCAGAAGCTATTTCCTGATTAGAAGTACTCTTCGAGACATTTGAGGCAATTTTAAGACACTTCTCTTACAAACCATCATTCTCATGGTCAGCAGATCACCTTGAGAATGGATGCTTGTCAGCACCAGTGTCATCCCAGGACTGCCATAGGTACCTTGGGCTCTGACTTTTCTCCCTTACTCTTCATTCATAGTTGAGCATAGAAATCATTTAGGGAAAAGCAGGAGTGTGGTAGAACTTGCTTATGCTCCCAGCTTGGTTGCTGTAAGGATAAGGAGGATGAGAAAGCTGGGTAACCATGAAAAGCTTTGAAATGAGATTACTGAAAGGGAGGAAAGAGCTCCAGAGAGCTTTGTTTAAAGTCTTCCTCGTCACACTGCATGTTATTCCTTTGAGGTCACTCAGATAAAGGTACAAATTTGGGATAGGGCATGGAAATAAAGCACTGCTTGAGAGGAGCAGAGTACTTCAAGAACTCATCTGCATCAATGGACACAACACCCCATATTTTCATCCTCTCAAACTGGAGCTCACCGTGGGACTCTACGATCTAGGGAGATGTCCCCAGCAACCTGACTACTCCTGCAGAGGAAGTACTCTTGGCTAACAACTGCCATCTGGGATTTCACAAACTGGTTTCATTCAAGTTTGCTCTTCCCTCTAATCTCAAGTTCCCCAATAAGTTGAAAATACATTAAAATACAGAAAAGTCTTGCTGGAAAATTTCTGGATAGATCTAAGAGTGATGCCCATGAAATAAAAAAAAATGCAAAATCAGGCTCAAACAAGAGGGATTCAGTTGTGTCCACCTATTTGCTGATACCTTTCGCATCTCCCTCATGTCAGAGTTTTTCCTACTAAGTGGTCAGTACAGATCTCCAAAAATTTCTGAGCAAAACTTCCCATTCTAATTGTTGGAGGCATAAAAAGAAAGAGCTGTTCTCATCCCAGAAGAGAAGTAGCCAGTCTTCAGTTTTAAAGCAAATCTTCTAGATGTAAATTGCTGCATAATTTAAGTTTATTGAACATCTAACACCAGGAAATGTGCAATTCATGAAATTTTCAGTGAAGATATACGAATGAGAGTTTCCGATACATTTTTAAAATGTGAAATTATCAAAGTTTTATGCACTGTCGACTTTGGCCACATACGGCAGAGTTAATTGAAAGCGCAGTCCTGGCTTTAAAGGTGTCCCCATGAAAGTGGCAATGTGTGTTTTATTGTGTCTTAGTCATTTGCAACTCAAAGGTGCCCAAATTTATGCATGAAAAAGTGTTTCTTCCAACTGCCAGCCTGCACTGCAAGACACTATTGAATCCAAGAATCCAGGCAGATGCTTTATTTCTTGCATTCACATCACTGGTCCTGTAGTTTCTGCAAACTAAATCATGTGCCTGGCTTTCCAAGATGCAACCCTTAAGCTCCAAATCAGACCCCATAAGAAATTTGCTTGGAGTGGATCAAAGATCCTCTGTTTGGAGTACCCTCAACAAGGGGAACAAACAAGACAGGAAGAAACTGCATTTCACAGTGCAGGAAAAAAGCAGAAGGGTAAAGGTATCTCCTCACTCAGGAGGGCAGAACACTCTTTTATCAAAGGACACAGGTTACAGCTCTTCCCCTTTCTCTTCCCCTCACAGACACGTACCAGTCTAGAATTTCTGTAGCCTCAAGTTGGAACTGCCAAGGATGACCAAACTGAACGACACATCCTTAACCTCCCAGAGAGAGACAGCGTAAATCCAGCCTGAAGCCTCTGCTCCATGAAATTGGATTAGGGACTCCACTTTGGGTCTACCTAAACCAGATAAATAGCCCTTACAGTTATTTTTTTTTCTTCTTCCTTGTTTTTTTTTTTTTTTTTTAACATAAAAAACTCTGCAAAAGCAAAAAATTGTTGAAGAAGGGTTAGGCAATCTTCTACCCCACAACAACAAATAAGGCCACAGAGCAGAACTCAAACTCCAATGCAGAATTGATGGTTTTCTAAAAAAATTAGGTCATACATTCTCAGTATAACCCTGGTGCAGGAGGTAGACATCATAAAAGTTGTTGGACTACTTGGTTTTACTACAAGTACATCTTTGGTCCCTTGTTTTGGTCATAAAGCTGCAGCAGTAGGAAACATGAAGTGGGATATGTGGTTAAAGTTTAATGCAGAGAGATGAAAGAAAAGAGCCGTGTTTTCCCCTTCCTTGCAGCTGCAGCAAGCCAACATCAGGAGCAAAAAGGAATTGGCCACACTGATTGGAGACTGCAGAGCAGACACCACACTATACATTTTACAAATGCAACAGAGCTGCCCACCTCCAAAACCTCCAAGGGAAACACGCAGGGTCAGCTCTCTGTCTGTGGCCACCATCCCCAATATTGCTGCTGAGATACCTGCAAGGGCTCTGCTGCTGCTGCCACCTCTGCTCACAGAGCCAACAAGTGCTTCTCAGCCATCTGCTGTGACAAGTAAGGGCTCTTCCACAGCCTGCCTTCAGCGCAGCAAGCCAAGGAACAGAGATCTGGGGCTGGGGTGCTTTTGGAAATGTGAATTTCTTCACCTGTGTCTGCGTGGCAGGTGCAGACTTTTTTTGCTCACCTCCTATCTAGCACTTAATGCAAGCCCCACTGAATGGTGGAAGTCACAGAGCTCTAACTCTAACACGTATGGTGGCTAAAAAAACAACTGGAGAAAAAATTAGACCTCTCCAAAGCAGGCCAGGGCCCAGGGATTAATGTGCTTTCTGAACTGTAGGATAACCACATTCCAAATCCTGCTCTATTTTGGAACAGAAATAGATTTGAATGTCTTATATTGTACTGGCTTAGAAGCAGTCTCCACTTCTTTCAAAAAGGCCATCCTAGCCATGAGAGATCCTTCTTTGTAACAGTTTTAATAAAAAAACCCCATATTTTCCCCAAAAAAAAAAAAAATCTTTTTACTATTTGCATGACCATTTTTACAGCATCAGCTCTGGCTACTAGCAAAAGTAGTGACTATATGGTGTCAATCCACTTTTTTCACTTAGTTCAAACATGTGAATGGCAGAAACAAAAAAATAAATTTACTTTGAGAAGAGTTTCCCTTCCTATGAACACCGCTATTAGGTAGTGCTGCTGTTAGATATCTAAACAGGAATTTGAGAAAATGCAGGTCTGGGTGATTTTTGATTTTGCCTTTGAAGTGCTTAGGTTTTTCTTCAGAAGTTCAGCACAGCAATACAACCACAAGTTTGCCGCCAATTGTCCTCTTACTTATAACACTGTGTCCCTCTTTTCCTTTCAGAGTTACAGTTCATGCAAGCCAGAGAGGGGACCCAGAGCTCCATCCCGTACATCCAGTTGCAGGAATGTATTTCAAGGTCTCCTTCTGCTGTGCCTTTGCCCCTATAACTAAAGGAGGCAGCAGCATCACACTCTGACTCAACCACGGGGTGCAAAGCGACAAATGTTCTGCCAGGGTTAGAATGAGATTAGCAAAATCCTACGGAACAATGATTCAAAGGTGCTGTAACAAATCAATTTCTGGCGTGCAAAAAACACAATTACTACACAAATTATCTTGCTCTTACTCCACTCCTCTCTCTGCAGTGAGCCAGGGCTGAGAAACCTCATCCTTTGGGCTTCAAACATGTAGTCCCTCCTCTCAGGTGACACTGCCAATGGTAGGAGCAGTAGTTCTCCACTTCCCTTGATGAGTCGTGCCGCTAGAGGGCACACACATTGCCAAAATAATACAGGGAAAACAATAGGTCCATTGGTCTTGGAACCTATATTCCAAGTTCTCCATGAGCAAGCACGCTACCGTTCAAGAGCAACTCATACCTGCCAAAACAGATTATCACCATTGAAGTTTCTAATCTTCTCCACTTCATCATCTTTTAGGCAATTTCTCACACCTCCCAGTTTTCCCATTGTGGCACAAATGCAGAATCTATACCTAATGCAAAGGTAGGGGATGAGGGGGGATTTTTTATTCTTTCCAGGGCTTACATATTTTTGAAGAGGAGATTCCAACATGGAAAATCAAGACATTCAGCGCAGACAACCCAAGTCTGCAATGTTTTTTGTCTCTGGTTCAGAGCCAGAGCCCAACTGCACTCTCACTGCACCACATCTCAGCTGATGAGCTCTCCCACCCTGCTGGGGTGCATGTGGTAAGGATGTCATTACCAGCAGCCACCTTGAACATACCAGGGCTGGTCAAAAAGTCCAAGCCGAGTAGCATCAATTTCCACTCAGAGTCAGCTGTCTTCACGTTCTGTTCCCTGGCACTGCCGAGCTGCTGAGGCCCTCAAACAAGTCTTGCACTGACTGGGAAAGATCCAGCGACACTGAACAGTCTGGACTGCATGCAATGCAAAATGGTGCTCCTTGCTTCCTGCCCAGGAAACAGATTGCAATTTGCATAGTGCTGTACCTGAGCTAATAAACTATGATGAACTCTCTCTGGGTCTGCATCCATGGCACAAATAATCTTCAGTCTGGATAATTCCCATTATGTATCCTGGCTCTTTCACTCGAGCTGCAATACTTTTTACCTCTGGAAGTCCATGGTGCCAGCCAGCATCTACTACAAAACTTGCTCTCAGTTCTGTCTGTTCCATTCCCATTAAACCAAGCAGCCAAGACCAGCCATCTCACTCTCACTCTTCAATCCCTGTTGTAGGTGAGATAGGAGCAAACCGGCTGGGCGATCCCCACGTGCCACTGATCAGCCTGGCAGTCTCCTACCATCTTATTCTACTGCTGCCTCCCTCACAGGCCCAGCTCCCTCCAGCTCTCAGATGGCCCTGGGAGGGCTCGGCTCTTGTAACGTGCCAGGAATGCTACAAGCTCAACCACATCAACTTCAGAGCCTGGAGGGACCAGTCCAGTGTTCAGCTGCCCATTTTGAAAATGTGCAAGGTAAAGAAAGAGCAGAGCCTATATGTACCATGCGTGTCATTGGGGAACCTGTCAAAGCCTAACACAACTCTCAGGACAGCGTTACAGACACTGGGTTTTCACCTTATTGGGCATCCAGCAGGCTGCCTTTGCCCACCTATCAGACAAATCTGAATGAACACTACACTAAAAGAAAGAGGAAAAAAGTCTTTGAGTTAAGCAGCTGATACAATCAGGATTTCAATTGTTAATATAGCAGAAGACTTCCTCACATGTCTTCCACCAGTATTTGCATCACAGCAGAAATAATACAAGGCAAGAAAGAAAAACGCTTTTAAGAATATGGCTCTTTGTCAGGCTAGAAGTATTAGCTGTGATTCAGAAATTAATGACAGCATAAAAATCTATTAAGGCATCTAGACTGTCTCTCAAGGGACCTTTTCAAGCTTGTAGTGCATGGATTATTCTCCAGGGCTCTGCCCAGCCAAACTTCAGATGTCCCAAATGACAGCAATTCCACTACGATTCTTAACAAAGCTATATCACCATCTAATCTCTTTCTTCCATTAAGTATTTTTCCTCTCCTGCCAATTCTTTTCTTTCCTCCTCCAAATTTTCCATCATGAGACTCTTCTAGCTGTGAGTCCACACTAGACAATTCTTCATGCCTTCCCAGTATGCCTACATCATTAGCATAGCTCCTCTTTAGTCATTTAGCCAAAACAGCTATATATTTAGCTCTCACAAGCATTCTTCATAAGTCAGTCCCTCCAGCCCCTTAATCATTCTCCTTGCAATCCTCTGAATTCTCTCTAATTTTGTTTACATCTTTCTGGAATTGAAGTGCCCGGAACCAAGTGCTGTAAACAACAACAGCTCGTTATCTGGCTAGACTGTAATTCTGGTGATCACAGCACAGGCCCTGCACATGCCATGCACACACAGACACATGCACACGCTCGTCCTCTGGTTCAGACACGGCATCGCTACAGGACACGAGTTCCACTCACTGGACATTCTCTCCTCTCCAGTGACATCAGCTGGGTCTCTTTCAAGAAAATCCAGTTCCAAACAAAAGTGAGGGCAGATCTTCAGTACAGCACTTTCAGCTGCCTGCAGGTTCAAGACAGACACCAGCTACTGGCTGCACTCAGGTAACATTTCCAAGTTTTTGATAACACCTATAAAGGCCACAATTCTCAGAACTTTTTTGTTTTAGATGACAGTTGAGACTTTGATGTGGTCTTATGACAGCAGATAACACATCACAGGAAAGCCTTTAAGCACTTGTGCCTTAATCTGTTCTTGAAACTCAAGTTGGATTGTTTCCAAAAAAACACCTTTTTATTCTTTATTAGAAAAATGCCATTTTGGTGAAGCAGAACTGTTCTGCAAAGATCTTTGCTTTGGTTCAACTAACTTCTGGAGAACTTGAGAAAGAGTTCAGAAAGAAACCTGTCAAGGTTCCTGCCAGCTCTCAAGACATCTGAATCACAGAATATTCTGAGTTGGAAGGGACCCACAAGGATCACTCAGTCCAATTCTAAAGTGAATGATCCACATGGGGATCAAACCCACAACCTTGGCATTATCATCACCAAGGAAAGGTGGCAGCTCCACAAGCAGGTTTCTTCTAGATCAAGGTCACCCTAAGCCTCTCCCTGTAACAATTTCAAAACCTCTTCTCACTTGGCATTCCCAGGTCTGAAAGAATTACAGAGCTGTTACTCCTGTATGGGGCAAAGAAAGCAGAACCTTGAAGTCTTCTGCCTCCCCAATATGTTTCACATGGCCGTTCCGCCTTTACAGCAGCTACAACAAAGCTTCAGCATCCAGGAGAGCTTGAGGTGTTTGTTTCCATTTTTGTGGTGATTTGGGTCATTTTGGTCAGTAGGAAGAAGAAAAGAAAGAGACCAAAAACTCTTGGGGTTGACCAGGGGATGAGCAGAGCCTACATGCAGGGGTCTTGTGAGGTTCCTTGAAGCCTGAAGAAAAGGCTGCTGCTACAAAGATTTACATCAGGATAGACAGAGCAAGGCCAGTCAGAATGGCCTTTTCTTTCTTTCCTCTATGCACACAGCAGGCCAAAGGAGAAGGAAGACTGCACTGCTGACCGTAGCTCTAGGTCCCTCTGGGGCAATGCCACAGCTCATTTACCTCATGCTGCAGCTGGACTTTTTTTTTTTTATCAACATCCCAATCTGTTGCAGCTCTGTGGCTGCTGGATAGTACAGAAACCAGTCACCAGTAGACACCTAGGATCCATGAAAATGGAGGAGAGCTTATGTACCCTCACTTCAGCTCCCACTGTTTCCTGCCTTCCCTCCCCTAGCTGGCCTAGACTACAGACAGCTCTTATACCACTTGAGCTAGCATGATGTTTTTTTTTCTTTGAATCACCAAGAAATTACTGTTCATAAAAGGCCAACATCAATACAGCGCAATTCTTCCAGACAAATAGTTTCCTCTCCAGGAGACCTAGAAGTGCAGAACATCTCACAAGGGCATGCCCAGTCAGGTCTATCCTGCTCATAGTCACGGTCTATCCTGCTCAGCTACCCAAAATGAGAGTGGACAGAGCACAGCCACGCTGGACAGAGCCTGTGCTGCTGAGGAAGTTAAACCAACAAGGCTGTGTTAATGAAGGTACAGCCAGAGTACAGACTTGCTGATTTTACTGCTTCAGGCTGCATCCAGCTCATAAAATAGCATAGCTACACAAGGAAGGTGGGCTCAGTCAGGTTGTACTGTTTTTGAATATGGTGGTCTAATTAAAAAACAATGCAACTTGTGCACATAAGAAAGCCTCCTTTTATCCTCTTCCTTCTATTCCCAGAAACTCTCCCATGAAAGTGTAGGAGTCAAAAATGTCCTGTCCACTCTCCAGGCTGTGTTTCCTGCCCAGCTGACTGAAGCGTGACTAAGTTGCCACCTTACACTGAGGCTATCGCAGAAAGATGAGGAGGGGTAGCCAAGCCACAGAAACAATTCTGTTTCTCTGCAACAATCTCTTGCCGCGTCAAGATAGGATGCAAATGTGCTATGAATAATGGTCACTCCAAAAGCACACATAGCTACACGGACATTCCTATCAGCAACCAGGCTGCATCCACCTCCTGCACTAACATCCATGACAAGTCCCTTGCACAAAACACAACTCTGGACCAGATTTGTTAACATTTCTCAAGCACCTTTACCACACAGCTTATGCATTTTCTGGCACATGCACACACTCAAATGCATGTGCATGCAAATATATATATATATATATATATCGTCTTCTGTTCCATACATGCACCTTCCCAAAAGCCAAGGAAGAGTTGATCAAAGGCCATACCTTTATGCACAGATCACGTATACAGGCACAAATAAAACTGGATGTTTCGATCCCATTGTACAAAGTACCTTTACAAGGCAAAGAGTAGATACTTCATTACATAAAGATGTACCAGCATGACAAAAGTCCAAATGCATTTACACATCAAAAATTGCACAGATGCCCCTTTAAATAACGCATCCTTCCTGCAGGCAAAACCTTACCAGCAAATCCTTCCTTTTTCAGACACTCAAGTGTATACCCCCCCAGTCAGTCTCTCCAACTTCCGCACAGGGGGAAGTCAGGTAAGAGTGCACTGGCTGCAAGGCGCATGATCAGAAAGAGTCTTGCTCCTTTGGTGGATTTTTGGGTCAACTGCTGAGGGTCAAGCACAGCCAGGCTCCAAGCAGGTGCAGAAACCAGAGTGCATGCAGAAGAATATTAATAGTTATTGTCCTAGCAGGTTGTAAGGATTAATTGGTTCTGGCCTGCAACTCCCCATTAATGTAAGTGCTAAGGGGCAGAGGGGAGGGAGCTGTGATTACACACTTACATTGCATACTCATATGCTATTGATTTCCCAATTGGAAAGGCCCACAGCCTTTCGTTTGTCTCCTTGCTTGCTCCCTCCCTCATCCCACTGCTCATGGCCTGCCTGCCACATCTTCCCCCTCCCAACAGCACAATCACCATCACCAGAAAAAGGAGAGGGACACCCTTTTTGTGGGAGAGCTCTGCCAAACCAGAAAGAAATGCAGCAACCATTATCCACGAGGTCACACAGAGGCAGACTCTACAGAAGGGAACAAATTTCAAGAACTAACCATCTTCAGATAAGTTTCTTTTGGATGCTTTATATAACCTAAGGACTGCAAAAGCCAGACTGTGAGCCCACAGCTGTGATTACACTCACCTTCGCTTCAAGCCAAAACCCCTCCTCTGAAGCCTGCCTTCTCATGCTATCTTTTTTTTAATGAAACAAACCAACCCTTCAAAAAAAAAAAAAAAAAACCTACAACACACCAACCTGCCTTAATTGGATATGTGTACCCTTGCACTTCCTCCAAAACCATCTCCTCTCAGAGGTACCGTTCAAAGTCTGGTACCTCTACAGCTGACAACCACTGAAAAATCCTATTTTATGCTTCTGGGTGACCAATAAGCATGGCTAGTGTAAAGGGCCCTTTACCCTCAGCATGTAGTCATGCAGAATTTCTTCCCCAGGAACTTTAAAACTGCACGTATTGCCAGCAAGACACTTTACTGTGAGACAGAATACTCCTTTAGCTCAGAAAAATCAGGGTAGAAGCCCTTGTAGTGCTATTCCTTTTCCTTCCATGCAGGTGAGCAGGGCAATGCTGCCACACAGGCAGGCAACCTACTGGAGGGTTGCCTCACGAGGAAATACCTCAGCTTCCAGGAAATTCATCATCAGCCAAAGCACCACAGTGCAATGGCATAGCATAGAATCAAGCCTGGGCTTTTTTTTCCTGTGCCTATTTCTGTAAGAATCAAGTACTCCCAGCATTTTTTCTTCCCTTCCATGCTGACTGCAGGGATCTCTGCCCTTCACTGACACCAGGAGATGGCTGTGTCTCACATGTTCACCTACACATGCCCTTAGCTCCCTCTCAGAGTGGGACAGGATGGTCTGTGCTGTGCTTGATATTTTTGATTTTATCATGGATTAATCGACAGCAGGAAGAGCACATCAGCTGTCAAAATCATTTCTCATTTAGTACGAACAGCAAATGAAACTGTCATGCACCTTTTCAAGGAAAAGGGGATACTGAAGAGGCAAAGATTCATGCTTCCTATGGGGACCACAGACAGCAAAACCCTGCATCCTTCCAGCACCACCCTATGCACAAAGGAGACAGTATTTGACAAAACACATGTCCCTGTGTTCAAAGGCACACGTGAAAGATTTTCCCCGGACTCTTCCCAGATATCTTTGTTTGGTTCCATTACAGACTTCACTCAGATCTTTCACTCCTTTAACAGCCTCTATCAGACAACTACCTCAGCTGATCCTCTCCCACAAAAAACTCCATCAGGTGTTCTGATGTGCCCAGAAAAAAGGGCATCCCTTGCCCTTACTCTTCATCAGCTTTTGCCACCTGTCCTCACTTTACAGCACACAGGGAAGCAAGCAGTGCTACAGCTCCTCATCACCTGCTCAGCCCCACCAGCCAACTGCACACAACACCCAGCTGCTGCTGCGGGCCCTATACATCAATATCCCTTGTCTAACCCATTCCTAAGCAACTCAGCCTTGCACAGGGTAAATCTGCTGGGGGAAGGGTCCAGGCCCCACCAGCAAGGCAAGGGCCTTGGCTCACTCAAGGCTTACAGGAGGCACGGCCAGCACATAGAAAGGGTGTGCACCCCTAAAGCACCGGCTCTGCTGGCAGCCTAGGATGAGAGCAGTCATACTCCTCACCCTGACTGGAAGGAGCTCTATTGCTAGTGGAAGAAAAAAGGAAGTGAAAAGACTAGCTATAAAAGAGCACATCTCCTCCTCAGGCCATTAGTGTACACTGAGTGTGCTCCAAGGCTGAAAAGGAGTGCCCAAAAACATTTGGAACTGGGTTCCTCGTTACAGAACTAGTACAACTCTTGTGCGAGAAAAGATCTCTGAGACTAAAAGATGAAGCAAATTTTTACTTATTATAACAAAGCCCTCTGAGCAGGTAGCTGGGTGCTGAGATTCATAACAGCTAGAGGAAAGGGGTTCTTACTTGGGTAATTATTGATTATTATGGTGTGGAAGAAACATTTTGGATATCTTTTCAATGCTCCCCATTTGCAGAAAAAAAGCCCTCTCTAATTCTTCCCTGTCCTAAGCCTACAAGAAAAGTGTCTAGTTTTACGTATTGAACCTCTTCATCATTTAAGGGAATGCAAGGCAGCTGAGTGAGTTGTCACCTCATCAATACAGCCCAGCCTGGGAGAGGTTCCCTTGCCTTGCTCAAGAAGAGAGAACTGGAAACAGATAGGAAAAGTATATTCAGGAGAGTAGGAAAAGTCTTCTTTTTTCTCTGCAGTTGGCAGTATCTAAATGTTATCCAACTGCATCACAATCGCCCCGTGCTGTTCCCCATACACCACAATGTCACCACTCGCACACACGCTGCTGCTCCTCCCTCTCTTCTCCCCATCCATTACACATTATCAGCACAGAAACACTCGGGTACACGCTTCCATCCATATAGATTGCACATACCTCACGCATTAACAAACACATCATTTTTCACACCCGCATTGCCCAGTAACATCATAAAACATCAGACTTTACAGATAATATTTGTACTGTGTACCAACCTAAAGCATCCTATTCCACTTACCCGACTGCTTCTGTGATTTCTTTCATCAGACTCATTCCCCATTTAAGAACACTCTTGAGCAGCTCAAAAAATACATTATAAATAAAGACTGCCAGTACTATTCAGGCCAGTTCAGCATGTCCTCTCCTAAACCATCTACTCCACTAAATTGGCTGTGGAGGTATCTTTTTTTTTTTTTTTTTTTTTTTAAACACAGTCTTCTACAGTTAACCAATTAGGTGGGGTTGTAGGGGAGGTTCATTAAAACAAGCTGGGATTTTTTTAGCAAATTGCTGATTTGAAACAGCTGGTATTTTTCAAGGGAAAGAATTTAGAAGAATTTTCAACTTAAAGCAATGATGAAGGAGACCTATAATTTTTCACGGCATTCATTTTTTTTAAATAAAATGCTCAGGGTGAGAAAATAAAAATTAATTTTCATATTGATAGCTAAGTTAAAGTAATAGTAGGTAAAAGTGCAAACATCAACACAAAATTCTTCTAAAATATCTAAATGCAATTTTTATAGACCCTAATAATTTGCTACTCCTCCCCATCCTCATGCACCTAATTTTTGACTTGGGGGATAAAAAAAAGGAAAAGAAAAATACAGCTTTACAATCCAATTCAACAATCTGATCTCTTTCAGAAGCTTTGAGGCACATTGTGCTAAGAAACGAATCCATTCGAGGGAAGAGCTGCAGCATGCCACTAGAAAATCCTAGAAAATCCCACCCACCAGCAGTGCTGGGGTGTGTAGGTACTTTTATTCCCCCAGCCCCCACAGGGCAGGAAGGCCAGTGCGCCATGCAGGAGGAACAACCATCCCGCCTCCGAGCCACCTGCCTCCCAAAGAGCACTGGAAGCGCAGCAGCGGGGAAACGCAAGAATCCTGAGCGACAAAATTGAGGAAACATAGTGATCGGGGGGAAAAATAATAATAATAAAAAATCCTCCGAGCAGGACTTGGCGCATCTAACCCAGGGGGGAAGGAGCAAAGGCTGTGTCTCTGCCAGAGCCCGTGGGGCCAGGCAGGCAGGGGACGGGCAGCGCCTCGCACGCTGCCTGGCAGGGGCGCGGGGGGAGGCAGCCTGCGCTGCCCGCTTGGCACCGCGGGGCCCGCGGCTCCTGCCAGGCTCAGCTGCGCTTCCTCCCCGCGCCCCCAGCGCTGCTATTCAGCCTCGGCTCGGCCCGGCAGCGCCAGCAGCGCTCCCCTTCTCCCCCTTCTCCCGGTGGCTCTGGGAGAGCGGAGAAAGGCAAGGAGCTGCTTCTGCGTTCACCGGTACACCCCCAAGTGGACGGCGAGGAAAAGGGGAGAGAGGGCACGGACAAGTTTTGGGTAGCTCGCAGAGGTGTAGGCTCAGCTGTCTGGCTCTGGAGGGATGCGCTCACAAAGGTCTTGGAAGCGTTGTGACTGGGGTCACTGCCTGTCAAAGCCAATACTGCCGTTTCCTGGGGTAAGAGCTCCACAGAATTGTGCTCAGCAGGGTTAGAGAAGTGTTCAAGGCTTGTTACCACGGCTTTCAGTGAAAAACAATTAATTTGAAATAAATATTGTGGGGGTTTTTTGTTGGTTTGTNTTTTTAAGGGCACGATACTTTCCCACCCCTTTTTAACTCCTTCAGACATCTTCGGGCTTGCTTCAGGCAGTGCCCTACTCCTCCCATGCAGCCCCAGTATTCCTGCCTCCCCATTCTCTCACTCTTCACATTGGAGAAGGGAAATTACTGCTGGCTACGAAACTAGATCCAGCAGTGCTCTGGTTTATATCATGCCAGAAGTTTGGGAGCAGTAGAAAAAGCAGCTGCAGGTTTGCAAACGCTCGTACAACGCCACACCATCCCATCCCATCTCAAAACCTAGGGAGGGCAACTGTGCTGCCTCTGCCTTCTCAGAGGGTATGTGACAATACACACCTCAAAAGACCTTTCTGAAGCCTTTAAAACGAGAAGTGATGTGGTGGATGTAACTGTGGCAATACTAACTCACTGAAACAGAAGGTAAAAGCCTGTCCATGCCTGTAGCCCGGCATAAGCTCCAGATATAAGGACGGACTAAAACAGCTCCTGGCTGGGCTGGCATCGGGATGCTCTGGTCACAACTCAGGGAAGGCTTGTGACTTGAAAACACTGCGTGGAGCAAGCACCGTGGTCTACAGGCTAGGAAACATGCATCAGAAAGACAGGCGATGTTCAGAGTCAACACAGCTTGCTGATGTCCATCTTTCTTGGCAGTTCTCTGTCTAATCCCCCAGAGCGGGGGGAAGTTCACATCAAGCTACACAACTTCATTGCTGACATTATCTACTTATGTCACACAGGTACCGGTTCTGCTCTTGCCCCATGTACAACCTATGTGCTGGAAAAAAATCCTCCTCCCTCTCAGAAATAGCCACTTCACAGCAAGGAAGGAAATCAGCTGGAAGGTGCTGGTGTTGGATTCACAGTCCAGACTTCAGAGATGTAAGTTGAGAGAAAATATTTGACAGTGAAAAGCATGTGTACGAGACCCAGAAATGGGAGAAGTGAGACTGTATGAAAAGGAGCACTCAGCAAATGTGAGAAGGTGGCAAAAAATGAAGGATTTCATAGTGAGGGCTTGCAGGAGTGACAGGTGTGAGGCTGAAATAGAAAGCATGTGTGTGACAGGGAGCCTGCCTGTACGGGAATTTGCTTAGTAGACACAAAATAGAAGAGAACAGTACATGCAAGACTGTGTGGAAAAGTAGGAGCTAAGGGGAAGTGAGGATGCTGTGACTGGCATATCTCCATGCACGGCACTCCTGCACTAATATGCACTAGAGTGAGGAAAAAGCACTGTGAAAAACCCGTGTGAGAGCGAGATATGCTCTAGGGGTGCAGCTCACTGTGAGTGCGAGACTGTGAGGCACAGAGTAGGCCAGATAGAGTACATCTATGTTCTTTAGTTATATATTCACCCATGTGTGTGTACATGTGTGCACACAGGCTTACAAGGCTAGTGCAGCAGGATAGGCAAGGGATTTTAATATGCCAGCAAGCTCGAACACTAGTGTTCAGGATGGAGGCTTGGAAGGAGGGAGTGGGGAAAAGGGGAAGAGAGAACGTGAGCACAAGAGAAGCAGACTCTCCAGGAATTGCATGTGCTAGGGAGCTAGAACTGTATGTGCCAGAGTGAGTTTATTCATCTTCCCTGCTATATCCCTGAGTGTGTGTGTGTGTGTGTTCATGAAGGACCACTGATGTGTGTGAGTGAGTGTGGATCATGCACAGGCTGCAATTTTGAAGGCTATGATTATATGTACATGTGTGACATGTATTAATACATACAGCATGGCATGCATTAACCCTTAACTCCTGTTTACAGAAAGCATCTCAAAACCAGCTAGCATGCCTGTCATCACTTCGAACTAAATTCCATACTCACACTTGGCTCTTAAAGCAAGAAACCCAGCTGGCAATTCTCCACTGAACAAAACCCCATACCCAACAAATTTTCTTCTCCTGTCTTTCCTCTTTCCTCCATCACTCTATCTCTCTCTTTTTTTTTTTTTTTTTTTCCCTCCTGGTATAGAGGGGAAGGACATAGTGTTTTCGCAGACAGACCAGAGGCACAGATATTCCTCTAACCTCCCCCTCTCTGGACAAAACCAAAATAAAAACAATAAAAAACCCACAAAGGAAAACAAACAAACAAGCAAACAAACAAAACCCAAAAGAAACTTAACACTTATCTCCTCAGGAAGGTAAAGAATCGAGGAGAATCAGTACTTGTAACCCGAAGTGCTGAGAAACAGCAGTTGTGGATGGAGGGGATACCCACCTTCACCCACCACTCTTTTCCTTTGCAAATCGTAACTGTACTCCCCCCACCAACTCCCCCTCTGCAAAAGCATAAATACAGCAGCAAAGTCAGTCACATGCAGTGCCCTCTAACCATAGGATTCACCAGCAGTGATCTCTCCTTGGCTTATTTCCTGAGGCAAAGGGGGGGGGAAGGTTTGGAGGGGAAAAGGGGGGGAGAGGAAGCTCCAGCTTCCAGCTCCATGTTTCAGGCCATCCTCAGTCCATCAGCCGCAATTAAAGCAGAAGGGTTTGAGGAGGTTGCAAGAAAGAACTCACCACATACCTTGCAAGGAGAAGAGGGACAGGAAGAATCCCAGCACCCAGATACTGTGCAGCCAGTAGGTCCTCATGCTTCTCTCTCACTCGCTCCGCTTCCTCTGCGTTTTTCTCCGTCTCTTCGCTTCTGTCTCTCTCTCTCTCAATTTATCTTTTTTTTTTTTTTTTTTTCCCTCTTCGCTCCTCTCAGAGAAAATGGGATTCGTGTCTCCCTTCAGTCCCTCTGGGCTCTGCTTTGCCAGCTCTGACAATCCAGTCGCAGCGCAAGCTGACCCGCGGTGGCCAGATTCCCAAATAACCTCTCGCTCTCCCCTTCAAGTGCTGGAGGAAGGGGGGGCCAGGTTGGATGCTCCACCGTAGCCTGGGCTGGCTGTAAACACAGAGAATCTCTCTGTCTCTCTCCTGCAGCTCCAACTAAATGCGACTGTACTTAAACAAGCAATGCCTTATAGGACAGCACTCAGAGCAGAACAGATCCCACCTCTGCCACCTAGTGTTGCAAGCCAGCTCATTTATTTCATTTTTATATATATAAATATATATACGTTATGCTATAGAAATATGGTTCCCTCATTCCTCTACAAATGTATCTCTTGGATCACAGTCTGTGAGCCATTCTGGGCTCAAGAGTCCCTGAGGTTCCAGCTCCAGTGCACATGGGGAGGCTATTCAGCGAAGGAATATTCCTTCCTCATCGCCACAACAAGAAGCACGGCAGGGCAGGTTTGGTTTCTCAGCTGAGTTCTGCTTGACAAATTCTGAAGCAAGGGTCTCTCTGATGCTGGTGTCACTGCCGGGCAGTACACAGGGGCCAGAGGGAGATTCAGACGCACCGACTGTAATTACAGAGCTGCCAAGGCCTCCAGGAAAAAATAGCAAGCATCAGTCTGCATTAATCTTTGCTGGATCTCCTGTGACTTCCATGCAATTTCAGAGGGACCAGAAAGAATCCTTCTGTAAGGGAAATCCAGCTTGAAAAGCAACCATTTGCTCACAGAAGGCTTCCCCCACTACCCTTCTCCTTTCAAATACAGGTTACTCCTGCCGTACGTAGCACAAACTTTTTTTCTCAAGGAGTAATTGGCTCCTGTAGGTCGATTTCCCCCTAAAATCCTTGTCTCCGGTTAGAGGAACACCAGTAATGAAGTACTGCTTAGCATTCACACAGGGCTTTTCATCAGTCACTCTCCAGGCATTTCACAAAAGGGTGTCCTTTTGCAGCTGGGGATGTGGAGGCAGTGTGAGTGCACAACTGCTGAGGCCAGTCCCTGGGACACAGTGGGACAGCCCAGCTGGACTGCCCACCCAGCCCTGTGGCCCCTCTTCAGGCCACATTGTGCCCTTCATTGTGGTCACCAGGCAGCCTATGAGGATGCCAACACTAAAGGACACAAATCTTCAATTTACGCATTGAGGGTGTGGGTGAGCAAAGGTCGGTGTCCACGTGTAGGAAAGGTCCGTAGGATTCTTGTCACTAATGATGCCGTTCCAGAAGTGTTTCTTATTAGACTGCTGTAGAGCAAGCTGTTCTCTGAACAGAATGCACCAAGCCTGCCTCCCCGTGGGTTCCTGTCTGCTGTCTCAAAAATCCCCCTGCTCTAATAAAAACCAGAACCAGGATCATATCCCCTGTGACATCTCCTGTAGAAAGAAGAAATCCATGCTGTGGCTAGTCTTGCTTCCTAGTGGAGCAAAATGAAAGACAAAATGCAAGACACCACTTGCCTTAGCCTGTTTGGCTGCTGCCATGTACCACCTACATAATTCTCGGGTTTTCCACTATGGAGGGAGTGGAGCATTACCTCATCACCAGTTTTTAAGAGACATACATGAATAAGTTACTTTTTAGCCTTCCGTCTTCTTTTAAATGTGGTTGAAATGGGTTGCACTGAAAAGTTATTAGGAGGAAGAACATATGGACAATCAGATATACATGTACTATCAGTTAGGCTTCACTTTCCAAGGAAATCAAACTAAAAATATTAGAGTGGACTAAAGTCAACTGACTCTAGTCAATAAGGACCATGCTTCTTTTTTGTGGTTTCCATTTCAGATGGTTTTCGTGCTCTGATACTGTACTGGATCTGCAGGGCAAGGTTTTGGTAGGGGGCCGCTTCTGTGAGAAGCTGCCAGAAGCTTCCCCTGTGTCTGATAGTGCCAAGGCCAGGAAGCTGCAAGACAAGCCCACCGCAGGCCAAGTCCGAGTGTACCGTCAGCAATGGCAGTAACACCTCTGGGGTAATGTATTTAAGAAGGGGGTGGAAGCTGTGCAGCCGCAGCCAAGAGAGAGGAATGAGAATATGTGAGAGAAATAGCCCTGCAGGCACCAAGGCTGGTGGAGAACGATGGGGAGAAAGTGCTACAGACACTGGAGCAAAGATTCCCCTGCAGCCTGGGATGGAGACCATGCAGGTTCAGGATAGATCAGTTATCCACCTGCAGCCCATGCAGGACCCCTCGCTGGAGGAGGTGGATGCCCAAAGGAGGCTGTGACCCCATGGGAAGGAGCCCACGCTGGAGCAGACTCCTGGCAGGACCTGTGGCCCTGTGGGGAGAGGAGCCCACGCTGGAGCAGACTCCTGGCAGGACCTGTGGCCCCGTGGGGAGAGGAGCCCACGCTGGAGCAGGTTTGCTGGCAGGCTTTGAGACCCTGTGGGGCACCCGCACTGGAGTGGCTTGTGAAGAACGGTGGGAAGGACTCATGTTGGAGAAGTTCATGGAGGGCTGTCTCCTGTTGGAGGGACCCCCCACTGCAGCAGAAGAGTGTGAGGATCCTCCCTTTGAGGAGGGAGGAGCAGCAGAGACAACTGTGATGAAGTGATGTCAGGCCCCATTCCCTGTTCCCCTGCACCACTGTGAAGGAGGAGGGAGAGAAAATGAGGAGTGAAGTTAAGCCCAGGAGGAGGGGAGGAGTGTGGGAAAGATATTTTAAGATTTGGGTTTACTTCTCATTATCCTGCTTTGATTTGATTGGTAACAAATTAAATTAATTTTTCCCAAATCAAAACTCTTTTGCCTCTAACTGTATTTGGGGAGTGATCCCCCCTGTCCTTATCTTGACCCACAAGCNGGCAGGACCTGTGGCCCCGTGGGGAGAGGAGCCCACGCTGGAGCAGGTTTGCTGGCAGGCTTTGAGACCCTGTGGGGCACCCGCACTGGAGTGGCTTGTGAAGAACTGTGGGAAGGACTCATGTTGGAGAAGTTCATGGAGGGCTGTCTCCTGTTGGAGGGACCCCCCACTGCAGCAGAAGAGTGTGAGGATCCTCCCTTTGAGGAGGGAGGAGCAGCAGAGACAACTGTGATGAAGTGATGTCAGGCCCCATTCCCTGTTCCCCTGCACCACTGTGAAGGAGGAGGGAGAGAAAATGAGGAGTGAAGTTAAGCCCAGGAGGAGGGGAGGAGTGTGGGAAAGATATTTTAAGATTTGGGTTTACTTCTCATTATCCTGCTTTGATTTGATTGGTAACAAATTAAATTAATTTTTCCCAAATCAAAACTCTTTTGCCTCTAACTGTATTTGGGGAGTGATCCCCCCTGTCCTTATCTTGACCCACAAGCTTTTTGCTGTATTTTTTCTCCCCCTGTCCAGCTGAGGAGGGGTGATGGAGCAACTTTGGTGAGCACCTGAAGGCCAGCCAGCATCAAACCACCACAGATACCAAGAGAGCATGGTCTGAAAGAGAGCACAGTCAAAAATAAACTTGGCACTCAAGATACATTTGGAACTTAGCATGCCAAAATCAAGTGGTGACAATCCATTTGTAGCCTTGGAGTAGGAGTTTTGGGGAGTTTTTGCAGAAATCCTCACAAACATCTAGCTTGGGTTCAGGGACCAGCTAGGCCAGCACCTTAATAGTACACCAGCTCTATACATTTCTGACACACGACTGTTCATGTGCTCAGCATTCCTTTTTTCATTTGTCCTATCCCTTTGTGATCCATTACCTCAGTGCTCACCATCTGCATCTGATATAATATACAGCATTATATGCATTTGTACTGTTTCACAAATCTCCTCAGCTCCCATATATGGCACCAAAATCCACCTGCTACCCATCCCAACTTCCCAGCTACCCACAGCCACATACAGAACCTCACCTCCCATCTGCCCTACACATAATCCTACCGGGTCCCACAGCCTTCCCACTTCAACCAGATCATTATGCAACCACCCAAAGTCTGCTTTACCAACAGATCCCATGGATGATCCCATAATATGCAGCTCTCAACCGCATGACCATCTCAGACTTTGGATATGAATACACCATGGCCTGAAAAAAAAAAATCTAAATCAACCCTCCTTCCATCTAAAACACTTCCCATGTTCTATCACAACTAGCCCTGCTAAAAATTTGTCCCCATCCTTCTTGTAGGCCTCGTTTAAGTACTCAAATGCCACAACATTTATTATAACACTTATGCTAGCAATTTATATTGATTCCAGTAATTAATAATATAGCATAGTAATTAGTCTTGTGTTAATTATTAATCAATACTATGTATTATAATAATTAACATTATTTTTTGTAAAAAGTAATAATAAATAATAGTAGAAGTGTATCTCTGCTCCATAAATTCCATAGGGATGTGTGTGAGATGATGCTGAACCCAGTGTTTTTTCCGTCCAAAATAGGCAGTGATAGTTACAAGTCCAGAGAAAAGACACAAAGGAAGCAGCACTCTCTCAGGCAGCAGAATCTTACGCTTCCCTGGAGAAGCTGGCATGACTGAAAGGAGAAGCAGCTATTTCTTACAATGTATTTGACATACTCCTAACCTTCAAAAACATTCAGGACTGGATTTTGGCTCCCTTGCTCATGCTGAGTCATACCAATGGGGTTACTTGGGACATTAGACTACTAAATATGAGCAGGAGTATCAGATTCTGTGGGCTGAAATTCTCTGGGATTGGTCTCTGGCCAAAAGTGAGTCCATTTTTCTCTAACCAAATCTCTCAGCTACCTACATATTGTGAGGGCAAAATCTGAATCAAGAATTACACTCAACTCTGCCTAAATTTCCCAAACATTAAGAAAAAACAACAACGATAACAACACCAAAACAACCAACCAAGCCCCCAAACACACAGCAGTCCTTGTTCTTCAGTCCTTTCTTTTTAAATTACTGCAGTCCTTCCACTTCATCCAGTATTGAAATGCCAAATGAACCAACAAAATATCAGCAATAGAAGAGCACATCTACAATCCTGTATTTAAAAAAAAAAANTGAATTCTGACAGAGCTCTGACTGATTGAAAGCCAGCTACTTCTAATGCATAGTGAAGCTGTTTCATTAGGGCTGAGTGAATGCATTTAGATGCACCGAGCATGGATGCTTGTCCATTTTTTAATAAATAAATGTGCTTTGTGCTATTAACTGTTTAAGCACTCACACTTTCATTTCTATTTCATCTTAGCTTTAGTCACTTCAAGCAATATCAATATTAACTTGATTGTGCAGCACACACGTAATATTTTCTCTTCCAAGCTTCTATCCTGAACCTACCATTAAATACTTCTCAAGCAGGCATGCTAAAGTTGATGGAGGAACTTTTAACTTTTCCATTACAGATTTTTTCAAATTACTGTTATTTAACTGTGCAAATGTAATGTTGCATTAACAAAAGGCTTAGTGGTTTTTTTACTGTAATAGGAACAGTATTGGAAACACAGTTGGCCATGCAAATTTTGCAGGGTTTACATAAGAGAATGAGCATTCCTGAAATTGTAAGTTGAGAGAGCTTGGTAAAGTGAGCAGGAGGCAAGAGCCATAGATTACCCAGGAGTGGGTTTTTGTGGGTGTTTTAGTGTCCTGTCCTGTATGTCTGTCTCTGACATATGTGTATTACTACTTGTTTTATTGAGTGTTCTATCTGTGGGTTTCATGGCATGGCTTTGGACTTGTGCATCTATGATAAATAGTGCATTTCAGTGTGATTTAGAAGAGTGTTGTGGCATGTGCTGCACGTGATCTTGGGAAAGGAAGTGGAAGGAGATGTTCTCTCTGCAAGAAATACTCATTTGTCATGTGGTTCTGTGAAACCCACCACTGTCCAAGGTCAAGGACTGCACAATGTCCAGAAATGTGAGTTCTCTTAGAAGGGATGCAAGGGCCTCAAGACCATGATAAATAGTCTCACACCTGATTAAGCTCCTTTATGTAGACTGAGAAAACAGCATTTGTGCTTCTCATTTTCCTTCAGCCTGACATTCAAGAGAAGCCAACCCTACCGCACTTTCCACCTGTTCTTTCCTTTCTGCCACTTCATACTCCGCATCTGTATTCCCACCTTTTCTGTCTCTCAGCTTCTTGCTGCCCTCCACTACCCTGCCTACCTCTTTTCTTCTCTGCTGTCTTCCTGTGAAATTCATCAAATAAGGCAGAGTGTCTTTTCGAGGCTTCTTGAAGGGGAAGATTTTCCACCACGGTTTCCACAAGACTCCAAGCTGAAAGTAGCTTTTTTGAACAAATAAATGCCAGGCCAGCAACTGTGGAAGGTTGCATATGACTACATAGCAATTCCCTAAGATGAAAATCCCCAGAAATAGCCAGCCAGTGAGATAGAAACAGCACTCAAGGAGTGGTGGAAAGAAGGAGGAGATGGAAAGAACCCTCATTTAATTCCAACAACTGTGCAATGACGCAGCGGAGACTGAACCGAGAACTCTTGGAGACGAACGTGTTGCATGAACTGGTACGGCACAAATGGCTGAGCTTCTCTAGCATCAGCCTTAGCAGACCCACCTCCTTTACAAGTTGGGTCACATGAAAGGATATGTCACAAAAAAGCATTTGCCAGCAGTATACATTCACACCTCGACGTTGTCGCATAATTAGAACATAAAATAAATGGCATAACAGATGCTATCAACATGTCTACCACACTGTATCCATGGTGCCAACTCCTTCTCTGAGGGGAGCCTCACCCAGGCCACGCTGAGAAAGCCTGAAACGCGGGCATGCAGAAACCAGTCTTCAAGGAAACACACACACGAAGTTCTGCAGAAGGGGCCTCCGCTCTTTCAACATTTGTAAGATTTTACAGGAAATCTGCAAGTGTGAATGACAACAAGAAAAAGAAAATTGGCTAGCACCCAGGAAGAAAAAAACCCACCCAAAAAAACAAACTTTGGCAGATAATTTTTTGAGTTGTCATGTTTTCTGTGGGAAAAGAGTCAGCTCTTTCAAGCCGGGAATAAAAATAATAATTCTGTTCAGCTCCTTTGAGCAGCAGGGAATTCACAATCCAACGGGAGAGGCGGTTACACCACAAAACCCTTGCCACAGCCAGTACTAACTGGCTTCTGCAGAGGCACAAGGAATCCCTCAGCACTACAGAGGGCCTTTTAAGAAGTGTTTTCGCAGCCTCCTGGTCTTTAAATCTCCACCAGAGATTGGCATCGCAAACCTTTCTCCCTCCTCCTGGGACTCAGGGCACATTCCCCCAGGCAGTGTTCTACCAAAGGTGTTTCTTTGACATAGCACCCAGCTTCCCTAGCACACACCTCGCTCTACCCAGAAGCAGCCTTTTTATCCCAGCTGTTGCTTTCCAGGTCTTTAGTCACAGCTGGGAGCTTTGTGCTTCCCTCCATTAGCGCTCTGTGCCCGCCGGGGAGGAGCTGCGGGGTGTTGCAGCCCAGCTCCCTGACCCATGGTCCCAACAAGTCAAGCACTGTGCTCCCCAGCTGGTACTTCCATCTTTAGGCTATGGCTTGTTGGCTTTGCTAGATAAATTGTGGGTTGGCTTCAGAGACAGGACTGCCTTATGCCTAGGCACCCCTGTAACTTGTCTTTTGTTGTTCAGGCAAAGCAAGAAAGGAAATGGTTGCCCTTTGCTGCCTGTGCCTGGCTGACTGAGCTCCAGCACATCCACCTGAAACAAGAAGGTCCCAAACAAATGACTGTCGAGTCTGTACCTATCACCCAAATGAGATATGGGAGGCAAATGACATCATTACTGACATCATTACTGTCTGCAGAGCTGACCTGCACGTAGGTGGACAGTGTGACATTTTCTGGACAGAAAAACAGAAAAGCAGCAAGTTTTTTTATGATTCTTTTTTTTATGTCAGGGCATCCATACTCAGCAGTCTGGAAGGCAGCTGGAGCTTGAGCCACGTGAGCATTCCCATTGCAAGAGTCTCCTTGCAATGCTTCACAACATCCTGAAATTATGAACTCACAGGCTTATGTTTTTCAGACCTAGTCTTGTGCACAAGGGTGGATTTTTTATGATTTTGTTTTTATTTTTGAAAGCTTGAGCAAGCAAGGGTTTGGCTGTTTAAGATACTTGGGACTGGGGGAGTGCTTTATCATTAGTGGAAGAACCAATTTGTACCTTTTTTTTAACAGTTCCAGGGCAGAAATTACTGTGGATAGAGACTTGAAAGGCAAATAATGTGAGGCAAGATTTGTAGGAAGTGGCAATATCTTTTATTAGACTGGAAAATATAGCCGAAAGAACAAAACAGGCTTTCCAGGCATATGGGCTTGCATGCCCAAAAGTGTATCCAGACTTTTAACTATATGGTGTCAAATAACTGATAAGTACTTATTCCTACAAATCTCCCCTCATTTATGTCTTTAGCCCATCCTAGCAACAACATCAGTGCAACTTGGAAGGGAAGTCAAGTCTGTGAGGATATTACCCACAACAGCAGAAAACATGCAAACATGGTTGTATTGAGGGAGTCTTCCTTCAGCTAAAACACAGGTCTCAGAAGATACTTCTTGGTATGAGTGACATGAAAATGCTTGGGTTTCAGTAATGTGCAGAGAGCAATCTCTGTGTAGGCAGGGCTCCACGCATTTCTGTGAATGGCTACAGGTCGGCTCTCAAGCCAAATAAAAGCAGTTGAAAGACTCTCAGTGGCCTCTGATCCAGGTCCCCTCTACAGCAAAGTCACTAGGTCATCACTTTCCCTTGCTTGCTCTGTACTGAGTGTCTGTGTACCTTCCCCTGCCACTGTTGATCACTTGTGCTGCAGGGTGATACAGAGCCCTCAGGAGACCAAAGCCTGTTGAGATACATGCTCTGCAAAAGGATGCTGAGAAAGTATTTCAAGCCGCTGACAGCAGGTGCAAAGACAGACAAACGCACAGCTCTTTGGCCATAGAAGAGCCTACAGCCCACCTACTATTTTAAAAAATTTTCTGTGATGCACTTGCAGACTCTCACTCAACGAAAAACACGAGGAGACAGTTTTAAGTTTGCCACTACGTGATCTCTGCTAGCCTTTGCAGTGTTAATAGCCTCTGCCATTAGCTTCTTTTTCAAAGCAGGATTTCTTTTCTGTAGCTATTTTATCAGACAGAGGATGATCAGGAGGTTAAAAACCACATTATTAGCATTAATGACTATTATTATTTATACCCTTGTACAAGCTGCACAAGTCTAGGCAAAGAGACAGTCCATTTCCCCAAAGAGCTCACAAATCTTATTTATGATAAGGAATCACAGACCATGTATCAATAGTAGGGGAGGAGAGGAGAGCAGGGAATAAGGAGAACAACTGTGTTAAACAAAAACCTCTTCTGCAGCTTAGGCAAGATACTATCTCCAGGGACCTACTTGATCAGCCAGAAAATATGGATATAGGGTTTTTCTCCAGAACAACACTTTCCACTATACCAAGGGGTTCTGTGGTGTTTCTTTTTGCCCTCCCCTCTTCCCAGCAACTTAAAAATCCATGGCCCAAAGTCTATGACACTTATACACAAGTGGCAGCATCCAGGATGACAGAAATTACTGATTTTTGTACAGTTCTCTTCACCTGTCAATCAAGAGCTCATTGTTACTATTTTACAAATGGGGAAATTGAGGCATGTAATGGTGCAAGAGCTTTTCATAAGATCACCTATTTTGTATCCACAAAGAGCCCTGAAACAGATCCTTAAGGTGTGCTTCTCACAGAGAAGATCCATTTCTTCTCCAAGTAGAAGGATTTCTTCTTTTCCACCAGTAGAAGGACTTTATTGCCAAGAGAATAGCATCCGTGCTGCAGTTTCTCCCAGCAGCAGCAAAGTCAAAAACCTGTGAACTAGTGAGACCAGCACACATTTCCATTGTAAGTAGACTCAGAAGTTAGCATCTTAGAGATGAAGGGAAGGGCAGCCCAGAGGTAAATGCACCTTCCATTGGCTTGGAAAACTTGATTTTACTATGCTGTTGCTGGGTCCAAACATTCAGAACACTACTGCACATAATGTGGAAGTTCCATGAGGTCCCAGAAATTTTGAAATGTAGATTCCAAGTCCTTCCTTGGTCACAAATTTCATGAGTCTCTTTAGACATTCAGGGAATTTGGATCAAGCTTTGTTTTTTTCATTGGCTAAAATGGTGAAAATAGACCACAGTGATGAGAGTATTCTAAAAAACCACTAAGATCTTCATGGTGAATAAGGAATTGGAAAATATATAAAAATGCATTTAATCTGTACAACTTCTCCCTCTCAATGCAGAGTTTCATTTCAATAAGTGCCCTGGAGAGGTTATGCCTTGCAGGCATCTTGTAAAACTGAGATTGTTGCATTGCATCTCCAGTGATCTCAGGGCAAATGCAAGACTGAACAATGATTCCGTATCTGGCTGTGCGTAATTCCACCTCCCCGACAACTTCACTCGAGAAATCAATGAAGCAAAATATGGCATATTTTGGGGCAGTAGGGGAAGCAGGTTGCTTGTACTCTGACACCTAGAATACAAGACTCTAATAGAACCATCTTTCAACTTAAGCAGAAGAGATTTGCTACTAAAGGCAGAGGTGACTATGGTTGCCATGAAACTGTCTGTGGTCACAGTTGTAAGAAGGTCATAGCAGAGATATTCGTAGTTAGCAACTAAATTTATTCAACACTCTTAGGCTCAGTTTAGATGGACTGAAGTTACCTCAAGGTCAAAATTCTCTGTGGTGCAGACTAAACTTATAAATGCAAGCCGGGGTGTTGACCAGGCCTATATTTCAGAGTCCCCAGCACTCTGTTTGCCTGAACACGCTTGGTGAGTCACTGGGTCAACAAACACATTTATGCAAGCACCCAGTTGGCACTATGAATGCCAGCGACAGGGACAGGATGCAAATGTGGTGCATGGTCTTTGGTCTCAACACCAGTTTTGCAGCAGTGCAGACATAGCTTCAGTTTAGCTTTTGAATATCTTGTTTCCCGCTCCTACTAATAAACACGTTCTCTATCAGGCCATTGTCAGAAAAGTAGATCTGGAAATTGCCTTGTGTTGGATCTTGCTTCTGTATCAATGAGCACAGCTTGAATTAAAAAAGAGAAAAGACTGCTCCGAGTTACATCAGGAACTTATTTAAAGACTCTTTTTGCTCCTTTCCAGATGCTTTTCTTTTGCCAAACGGAGCCTGTCTGAATCGTGAAGTCTGATCCTTCATGGACAGCTCCTGGATAGAGTTATGCAGGTAGTGTACACCTCTGCAAAGGCAAGCTTGTATTGTTTTTCACAGAGAAGATCCAGATTCGTACTGTAATCAATATAATAGAGATTCTAATGGAGTTGCCAAGAACAAATGCACAAAAGGTTTCTCTGGCCTTCCAGAGCCTCAGTGACACATGCAGTCTTTGCAGCCCAACATCAGTGAATGAAGGATGCCATGTCCTAGATAATGCACTAATGTGTGTCTTATGGCATCTTTGCTATACTACCAGCTACAGGCCAAGGGAAACTGATCTTCTAACAAAAGAGAAAAAAGATATTCCGAAGATATAATCAGTCTTCCCTCTGCACTGAGCAGCTTGGTTTGTTTCTGGCTGCACAGGTACCTTGGCAAAGGCAGCAGTATATCAGCCCCTTATTCTGTGGCTTTCTCCTTTGCATTTTGCAGGGTGCTTATCTGAAAACTGTCTTGCAGAGGGAGGCAGGGAAAAGAGGCCATCTGCAGCTTCAACTGTCAGGCTATTGGAGACAGGGGCCGGGAAGGTGTAGATTTAGATGGCAGCTGCCCCGACAAGCAGTAGATGATTGAGGAACTGACAACGGGAAATTATACAATGGATATAGAAAAAAAATTAGAAAATAGACCATAACTTCAAAAGAAAAGGGATCTTAATAACCTAGTGGTCTCTTATGTTGGGCATTACCTTGAATCTCTATGGTTATTCTCCAAATGGATTCTGAACTTAGAAAGGACTCTTAGATATCCTTTCCTCTGGTTCCTGTCCAGGGATTATGAGCTGAAAAGTCTGTGACATCTTTCCAGTGACCTCTGCAGGTGTTTGATCTTGGATTTCCCCATGGTTCTCTGCCTATTCCTGGTAAACAAGTAGCTCCTCAGGTCCAACAACTCTACTGAGGGTGGTTAGTGCCAATGCTTAGAGCATTACCATACTGCTGGCAATGATCACTTTTTATTCCCAGGGTGCTACATCCCCCAGGGAAGTCAGTCTCTCTTGAGTGACAGAGAGCTTCCAGCTTATGGGTGACTCCTCTGTTGTCTGAACTTTGTGAAACCAGGTGGCAAGAACAGGATTAGTCTTATTCAGAAACTCTGCCAGGAGCAAGCTTGTGACCTCGCACCCCAGTGAGCAGTGATCTTATACTATGGGATGTGTTGATTAATTGTAGATGGTCAAAGTCCCTTGTAAGCTATTTATCATAGTCATCATTAGGTGTCATAAGGGACCTGTAAGAGGCCTGGTTAAGAGGGATTGCTCCCATTTTTCTTTGGCTTTCGTCATATTCTAGTGCCAGCAAGGCCTCATGGCTAGATTAACCTCTTATTTATTAAGCCTGAAGAAAATAGATGGCCAAACCCAAGATCTAGGTACAGGGAAATATTGTAGCGTGCCCATGGTTATTGCTAGAGTCAGCAGCAAGACTCAAGTCATCTGAGGTCTGGTAGCAACCCAGCAAGGGCACTGCTGGTGCCTGCTCTCCTCATGAATCAGACCCTCAAAATGAGGATAGGGTCCTTGTGCCAGTGACCCAAAAATTGAATGAGCACCGCAAGGGCACCTGTACATCTTTGTCACTCCTGACTTCTGGATGCTGCCACTTGTGCATTGTTGGCATGGGCTTTGGGCCATGGATTAATATGTTGTCATATCTTGAGGAGAGAGATTAATTCCCTGCCAAATAAAAAAAAAAAATTAAAA
>VZTG01004598.1:136640-583440 GCA_013397845.1 Melanocharis versteri
AGACATTTACGGGAATCTCTAAAACTCCGTAAGATTCAGGGTTTTGTAAGGAGACATGTAACACTGAGGAGTAAGAAGGAGGAGGAAAAAATGAGAAACAGGAAGATAATTGCCTAATGTGCACCTTTAATGAACTAAAACATATTCTCCTCACAAAGGGCCCATAAGAGAAAAAAATAAGATTCTTCCTATACACCTTCAATCTAACACTGAATTATCTGTGGCAATTTGATCTGCAGCCTCACATGAGAGGGTCTTACAAAGAGGAAGGGATATTACAAGACTACTGTATGCAAACGCACCCAATTAATTCAAGAGCATCATTGTTATTTCATTTATATAGCACCATAGGGGTATGCAACGCTTTACAGACGATTAGGGGCTATAAAAATTTAGAGAAAAGATGAAGCAGAAAGCAAGGAGCTGGCAACCAACTGGCATACGAGCTCTGACTAAAAGCTCTCACCGTGGTGTTTATGGTTTGTTTGTTGTGGTTGGTTGTTTGTTGTGGTTGTTTGTTTGTTTGTGTTGCTGTTGTTTTAAATCTCAAGGAGTGGTTTTTGGCACTAATCCCATGTTACAGGGAGATAGAGACCGTTTAACATGATTGTTGGGCCCGTTCCAAGGATGCAAAGTTAGAAAACACACTCATTAAAACAGGTCTGAAGAAACAAAACAGAAACATGCACGACAGGGAGCAGGGAGATAAATTTGTGATAAAAACTGTAAGTCATTCCTGAGAGTTCAATGCTTTGGTAAATTGTTGGAGGGAACAGAGACTTTGTGTGCCCAGAACTGACTGCCTGAGGCTCCAGTAAAATTGGTGTTATGCTCCTAGGTTGAGACAGGCATGCATAAAGCACATCCTGTCACTTGTGTTCTGCATTTGCAGCTCAGGGATACTCTCGGATCCTCCGTTGTGTTGTAGCTGGCATGAGAGCAACCAAGACCAGAAAGCATCTTTGCACAAGCAAAACAGCATGTGACCTGAGATTCCAGATATATAGAGATCTTACTAATGGGGTCTAGACAGACTTTTGTGCTGCAGCACTAAAATATTTCAGGAACAGCTGGACCTTAAATCTACACGGAAGCCGTACAATGAGAACATAGCAGCTTTCTTGAAAAACATGTACTTTTCTCATAGCAGCATATGACACCTGTGCTCTGTCAATGGCACAAAGCCAGGATTTTAAACGCGAGTTTTACCGTATCAATTGTGATCTGAAAGTAAACAGATCTCTACAAGTTTTTTGTTGTTGTTTGGTGTTTGGCTTTTGTTTGGTTGGGTGGGGTTTTTTTGGGGGGGGTGTTGTTAATTTGGTTTTGGTTTTATTTTTTTAATAAGACATGAGAAAGGTTTTTTATTTATTATTTATTTTGTTTTAAACAGGAAAGTTATTTGAAAAATCTGTTAACTTTTTATCTTCCCTCTAGCATTTTCCACCTATCACTTTTATCAAAATTTTCACTGAGAAATAGTACTATGAAGTAAAAATGTAAAAGTATTAAAATTCTTTTGGTTTTAACTAGGAAATTATACTTTGATAAGCATTTTTGTTGAAAATCTTAACTGAAATACTATACTTTTTTTTTTTTTGGTAGGTTGAAGAGGGGGAAATAGGTCCTTCCCCCATGCTTCCAATCAATTTTGTCTTTCAAAGTTTTAGAATTGGTTGCCCAGCCTCTGCTTTTGCCATCAACTCTGGAGTAGTTTTTGAATTTTTTTTTTCCATTTTTCCCTAAGAAGGTACGCTTTTTATTGCTATTGTCCAACAGCTACTACAAGTGATGACTGGCCACCTAAAGCTTACAGACCAGTACTAGCACATTCTACAAGATGGCCTCTGGACTGAAGTTTGCTGTGTTAAAAAAATATTTTAAAATCCTACCATATCTCTGACCTTCAAGCAACTATCCTCTAAACCAGTTTTATTTATAGAAAATTATGCATGGATCATCTCTATCTTTCTATTGAGATGCTAATGCCTGTTTAAACCTATCTTATGTTATTACATTTTATTCCTTGTTCCTGCACAATATGAAGTACTTTTCTACTGATTTTGCTGCACCTACACTAAGGAAAGTTGTAGTGCGGTAACTATTCCAATATGTTGTAGGACAGATTGAAAGATTTCTGGTTGAAGCCTCTGGTAAAGCCATTAATTTTGTGGAGGAAGGGAAAAGAATTGAGAAAACGTTACATTTTTTGCTTAGAACAGTACTTTTGTGTGTGCGGGTGTGTTTGTGTTATTCAAATAATAAAAAATCAGCAGCAACAAGCATCCTGCCTAACCTTTTCCCAGCCTTCCCTTAAACAATGCTAAATGCTGTCCTTCAGCGGCCCACACAGTCAAATATACAGCTAAATCAGCTTTTCATTCTCTTGGCCAGGATCCACAGGCAGTGCTGGTGGGTACCACCCTCCACGGGGGCTGAATGCCCGCCTCAGAGAAGCAGCATCTTTGGCTGCCTGGTACAGGTGGCAGCACTCTCCTGTCAATCTCCATTCTTTTGAACTGACCTGCATCTCTCAGATTCCTGCTCCAGAAAATTGAGTGGCAGTAACTTAACCGTTTCTAGGCTGGACTACAGAAATCTGTTTGCTGTTCACAGCTTGGCCCAAAGCACCAAGGACATGGTGTTCTTCACTTGGGTATTTATCCTACATCTCTGCTTTTAGGTGATGCATGCAGTTCTTCAGCTGAGTCATGATCCTATCCTGGGACCTTACTTCTGACAGAGATGGGATGTAGCTTTGCTGTTCTGCACACAGGGCTTCTAGAAACTCCATCCCGAGTTTCCTTGGAAACAGCGTATGATCAACATAATGCTCCATGGCACTTGACCATTCATCTCCATGGTGGTTATAAAAATCCCATCAGAAAAAGCCTTCAAGCTTTCCTACCCCATTAAAAAAAGAATCCAGATACTCAATCCTTCGATTCAACAGTAAAACAAACAATAAAATTTCTCATTAGACTAATTGGGCCAATACTGTTGCAAAACACGATGGGCCTAAATCTAAATTCTAGTTCCAAACCCAGTAAGATGAGATCTGAGGAGATAACCATTGTGCCTCTGGGGATTGTCTACTCAGTAATTGCTATCAATTATGGAAAAGTGGTTTTCAACCTTTTCGGTTTTGTGGCACCTAAAAATTTCCTGCAAGTTTCGCAATGAAGGTGTGGACCCTAACAGTGTGAGCCTGAGCTTCCTGATATAAGCTTTTCTTAATAACTTTTCCTGGGCTCACTAGGATCCACACAGTGCAGGTTGGAGAGCATAGCAGTACCCTTCTGCGGGAGAATTATGGGATAACTTATCAATAAATGGGGTTCATTTTCCAACTACAGCCCCTACTGTGATTAAGGCTATTTTTCATTTCCTTAACATCTTGAGTCAGGCATGGAAAAAGTATTTGTTAGAAAGCCATTAAACAAAACAGTGATTCACGGAAATAAGTGATTTTTTTTCTCCTCATCTTTTGTTTGTCATTAACAGTCTTCTCAGTAACTACCATGATGGCAACTCTGGGCCACGTGACAGAAGGTAATGAAAGAGAAGAAGAGAGTGGAAAGTTATTGCACTAGAACAAACTCTGTTATATTGCAGATTATATTACAAGTGAAAGGCAGAGGACTGCATTGCCTAAGACTCTGGTGATACTATGGGAGCCTTTCTCACTCCTAAGCTGTTCATTAACATGGAGAGATTTTGATTTAATAACTGTGATCAAAATCCCACTGAATACTCTGGCCATTACGTACTCAAACTGAACATGCTCACCAAGGTTTATGATCTTTGAATAAATTTAAGTATTCATTAAAAGGACGAGCTAGTGTAACAGTTACATAAGGAAAGCATCCAAATGATACTGTTGTCCGAAAAAGCCCTGACCTTTCAGAAAGCAGGCGGTATTGCTGTGCCAACAAAAAGAGCAGCTAAAGATGTTAAAGAGAATCTGAGCGTAATACATTAAGTAGTGACCATGCTTAATGAGCAATAAGCCAATCACTATAAGAGAGATCTCATTCTGCTTGGAGGGCTCCTATAAACACAAGGACAACATCAAAAGGTATCTGAAAATCGTGGCTTTGTCTGTTTAAATAAATAGCAGTGTCAGTAAGTATTTCCAGGCACTTGGACCTCATAACCTGCATTTTTCCACTATTAGAGCAATTCCTGGCATGCTTTGGGCCCAGTCCAAGGACCAGTCTCCTAAATAGTTCTAGGGCACATGGTGGGAACTCACAGGGTGGTCCAGGGACCATTCCCAGTTGGCAGTTTGGATGCGTATCTCTATTTTGGAGATTAAGAAAGCTTAATATTATGGAAATTTTCTATTCCACGCCAGCTGGGATCAGCACCAGGGAGAGGTCATGGCATACTAACTATATAGTAAGTGCCTGGCAAATTTCCTTGAGCTGGATTTGTAGAAGAATCATGGCAAACAGGGCAGGAAAAGAACTGAAAAGATAATCATCATGGGTCCTTCTTCTGTGACAGGAGGTCTTTTTTTTTTATAAAGATTTTATACTGTAGCAGCTGACAGGAGTTCTGGCAAAGATCCACTGTAGAACTGGACAAACAAGGTAAAGATGCATGTCAAGAGAGAACAGAGTGACAAGCCACAAGTTCCTCAGAATTTATAAGAAGATCCAAGGCCTCCATTTCTGCTCAAGGCCTTTATTCAGTATTTCCAAAGCAAATGCAAATTGATCGGACATAGGCTGGCAATAGTGGCATACAGACAAAAGAGAAACTGTGAGGCACTGTCAGAGTAAGAGTGATGTTCAAAGGGCACAGGGTAGCAAACTTCGTGGAATATGAAGGAACTCCTCCCCTTGGACACTGTATCCATTTGGACCAAAGCAAAGACAAGGGCACTGTGAGCCAAGTTTTGAGAGGAACTTGGCATCCAGCTACACTTCAAAATAAGCAGGTAATTCTTTCGAAGATGCTGATCTCTATTCAAATTTTAACCCTAAGTAGGAGCTGCATGATACTGACTAGGCACATCTTAGGGTATGTCCTAAGTTGAAGAAGCCAAGCGTTTGAAAAATCTGCAATGTGTCTGCCAAATCCACAATTTACAACTTGTACATGGCAAGACTTTTCTACATATTGGCACTGAAAAATATGCTGGTGCAATTTAAATGAAAGTTAGGAATGACCTGTGGTGTCACACATGTGAGGCTGATACCATTACCCTTTTTGCAATGCCTGATGGCAATTCATTGCCTGTTGTTTATGAATCAAAGAGGTTTTGTGCAAGAGGAATCTCACTATGGCCCTGCTACCTGGGAAACACTGAAGCTGGAGTAACAAAATAAGACCTCTATACATGAGACCTTATGCTCATAATGCATAAAACAGTTTGGTCCAGATGCTCTCTTCCAGCTTCTAAAGCAAGATATCTTATGACAACAGAAAACATTTTGGGAACAAGGTCCTTGTCAGCTTTCTTATCAGCATAATATCACAGACTTATTAGCTGGTGTAATACTGATGACTGATTTTCCTGCCTGCCATGGCACACGTGGGACAGTTTACCCTAAATAAGAGGAGTAAGAGTACGCAGTCTATGCCAACAAATGCACAACTAGCAATGGAAGGCTGAGAAGAGTCACTTCTAAATCAGCCGTGTTTCTTGGGGCAAAGGTAATTGCTCTAGTGATGTTAAGCCTTTCTTTCAGTGTGCAGGCACGCTGAGCATTGATGAGGGCTGCTCATGTATTGGATCCAAGTAGTAGTTCCCAAACTGTTGCTAGAAGCTCTTTAAGAGGGATTATGTGATACTCATCTTCAAGTGATTGGGATGAAATCAATGGCTGAAGGCCGTCTTAGGTATCCTAACATGGAGCACTAAAGGTCCAGCTCTGGATGTGGATAATTGGGCATATTTCTAATTATAAGGAGACGAAAACGAAGGTTCAGCAATCAATAGAAGTTATTAAGAATATGAAACCCTAGTAAATAAACTATGGGCTAAAATTAATTCCAGTGCAGCTCTATTGACAAGCATCATTCAGATATCCTCCAGCAACTGCCTGCCAGTCGGAGGTTGGGTGATTTCTTGTGCCACGCCACCTGCGTAACGCAATACTGAATGGGACAAACCCAACTGTTCCTAGTGATGCAAATATTTCTGCTGGAATTAAACACCAAATAGCTTCTACTACTTCAAACCTATTGAAGATCCAGTGTATTTCCTGGTTATGAGGGATTTTTTATGCCACAGGGACACTGTCCAGCAAATCGCCACAGAAAACACTCCATTGAGGATTACTAGAAACACACACGGACGCTCTAAACTACACGGATAAAGAAAAGTATTACAACACTGTGCTACTTAGAAGACTTTAGAAGACTTCAGTTTCCACAGCTCTGGCATAATTTCAAGAAACACTCAGTTCAGGGTAACCCAAGTATGCTCAACTATTACTTGCAAGACTTGGCTGAAGAAAGCACCTTCAGCTAAGATTGGTTGAGGTCAGCTAGTTCTTCTGGTGTAGGCAGAAAGACAAAGAATTGCTGCATCAACCCAGTCATTTTGGATTGACAACAAAGGACCTTAGCCCTGAGAATAACCACGATTTTCCTTACTGTTCCCTGCACTTAAAACAAGCCAGGCATGCTACAAAATCCAGCATGCGCTGGTACAAGGTGAACTTACTCTAAAGTAGTCAGAGGCTGTGTGCTATCATAAGAGGAAGAGGCCATTTCAGGCTCTTTGTGACAGCTTTCTTGTTCCATGTAGGCACATTTAATTAAACTGGAAACCAAAAGATAGGCCTGACTTTGTAGGCAGGATAGCAGCAAAGACTTCAAAGCAAAAAGCATTATGTTCTCCATTGTGCAAGATACAAGGGGAGGAAAAAAACATTCTTTCACTCTATCAAACATAATAAAGGGCTGAGTTAAGAAGCACAGAAAAAAATGTCTGGTTAATTTAAGGTGAAATCAGAAAAGAAAAAATACCAGGGCCATCCTGGTTCTCAGAGAGTCATCACTCTTTCTGGTTTTAGATGGTACACTAGATACTCAGCAACTCTGAAATTGAGATCCAAAAACACATTGTTCCTTCTCACCACATGAGGAGTGCCATATTGAATCTCAAATAATTTGCAATGACAGTGCAGTTGCTTCAAGGAGTTACAGAGAACAACAATGTACTGCATAAAGTTTCACGGGCACGTGTGCTAAGTAGAAAATGCATTTAGAGATTACAGGGTTATCCATGAGTCTTGTTGCCTTTTTTCATTTTTCTCTTTAATCTACATGCCAGAAAGATAGTGACATTAATAAAGAGGGCTCTGACCATTTCTTTCACTGGGATGCCTCATAGGAGAGTCAGTGCAAAGGCAGGATCACATCAGGACTCTACCACACTCTGTGTGGAGGCTGGGTCAGGCTGGTATGGGCAGAGGGAACATGGATCTGGGAATACATGGAACTGACAGGATGTTATGAAAGCTTCTCTCTGTGTTTATCCACATTTCCCTTTCTCTATGCCATCCAGCCAGTAGGCCCAGACAGATAACAGCAGTGTGTCTTCCAGGACTCAGTGATCTTGAAGGTCTTTTCCAGCCTAATTGATTGATTCTATGATTCTATTCTTTCTGTGGGTGCAGATGTCATATGTTGATCAGTGTGAAAAATGAAAAAAACAAAAAAATCTCTGCTCAAAGGTGAAGGTTTCTTGGTTAAATAGCAGTTACTGTAATCCTGAAGAGCTCATACTTCACCTTCCCAGTGCTAGATTTCTAAGGAGCCCAGACAAACGTGCTTCATATGGAAGGAGTTCCCTCAACTGATAGAAACAACCCCATACACCAGTACTCCATTATTTTCTATATCCAGCTTCAAAACAATACCACAGCCTGTTCTTTCAAATTTTTTTTCTGATTTGTGGAGTGGTTAAATGGTCCTTCAATTAAATTTTGGTCAACTTTCCATAACAATACCCTTGTTTTGAGTATAATTTTAAGAAGAGTGGAAGGCATTAAAAAAAAAAAAAAAAAAAAAGAGAATAGGAAAAGAGTTTCTTACAGGANAAGAGATTCTGACAGGAAATTTGATTGATGGTGTGTGTGCTTTATCTTTCACAGCTTATGTAATATATATATGAGAAATAGTTAGTTTGATAGTTAAAGAAACTAAATGCCTGTCGAGAATAAAATACATCAGGGACGCAGAACAATTCCTCATCTGGTTTGGCTATCATTCACTTTGCAGCCTACTGGCTGTCTCCCAGGAGAATTCATAATAGATCAGAGGCAATGATCTTCTCTCCCCAGGCCCCCACTCTTTCCTCCCCCTTCCCCATTTCCTCCTTCTTTCCTGCTGTCACCATCTTCTCCATCCCATCCTGCCAGCTCCCTCATACCCCAGGGCTATGTAAAAGGAGTGTGCTTTTAGGGAAAGCACGTGGTGTGGCCACCGGGATGGGGATGAAGGAGAAGGGCACTGAGCTGTCCCCCACACGCTGCTCGCAGCCCCTCGAAGGCTGTGACACAGAGAGCAGCAGGGGGCATGGGGGAGGCAGAAACAGAGTCTCTCCAGAGACTTGAGAAGAAAAGCCATGGATTCAAAGCAAAGATGAGGCCTGGACAACGCAGCAGTCTCTGAATGAACATTTTCCATCCAGCACTCCCTGTTCCTCAAAATTTTCCCTGTCAGTATCTCACCTCCCCACCACTGAAAAAAAGACAAGCTTTTGCTGTAAGGACGACAATGGGCCAGGACTATCCCAAACCTTTCTAGCACCACAGGTGTCTCATAATAGTCTCTTATAAAAGCATATGCTCAAAACAAAGCCAATATTCAAATTAATTGTTACAGGTAGGCCTGTACATATAGTGTCTGATGCATCATTTCTTTAGTTCCTTAGAACCTTCCAAGACTTGATTTATAGGAGTGAAGTATTGCAGTGAACACTGGAATTATTGCATTGGGTTACCCCCCATCCCTTTCAATTTTCTTCCCCTCTGTAAATGTCCAGCTACAGTTTGAGACACTGTAAAGAAACAGGAGGAAAGTTGCAACTTTTCAACTTCTTGGGAGGCTCTGTGGTCTCAAATGGGCAGCAAGAACATGACATTTGGCAGGATCATGGGCTTTAGGCCAGAAATACGCCATCAATCCAGCCAAGAAAAATACAGATAAATTTACCATGACAGAAGCCTATGAAGTAAAAGTCCACACGCTGCACCTCAAGAATGATGTTAGATCCAGTGGGAATATACTTTGAAGCTTTTGTCCGCACTGAGACTGCTCTATAGAAACACTGATGTTCTCCTCGAGTTCCTGAGAGACCACAGCTCTGGTTTCTTCAGTAAAGAGCAGGGACACCTGTACACCAAATAATCAGCAGCAGCAGGAGTGTCTCAGCTGATGAGACACAATGGATCAGTAGGTGGCAAAACACACAGATCAGTTCTAAGAATCTGCATCCTCAGGTGCTGCATCCTGAGGGATAAATTCACCCAGAAACAGGTTTCAGCCCCACAGTGAGATCACGAGGGATGGTGCAAATTTAGTGAGGGAAGAGCAAGACAGAGAAGAGACACCCTAGGCTGCATATCCCACTGACAGTAAACACCATTGTCATCGTGTTAGGATATACCAGTATTTGGGGGGAGGCGTCAGCACCACGAAAGAATCAAATGGCAGTGCCCAAACGGGACTGCCCAGTTCAACAAGGCAGAGGACACTTTCCTGGGAATTACTTGGTCTTGTCGTTGTTTTCACTAGCTGGATCACATAGAAGCTACTATTTCACCTCACTGCAGCCTCCTAGAGCCTCCCTTCCTCCCATCAGTGATGTTTCCTGTCCTTTCCTGAGGCACACAGCCTGGCCGGAAAAGTTGGAGTGAACTACTCCAATTTTCTTCATTATTCTCCAGGACATGGGGGAATCCATGCCCTCTTACCAAAACCTCAAGGCTGCTGCAAGAGCAGTACACAAGGATTGCAGCCTGGAGATAAAATTCCCTTGCCCTCCTCCCAAGCACAAACTGAACAGGAGTTTAGGTGATGTTTTCAAGCCAGGCCACTTTTCTTTCAGGCATCCCTTTCCAACATCAGTTCATTCTCATTCCCCTTGGCACAAAGCTGTGAGGACCACTTATCGCTAATGCTAACTGCAGGCTCCATGACAAAAGCAGTCTCTCCATAGGAATGGAGAGCTTCATAATTATAAATCTGAGCATAGGCAGGAAATGGAAAAACAAGAAAATCCCATGATCTCATAGTTGCAACTGACTTTGGCAAGAATTTCAGCCCAAAATGCACTCAAAGCACTATATGTCTATCAAAGCCTAATAAAACAAGCAGGAAATGGGAGGTCTCCCGACAGTTCAGCATTTGTATCTAACAGGGCCATACCCTGAAGAGATAATCTCTGTAGCTGGTCACCTGAGTATCAGGCATCCACAGGTAAAATCCATAACACAGCCCTAACTGCATCATCTCTAAGGAGAGGTTTTCCATTAGCTCTTTTCAGGAAATGTAGCAAACAGTTTCACTGAAAGGCACCTCTTAAACACATTTACATAAGTAAGCTTTCACTTACCAAAAGCAGCCTCAGTCAATCCTCTGGGGTTTCCCATCACCCCCTAAACTTAACAGCATATGATTGAAGAGCAATGGACTAAGCAGCTTCTTCCCTAATTGCTCCTCCAAAGTGACTTTTTGCACTGGGTGGTTGTCAGAGGTGGGGTTTCTCCTGCTCAGGTTCAGGGAACTTGAGGCTGGCCTATGGGCCAGCTTTCCTAAGGAGGTTCATTACACCAACTCCTACTACATTATTTATCATTTGTTTGCTCAGCTCTTTTAATTGCTTTTTTACAAGCATTACGCTGCCTGCAGTCCTCTCAGGGAGGCATATGCTTCTGCACCTCCTGTCCTGCAGTGCTCGGCTCTACCCTTCAGATGCCTGCTCTATGTATTCCCTCCGGGAGGTGAAGGCAGCATTTTGGGACAGAGATGAACAAAATCAGATACAGTGAGAAAATGGTACATTTCATGACAGTGTGTCTGTCACCAGACTGGCTCTTTTTGGGTGTTCACATTTGTTGCTCCTAATTCACCCTCCCCCAGCTCTCTTAGAAACAACATCATCTTCTTTCTGAATTAAAGAAGTCCAAGGATAGATAAGAATTAGTGTAACAGTAAGTGTTTAAGACCCCATGTTCTATGAGCCATCAACATCTAGCACTTGGCTTATCACTAGATGTCAGCTCTTAAAATTGCATTTATGAAGAAAAGCAATTTTAAGTCATTATCATAGGCTTTCTAAAGTGCATTTGTTTCCTTCAACCCCCATCCTCCTTCTCTCAATGTCTATACAATTGAATTTATTGGGACAGCCTGTCTTTGTAGGCAGGAAGAAATAACACCCATACAATGCTCTGCCTTCTTTCTACTCATCAAATGATTGTTCCAGTGCACTTCTTTTTATTCTTTTCTTTTAAACAGTGAAGCAGGCGGAATTGAGGGTGAAAATCTTTTCCTAGTGCTCCTCTGGGCTGATGGGACTCCACTGTGCCTCAGCAGCAGGGCTGTTCCTGAACCATGCTGCTGAAAAGTGCATACCACACTGTAATGCAGTCGCTATATATAGTCTGTAAAGAGCTTTTGGAAACCAGGAGGAAAAGAGCTATTTGATGTACAATAAATTATTAATTGTTATTAGTTACTATCTTGACAGGTTTCTGTTGCTCAGCTACCCTCCACCCCCAATTTGGGGGAAGGGTAGCTTCTCTCCCTTCTCGATTCTCTCCATTACTCCCTTGCTCTAGGCCCACTTTGGGACTGAGTATCTCTGCCTTTTTCTGCCCCTTACTGACTGAAAATGGACCGGATCTCAGTCTTCCTCCAATCTCCCCAAACACACAATATTGGAAATAAAAGAGCAGTAGTGTCTCAAAGGACTCAGCACTGTAATCTGAATTCTGCCTTCATATTTAAAGCAGGATTACACACAGATACCTTCTTGTGTTGGTCCCAGTACCTCATGTCTGAGAACAGAGTAGTAGTCTGAGCCACTTACCCACGGCATTTCATCCCTTCTTGCATTTATTATATGCCTAAAAAAGCACAGATTCCTTTTCAGGGTATGTTTGAGCTCACGTGCCTCTCATGTTGCAAACAGCCCTGCATGAGACTGCTGTGTGTGTGCCAGCTTTATCCTGTATGGAAGGGCTTTGTATGGGGAACACGGGTATGGCACAGGTGAGAGGTAGCTGGGAGGCAGTGCAGCTTCTGCCAGGATGGAGCAGAGCACAGCTCAAGGTCACCCATCCTCTCTGCTTGTATCATGGGACTCTGGAAACCTCTCAACTGTTTATGAGGTTACTGCTCTAGAACATACCTTTCACTGAAATTCTCTGAGATGAAGTCAAACCCGGAACACCTCCCTTTACTCAGCTCTCTCTGACAGGTACATGCCCTGCAAAACACCAAGCAATATTCAGGGGAGGATGAAGCAACTGGGATGTTAAAGCTGCCCCTGTGTGGCTGTCAGATAACCATAACCCAAGCTCTGTGCTGAGCCATTATGTGCATGGCCTCACGTGCACGTGTCTTGAGTCGCTCCAGCCCCCAAGTGAAAACAGGGAGAAATACTCACTTGCCCTTGTCCTCAAGATAATCAGTCTTCCAATCCTCCATACAAAACCAGAAGCGATGCTGTCTCCTCCAGCAGAGGAAAAACATTAATTTTAACATGAAAACTTCAAAATATCACACAAGAGAAGCACAATATAGGGCAAGGCTCTGTCAGTAAGCCTTGGAGTCACAAGTCTTTCAGGCAGCAAAGAGGCATGGCACAGGCTACCTTGAGCATGAACAGCAGCTCCATCTAGCACATGGCCCAGATCACTGTGTCTATTTGCCCGTCTCATCATTTGAAACAGACACGCTACTCAATTTACAGGGAAGCAGGATGACTCTTGCCTTTACCACACCATGAAAAATATACCCCATTGTCAGGCATGAGTGCAGCTGCACTACTGTGAATATGATTTACCTGCCAGGGCTGATGAAGATGAACGAGCTTTGGTGTGATTTCAGAAGCCAGGATGAAAACCTGCCTGGGTGAGCCGGGCAGGGAAGACACAGCCACCTATACCATCCATACTCACATGTGCAACAATACACGTGGCAGCTGTGCAGGCAGGAGCACTGAGGACTGCAAGGAAGGTGGATGTGCACATGAGAAAGCGTATGAAACTTTTTCCATGTCAGTTGTTGGATGTAAAGCACTTAACAGAGGCAGGGCTTAGAAAAGCTTTTCTAGACAGATGACCTGATTTGGACAGTTAATTCCAGACTTCTCCAAGCCAAGAACAAATAACTGGAAATACCCTTACCTACCATTGGAATCATGAAGATTAATTGCAAGATAGGGTGCATTCCTTTTTTGTAGAGAAAAGGATGCAAGAGAATAACAAAGGCAGAGGACCAGCATTTTTGAAATTCTCTGAGATGAAGTCACTCCTGCTCCAGAAAAACCGTGAAGAATATTTTTCATTTTATTCTAGAGAAAATAACCCATCTCCCCAGAGTACATGTCTATAGTTCTTGCTTCTGCGAAGAGCGCACCAGAGTATAAAGAAGAAATTCAGAAGTAGAAACGAAATAGATTTATTCTTTTTTAAAGTAGCAAACTTAAAACATCGCAAAAGGTTACAATGATTTAGAACACCCAGTCTGAACGGCCACGCTTGGCTGTTCCCTGAGTACGTGTGAGGTGACTCAGCACACAGGGCTCTTGCAGTGGCCAGAAAAATTGTGCTGCTTGCAGCCTCTCGTATTTCCCTGCTGCCTTCATGAGAGGCGCACGAGAGAAAACTACCTGCTTGCCATATGGGGACATGGCACAGAGCAGTTCCTGCTTCTCTGCCACAGGAAAGGCAAGTGCGATGTGGACAGAGCGGCTGCTCCCCTGTCTCCTGTGAGAGAAGAGATGTCAGCCATGCAGCTTGTTCTTCATAGTTAATTTTTTGAAAATAGTTTACGACCAGACTAACACTTTTAAAGTTTGCTGGTATGAATGGCTTGAGTTGAGAGCCTCAAAGACTGTGTAGTCCCTTGTATGCCACTGCCATGCCATAGGGTTGTACATATGCAACTACCTACAACAGGTTGCTACATTAGCTTCTCTGGGCTTTGCCATTTCAATGGTATTATGATTGTCACGCTGTGGGTGTGCACAGTCTCCCCCTTGGACAGACTCTGTGGTATCGCTATCAGCAAAATCTAATTGGCTACCAGCATTCTGTTATCTCTATGAAGTAGCTGTCACAAAGGTGACACCAGAGTGTCAACACAACTGATTGGATGGCATTGTGAAAAGCAGTTACCTGGTGTATAGTCTGCTTTAGCAGGAGATAAACTAAATTGCAGAAGATCATCTTCTTTGTATACACAGATCACAGAGATAGGAAGAAGGTACTCACTCAGTCACTCTAATATCAAAATTGCCACAGAGGAAGAGAGCAAAGCCCAGAGTGCCTCTAGGCAGCCAGGAGCTAGGCTATACACCTCCACTGAAAAGATCCCTTGTCATCCTTTTGCATCAGCTACCAAACTTGGAGAAACTGTGCAATTATTAAGAACAGGGTAGGTTGTAGTAACCTTATAATAAGTGGATGGAAAACCAAGCATTGTCGTGACAGAAACTGGGCTAAAACTGCCACCAACCAAATCCTTCATTGATTTGTCGGCCCAGAGAATTCCACATTAGGCAGGGAGGAAAAAAATCATAATGACATACACACAAGGAGAGCAAAATAGCAACTATACAGTTGCATTAGATGGATTCAGGTTGCCATTATATGTGGTCTGCAACAGAAGATAAAGCTTTTCCTAAAAATACAGAATTATTGCGAGAGCCATTTAGATGAGATAGATGTATGACAGTCCAGTCTCATGACATAGGCTGTAGAACAAGGATATTTACTGAAGTATCACTGAGCTTAAGCTAGGCATAATAGTTTCAAAAGGCACAAAGTCAGGGATCAGTTAAGGAAAGCAGAACTCACATTGGCTTTCCCTCAAGGAGCAATGTCTGGCATATAGTTCTCTTCGGTTGTGCCAATCAAATAGATAATCTGAGAATATTTTGACATCGTTATTCAAATTGGCAGTTATAAATGACCAGGCAAATAAAGAAAACTTCAGCTGAAGCTGTGGTTGTCAGTGCTTTCAGGGGTATGGTATTCAGTTTTCTGTTGTTATTGAGAAAAGGTGCAAGGGAACATCACACAACTTGAATGGAACCAAAAAACAGACAAAACTCTTAGAGAAATGCAAGAAAAACTCTTGGACAAATGCAATCCTCAGTGACTCTTCTCTAAGCCAAGAGGAGCTGACAGTGAGGTGCAAGATGGGGAATGCACAAGAGGTACACAAGAAGACTTTCCAGGAACTGTAGCTATAGTTCATCACATTGCTTTCACCATAGTCAGTCAACATCACATGTTAGGATTATTAAAAAAAACACTCTCCAGCCTCTTGATCCTTAAATTCCAATTATAAGTACTATTGAAAATTGTTTCGTTGCCAGTGCTGCCCTGCCTACAAAAGAATGACAATGGTAACATGTTTTCATCATCCCCTGGTTCGTGCTGTCTGAATGAAAGTGCATTTCTGATTTGTGAATCAGAGGACTGGGAAAAATGTAGTCACGCAAACAAAGCTTGCTCTCTCCTGTCAGTCCAGGCACCAGCCACTTTCAAGTAGCTGAATATGGATCTGAATTCTGCTTGTGGAGTAATAAGATATGAAGCAGGCGAAGGAGAAGACCAACTCTGATCTAACACTGTAAGAGACAGCAAAACCCAGGCAAGTCCACTCTTTGGCTGCATCTCCCATTTGGGAAGTAAATTCTGGGGGAGAAGCAAAGTTGAATTTTTTAAAAACAGCACCCTCAGATTCTACTGCTTCCCATTATTGAATCCTCCCTTATGACCCCTGCAAAAGAAACAATGAAGATCTTCTGTACACAGCAGGTAATAGAGAGATCCTACGCATCTGGTGAGTCAGGACATTCAAGGTGGAGCAGTGAATTTCCTTTCACATCTCGGTTTTTAATTGCGTCTAAATTTCTCAATAAGCATCTTTATTTTCCTGAAATTCAGCATGACTAGATCACTTGTCAGCAGAAAATGCTTCTGGGGGAAAATTATATGTCATCTGGAAAGCATTTTCTAGAGATAGAAATCTTGTGAAAGTAAAAAAATAAAAACTTTAAAAAAATTTTCTAGTTTCTTCAACACCATCAAAGGTTTCTCCATTAGGAAGAAAACATGTTATGTCTGTAAAGTCACTATTTGCTTTATTCATTGTTTTCCCTTCAGAAAGATCTAGAGGCAGGATTCATTCCTGAAAGGACAGCAAGGCCCTTTCTACATTAAGAAAACGTGCTCTGTATTGATGCAATTGCATTGATGCCAACTTCTTTAATGTAGGCAGTGCTTCAGCTGACCTTGAAAAACACAGAATCTCTCCAACAGGGTGAGTTTGCTGGAGGTCATGTGAAGTATGAAACCTCAAAAAACTTGAATCTTTATGCTAGTTCTTCAATATAGCAGGAATGTTAACTCACCTTATATTTTTCTTGTGCATGTCAGACGATATTCCAGGACTACAGACAGAGGTGAAGAATTTGCTGCGCCATGCCTGGGTGATAGCTTCCTCCAGATGGAGAGCAGTGGGAAAGGAAGAATTGAGGAATTGATGGTGGTTTTTCCAAGTTCCCTATCAATGTCAGATTCAAACCGTTTGATGCCATTAGAATTGAAGCAGTCTGTTGTCATTTTTCTCCTATTTATATTGCCCCTGCAAGCAGACAAAATAAAGGAAGGGAAATTAAAGCTCTGGAGGGCTTCTCTTCCCTCTTTTTTCTTCGTGCTTCTGTCATTCTATTTGACTGTTGTTCTTCTTCTTGACTGCTCAGGAACTGTCAACCTTGTATAACATCCAGGGGTGTCTCTAGCAATTCAGTGACAAAAAACAATATAGTGGGGGAAAAGTCACATGGAAGGCAGATGAAAGAAGTGGTGAAGTCAACATTAAAAAGAAAGCAACAAAGAAATCAACAACAAGAGGGAAGCAATGGGTCTGGAATGGCTGCAGTTGTTTCTGTGCTCTAGAAATATCAGTAAGGATGAAGTAGAGGCAATAAATTGTTTCAAAACCCTCTATGACCCTTTCCCTATTCTCTGTCACTCTGGAGATGAACTGTGTGCATTGGAAGTTTCTTCCTCTGTCCCCCCTACCCTACCCTCTTCCTTTTTCCTGTGATTTAACAGATACGGTAACCTTTGTGCTTTTTATTGAACACTCAGGAAATAAAATTCCACTCAGTTAAGCCACATTGTGAGTGGCAAGGCAGCCATCAACTCAGGTGGACTTAGAGTGCAGCAGCTCAGAAAATCCAAATCGGGCAGGTTCTACACTCCATCATGAGTTGAGGAACTGCTCCACTGTCCTTTTTTCCTGTCCTGGCTCCTACCCTCTCATCTAACAGTGACCTGCAGCTACCTAAACTGGTCCAAACCCAAAAATCCAGATCCCATATCTCCTCCTATCGGATTTAGAGAGAATGACTTAACTCCTTGGCTTGGAGAAATTGTCACAGGTCCCCATCTGTGAATACACAGCTTTATGGGAGCATCTAGGCTCCCAGAGGAGAGATGAGAGAGATGAGGTCGATCACACTAGAACCCTGGCACTACACGTTGAGGCAGTTTCTGCCTTAAACAGAGTATTGGGAATCACAGAGGAGTTCTCTGTGTTTTGGGAAGACTGATGTGTGCAAGGACTTCTGGAGTGATCAATAAAAATGCCCATAAATCTGTGGCTCTATCACTAACAAAAACATTGTAAAATACAGAAATGTCAGTTATAGGGCATCTCTGAATTAAAGTCCTGAGCCTGTGTAGAGGTGAACTGGGGTGAAGACTAGAAAAAAGAGGCATGGTGCTCACTGGACAAGAACTTTCAATTTGCTGTGTAGCCAATGGAAGAGCAGCTCTCATGTCTCCACCATAAATCCTTTCATGTCACCAGCTCATAAGCATGTCAGAAGAGCCAGACAGGCAAGTCCCCTCACTCCTGAGGTCTGCCATGCCGTGGCCCTTCTGTGTGAGAAGAAGGTGTGAACCCTCTTGCAACGCTTTGAGAAGCTGGTATTCCTCCCAGTGAAGAACTCCTTCAGGGAGCCATTCACTGGGTCCCTTGTGTGGGCATAGAGCCTCCCTTTGAACCTTATACCTCCAGCATGGAGAGAGCTGAGCTCCATGGCCTGAGAGACGCCCACCACATGAGAATTCCTGACTTAGTGGGCATTTTTGTGCTGGGTAGATGGAGTGCTGGTACAAAGTGAGAGAAGTGCTATTTCTGGACACTTTCAGCCTGGCCATAAATCGTGTGCCACAGATCAAGTCAAAGAGGTAATAAATCTCTTAAGGCTTATAAGACACAATGCCAGATCCAGCCCTTGGAAAAAGGAAGTACAATTCCATTGACTGCCAACACTCGTTTGCATGAGACTTTATCTCATTTCTTTTCACTATCCCCAATACCTATGCCTTGTCTGCTTTAACTGTCTCTGAAGTAAATGTTGCTCTGAAAAAAGAGAGCAGCAGGCTAGCAATGACCAGAAAATGCTATTTCCATACTATTTTCTCATATTGCCAGAAGTTTTCATTGCACAGCACACAATACTGCTGCAGGCAGAGCAGTCTCAGGACAAAGCCACCGTGTCTGCATAGATATCCTTCTTAGTCCTTTCTGCCAACACCTCTAGGGTCAAATTCTCTGGCTGCCTAGCTTGCCTTAGAGTATCTTTCAGGCATCACAAGAGTGGCCCCATCGACACATCAAAAAGAACGAATGCAGCACTCCCAGACCCTTCAGCACCTCTGGAGATCCCCCGAAAGAATATGGACGGCCCCTGTCACAGGTTATTTCCCTCTATAGGAACCTAATTTTGTGAGAACATGGACCAGAAAGCCACAGATGGTCTACATCATCACACATCTCCCATTGCTGCTCTCCCATGTACAAATAATCTCCACCAAAACCACTTTAGGCAGCCTAAAGTATCTGGATACGCTCAGCAGGGTGCCAATAACTCCAATCAGAGTGAAGCTGATCAGATGACCTCGGTGAGGTCCATGGCTCTTACACATCCTAGGGCACTCTTCACTTCCAGAGCTGCAAGAGCCAACCAGGGAAGGTACCTCAGCATAAATTCCCAAGCAGGCATGTGTGAGACTGACGAGCTTCTGAGTCAGTCAGACAATGAGTCATTGCCCTTTGGAGGAAAAAAAAACAAGACCTGACAAAGTTGTTTTTTGAGAACAAGAGGAAATTGTTCAAGTTTAACAAATAGGTAGGCATTTGGCTGGATTGGGGAAGTCCTGGTTCTTATCCCTGTATTTGCCACCTCCCACATCCCAAGGGAGTGCTCTAGCAGGCCTACACAGCCAATCTCCTCCTCACTTGACAACTATTGGAACAGCTAATGCAAAGTGTAATAGCCCCCTCCCCTCCAACCCCTTAGGCAAGACTAAGAAAGTACTGCAACTGGTGAAAAAAGCCAACCAAAAATACACCAAAAAACCCCGAGAAAAGTCTTGGCTTCTAGGAACAGAGCCAGAGTAAGGGCTTCTATGTGAATTCCAGCTTCCTTGGTTAAACTCTTGGCCACTATGCTGTTTGAGTCTCAGGTCCAGCTGGTCTCTTTCATCAAAAACTCCCAGCTGAGACCAAAAACTCCCTCAAAAAATGTTACATTAAAAAAAAAAAAAGGCAACCCAGAACATTCTTATGTTTTCACAAACTGAAAGTCTTCAACACAAAACTGTCGGAAAATTCCCCATTGAGCTTCTGTGAAAGATGCTCCAAGAAACAGCAGTGGTACAAATATTATAAATACCAAGTATCCAGGCTACAGGTAAGCAAGAGTTAGATGCAGGAGAGTCTGACCTTGTTTCTCAATCTCCATATGCCATACTCATTCGCTGTGGAAGCATTCAAACAAGCCAACAGTTGTTCCTTTTCTTTTTGCCAAATAATAAATCTTTCAGACAGCCTCACTGGAATTATTCATACATGCAAACGGTCAGCTACTGGAATGTGTTTCTTTGCAGGTTGTTGTTGCTCTTCTTCATATTCCCTGGGTTTCAGACATCCCCTCATAGCATCCTCTGATGAAAGGGAAAGACAAAATCATCTTTTTAACTTCGCATGGGATCATAAAGCTTTTGTTACACAGAAGGGAGAAGAGTTGACTGTCCTCTAGAATTATCTAGAAGTAACAGCTTTTTTCTTTTAAAGGCTAGTAGTTTGGAAATCAATTGTGATACAGACATCTAAGTGCCAAAAAGAAATTGCTGGGTTAATTGGAGAGCTGATAAGACCAAAAGAATGCTGGGAACTTGGATGGGATTGGGCAATCATGATGCAGGTAACAGGGCAAGAATCAAATATTTTCGTCTGCTAATATATTTGGGTTGAATTTCTTCTAAAAACTTCATAACACCCTTCACCATTAAAACAAGAAAGAAAGATTAAGGAGTTGAGAAATCACAAGCACAAAAAAGTTTTGAAGAGAAAAAACTTTCTTCATCTTGAAACTCATTTGACTAAGAAATTGCTTCCTTCTGCCTGATGTCTTTCATTGCAGGTCCCAGAGTATCAAAGGAGGGCAGTCAAATTATGATGACTGGCAAAGGCCATTATTTAAGCTTGACCATTAAAACAGAGGACAGGGATTAAGGCCAGCTGAGCTTACAAAAAAGTTTGTGGCAAATGAGGTTACTGTAAACATAATCAGTGCTGACATCCAACCATATTCAGCTGAAGAAGCAGAGACATCTATGCTTCTAAAGGCAACAGTAAACAAAAGTGGAAAGCATTGCAAAACACATAACACCCTTTTTTTTCTTCCTTTAGCTAGTTCCAACAGATATTTGTCAAACTCCGACTTATTTTTTTGTTCGAAGAAGAAATTCAATAACCTTCTCAGGCAATCTATTTTACTGCATAACTATTCTTACTGCTAGAAAGTTATTCCTAATATGGAGCAACAGGATCTAGGTTACTATTTAAGCCCATCATTTCTCATTCTTTCCTTGGTGGATGTGGACAGCAGTCTTATCTCCACAGATACTGAAGGTCTAACAGCAAATTCAGCTTTCCTTACTGTCAGGCACAGACCTTAATTACAAGATGATTTCAACTCTTACAGCTCATATTTGTATATACACCATGCATATTTATGGCACATGCCAAAGATGACTGCTTTGAATGGATGGTTGTGAGGATTTTGTTGAGGTAGAGAAAACAAATTGTCATTGCCGGCATTACAGCACAAGAAACATTTTTCACACACCCTCGTAAGTATTCCATACACACACACGTATATATACAGTTTTCCCATTAAAAGCAGTGTTGTTTACATACCCTGACAGTTCTGAGGGCAACCTAATACTACCACAAGTGTGCTCAGTCGATATCTGCATGCAGCCCCCCAGTGCACACACAGGCACAAAGGATATGAATGCTCATGGATTTGTGGCACAGACTTGCAGATGGTATAAATCAGTGTCGCTCCTACTCAGCCTAATTCCTATTCGAGTTGGCCATAAGGCATGAACAGACAAATACGTAGATCTCCATGTCTACCCAGCCATATGGGCTGCACACCCAGGTGGGTGTGCATTGCAAACCTTCCTGGCCTGATGGATGCTGCAGTTCAGCTGCCAGCCTAGCCACCCAAAGCATGAACTTGAGCACCATCAAGTTCCCATCCGTAGGAAACTGTCTCAGGCCCTGGAAGAAAGGCTGCAAGCAGCACAGTCTGGTGCAGCAGGGCCCTGTTGAACCAATTAGGGTTAGCACATTTCTGGTTAATGAGAGGTGCCGGTCATGATTGTAAATTAATATTTTCCAGTGGCTACCCATGCACTCAAGTGTCAGTATTGATCAAACTTACCTCTGCCCAGTTAATGCTGATGGATTCAACAGCAACATACGCCTGCTCATCTGTTACCCAATTAAGATAAGCTCTCGACTCATCCTAATAGCTGTATTTATTGTCATCAGGAATATTGATGTATCTCTGTGCTAACTGCAAGCCAACGTAGACACACAAGCACGTGCAAAGGACACAGCGCTGCTCCGGGAATTGTCCCAGGCTCAAACCACAGGGAGAAAGCACTTTGTTAATCTTTGTGTTCTGTTGTCAAGGGAGGCAGTATTTCCTATGGAGAAAGGGGGAAAAAAAGGACCCTCCCCTTTCCTAGACTTCCCAGACAAGATCCATGCACACCCCGCCCCACATCAGAGAATAAGCAGCACAGCAAGCTCCACAAATAAACTGCTTGGGCTTTTAAAGACTAAAACAAATGGAAGCCTCCTGTTGCACAGGGAGTCCAGCATGTGAGAAATGCTGGGCATGTAAGGAAAATGCCTATGGGAGGAACGAAATAAGGATTAATGAGCATCTTTTTATATGGTTTTCTACATTTCTAGCCTGGCTGTGTGTATCAGAAGCTGCTGGATAGCTAATGGGCCTTGGGTAAGGGACACAACAGCAGCTGTCTACACAAAGCAAACAAAAAAAATGTTTCTATGAAAATTTAACATTTTCCTTGCAGCGCAAGGAGTTCATTCTTTAAAAGCCAATATACACCCAACTCAAGATGCACTAGCCCATTCCTGGAAACAGACTCCCGCCTGTAGAAAATGGGCTATTAAATAGAGTGAGAGATCAGGACCCACTTACTCATAAAAAGGTCATTCTAAACTAAAACAGAAGTGAGAGCTCAGAGGAGGCCTGTCCATCTCTGCAGCCAAAGTGCAGCCCTGACAATCCCAGCCAAAGTAACCACCCTGTGTGGCCAGGATAGCACGCTGTGTTATACAAAGATGAATTTAAAAAAAAAAAAAAGGGTCATGGATTGGCTCAAAAAGTTAGAAAACTGTTAATAAGGGTCTTTTAGTGTGCAACTCATTACTGATGCCTTTTCCTTGCCATGTGAGCCAAACGAGACAGCACCATCTGACTTATGCAGAGGCTGAGTTTGGTCCCAGGAAACTGGTTGGAATCTCAAGTCATCCGTAAAAATCTATCCGGTGGTTTTCATAAGTAGTAGCCTCAATTTGCCTTCCAATCTGACAGATGCCCCCAAGGCAACTTATGGTCCTGGAAGCACCTTATTAAGCCACAGTTGATGGCAGCTCATGCCGAGTCACGAAAGTTTGAATGGGATCTTGCAAATAGACACTTTTAACCCACCAGAGGTGGAACTTGCAAGCCTGCTGCCACAGAGTGATGGCAGAGCTCACGCTGCTGCTGCTTCTGTCCAATCTGTCCTTTAGATAAGTGAAGGACACCTCTCTCCAGGGCTCTCCACTTAGTACTTTTCATCGTTCACTAAATTAAAAAGTGAGCAATTGACAGCACAACTTATTAAATGACTCTTCTCCCTTCTTCCTCCTACCACCATGGCCATGTTTTAACAGCTACAGACACTTTGCTGGTGTCTTTTTAATTTGATTTAACTAAAAAAATAACACACAAAGCCATTTGGCCTTGTGCCACTCAATGTACTGCTATAGAGTAGGCATGAGTTATAGGGTAATATTTCACACCCTGTTGTGTCTTATTACTTAACTAATAACAATATTTACCCAGGGTTTTCCCCAAGCAATTCAGACAGGTTTAAAAGAAATCTTGATTAAAGAATGACAGCCAAAGTATTGGATGTTAAGTATAAATAAGAGTAATGTGAAGAGAGTGGAAGAGTTTACTGTTGCATCCTGGTAGTTTGCAGTAAATCAGTATAATATGAAAGTTCCTCTTTACTGGGCTTCTCCAGTTGTCAACTCCCTTGCTGCAGCCCATGTAGAGATATGCCAGACCTCTGACTTGCACAAGTGCAGCTCTCGTAGACTGCAGCAGCAACACGCAGCAGTAGCATTTGCTTGCCAGAGGGTGAGACACTTATGCCAACCCCTTAGCCCCTAGACTAAGGGAATAATCAGCCACCTCTCACCTCTTCTGGGGCTAGCCACCAAAAAACAAAATTATTGCGAACTAGAGTATCACAGACTTCATCTTACACGAGTTCTCTGAAACTCTCGGTAGTTTGCAACTACAAAAAGACTTTCAGCTGATATAAAAAGCCACCTCTAAGGGTATTACCTGTGGAACTCACTGCTGAGGCAGACAAAGGCAAGGACCAAGTAAATTACAAGGGTATTAGATGTTACCAGTGAAAGCACTCCCATTCAGGTTAGAGAGGATATGACATTTTTACTGGTTCGCATAACTCTTTCACCAGTCAAGCAGCAACTGTCTCTTTGGTAGATTATTCTGTGTTCTTTGCACCTTGCAATTTCTGCTGAAATAGTCGACGTTGCCCTCTGATCAAGGCAGGATACAGAGCTGTCAAAGTCCTTGTCTCACTTGCTTTGGTAATTCTCCAGCTGACTAAGAGACTTAAGCAACACATCCATTCACCCAAGGAAGGCACTGCAGATGCCTCCCAACACCTAACTGCATTGAGAAAACTCATCTAATACTGTAAATACAAGGACTCCTGTCAAAAGCAAAGAAGAAAAAATACATTCAAATTTATGTCCAAGTTGCTATTTTCCTGACTGGCTCATAGATTACCTGCCCACTGAAAGGAGGGGGGGAACCATTGCCATTTTCGACAGATTCTTATTTTCCCATGGAGATTTTCCCCCCACAAGCTTATCAAGCTCTGAAGCGATTCCTATGTAAGAGTTGCTAAAATCACTGTGCTTGTAAAGATGTATGCAAGCCAGGGCTAAGCACCCTAAATAATGTCATTTCTGTAGAATTACTTAAGCTGATGAATGGGCAAAATCCTGCAGTTGTTACTCAAGCAAAACATCATTCCATGGTGCCGAAAATTTTGAAAGGCTTCAGGATTTGGTCCAAGAGTAGTAATTTTGGAGCAGGCACCTTAAGGAACATGAGTCTCTTCTGACATGACCTTGTAACAGAGGATGCTCTTATGGTCCAGTCCCACATCATACCAGCAGCAATCTGTCACAGGCTGCATTTCTGAGAGGACTGCAGGTGAGCAGAAGTGAAGTGACAAAACATTTACCTCTTTTTCATGAGGCTGTGCAGAGGTTGTCTTTTTATCCTTCAGTATTTCAGCATTCACCAGCCTTGCTTCCACAATGGAAAGACAGGGTATAAAACACTTGTTCCTTTCCAAGGGCTTTATACTGCAGAAGAGCTTATGGACGAGCAGCTGAGCAGTATTTGCATTTGCAGGGTCTGTATCTGTGCTCAAATGCGATCCAGCTAGGGAAGGTCACAGTGGTACACAAGGACAGGGAGAGACTGAGATCCTGCTTTGTCACCTCACCAAGAGGGAAAGGAGCCCTATGAGCCAAGCAGAATCATGTGGAGGTGGTACCTCTGAGTAACTGAGGAAGCAGGGAATGAAACACCATGCCTCATAGAGAATATCCAGTCCCAGGCTAAGGCAACACTTTCTATTTTTCCTTTGCACTGACATCACCTACACTTGCAGTGAAGTTTTACCCTGTCTTACCACACGCTTCCTCTTCTCCTTCACTTACCTCCCTGTAAGTACACCCAGCTGCTTTCAGTCCAGCTTTGCTGCTTTCAGGTCTGTACCCCATCAGGTCCTACCCAATCTCTCCCAAGGCCTCTTTTCCCCTACACAAGCACCTACCTCTAGTTCTCTCACACACCAGTCTCTACTTATAGCCCTGATGGTTCACACCAGGGAATGGTGTGAACTCATTATTAACTGCCAGCTGTTTTATCACCCTGACTCTCAGCACACCAAACCAGAGAGGCCTTTGTTCTCCAGGACACCCCTCCCAACTGACTGACTGGGTGGCTTATCATCCAGAAGCAGCAGCTTTTGCCCTGGCAGCTTATTTCTACATGCCAATCCTTCTGTGCTAGCAAAAAGAATTTTCCCTCTCCTCCTCTGGACCCCTACCGTTTGTCTTTCATTTCTTTCCTAAGGGAGGGTAGGGAATCATACCATCCCTCTTGGCTCAGCTGCTTCTGCTGTGCATATTCTGGCCCTCTGCAATGGATAGAGCTTTAAAGGAAAGTAGAAATGGCCTTGGGATAAGAGATCATATCCTTATGAGTTAAATTACAGGCCAGGGGCTAAAACCACTGCCAGAAAGGATAAATGTGGCAGACAGTACTAGATTCTGTTAGGCAAATAGGGATTATACTTTAAGAAACAAAAATGCAGGATGATAAAAGTCCCTCAAACCACTGTGCATATGCATAATGGGTCCAAAGCTTTAATGGACCTAATTTAAATGGGTCTCGGACTTACCCAGTAGAGTCAAGACAGACAGATCAGACTCATCTCAAGCAAATGCTGCTCTTTGGAGTTATGGGACGGGCCTCCACAAACTGAATGGCAGGTAGGAAAGAGATGATGCCTTCAAACTACAGGTCCCATAAACCCTTGTAGTGCCTCAAGCTGTTCCTGTGAAAATTGTATTTTAACCTTTTATTCCAACACAGAATAGGCAGAGATATATCTAAGACAGGGAAAGGAAATTTCCATTTTCTCTTAGCCTGAGGATTTAGCCTTTGAAGGAAGACTGCAAAGACCATGTGTCCCATTCGTCTCTTGTTTTTTAACAAGAGCACAGGACTTAATATTGGAAGCACTCGCTTTCCATTCATGAGTGATCCTCCACTTCTGTTGACAGACACATGTCCAGGCCTCTCCATTACTCTCTGCTGCTGGATGCCATTTTCCAAACTTACTCTTTTCCAGTTCATATCAACTTCATCATCTGTTATGACTGGGGGAAGGAAACTAAGCACCCTCTGGAGAAGGAAAAAAAAAAAAGAAAAGAAAAAAGAGGAAGAATGTCTCGGTAAAAGTCCTAGAAGAAAGCCAAATTCTTAATAACAGGAGATCATTTTACAAAACACTGCTTTCCTCTGAAGGCCCAGTGCATCAGCTGCACTGGGAAAAGGTTCCTGCTGAGGTAGTGGAGACTCCTGAAACACACAGAACCCAGAAGGAGAGAAATGAGAGACTAACGACTAGTTCTGTGTAAAGAAACATGCCTCCCTTAATAACACTCTTTTACATCCTCCTACTTCCCCCACCCATTCACATAGCCTTGTGCTTCTTCATGGAAAATATATTTCAGCATCATTTCTCAACCACTTAAATTCTATATCCTTTGCGGTACCCTAACTCGCTTCCAACTCCACTTGCCTGATTTTGCTCACCTTGGCAGGAAGACCATTATACTCATGCTTGCTTTCACACAACAAACCCCATTTTCTCACCATGTTTGCTCCTTACCCTCTGTGACAGCCATTCTGTACAGATGCAGAAGCCTAGGACTGCCTAGGACTCCCAGATATCACAACGTCCTTGTGTTGTGCTGCTGCTGCCCAGTCCCCAGTGGTAGAGTCTTCAACCCCCAGGCCCTATCTGTATCACCTTTTTTGTTTTAAGACATGATTGTGAGAGTCCTGCAAATACAGGTTTCCAGTGCCAGTAAGGATGATGTCCACCCTGGCACAGAGATTTTTCTAGTGAGAAAAATACTGATGTCAGGTCTTGGAAGTGGTGGTGTGCTGGAAACAGCACCCTAGGGATGAGCACTGGTGTGCACAGCCCTCCTGTAACCCTGAGAACAAAATAGGTGCCAAGCTATGCAAGGAAATAGAAAACTTCCCATTTTTATGGCTACCCACATTAATCCTGAGATACGAGAGGCAGTATAAAAGAGAAATTTATATATCAAGAGCTGAAGGAGAGATTATGATTTTGCCTGATTTCCTAGCCCTGACTGTTGAAATTCACCTAAAAATTTCAGTAGCAAGATGCCTGCGTTTGAGCTAGAATCTCTCTTTTAAACAGCAGGCCAGTCTTGATTTGAAAAACTGATCTATCATTTTTCCAGTTATCATTTCTCCAGGTATTTCATCCCAATGGAAAGTTATCCTCATCATGAAAAATGCCTTACTCCCTCTCCCTGTCTTTTCTGTAATTCAAGATGCAACTACTGGGTCTTGTCAGAATTTTCTTTGCCAAAATTGCTGCAATCTTCTTCCTAAGTAGGTAAACAGGGCCTATGGTGATGCTTCTCAGTCTTCTCTAAATAGATTGAGTTTCCTAGGTAATCTGAGGCATATTTCCAAATTTTGCATCATTCCAGTGGGCTCTTCTCTGAATCCTTTCCCATTTATCAACAGGCCCTTGATACATTTTGAAACACAGTTAAGTTAATGTTGGAAGAAAAATCAGGGTTTTTTTTCTAGGCTTTTGTGTGCTTGATTTCTCACCCATAATATTATGCATAACTACATACCATATGCAGTACAAAAAAAAAGAACAAACCACCAAAAAAAACCCCACAGAGGAGGCTCTTAAAGGTCAAAAAATAAACTAGCAAATTTATACCAGATAAACCAATCAAAGCCTATTAATTTATTTTTCCCTCCTGTTTCCACCTCTGCACGTCAAGTGCTACAGAAGGTTAAAGAACCTTACCCAGTGACTTTTTAAGTTCAGAAAGAAATAGCCTGGTCCTATTATCATTTCTTCCTTTGGAAAACCATGCTGCAAGACTTACGGGAAATTTTTCCTAACACCTAAATTTTTCATGTGGCTAATTTAATCCCATTTCTTTTACAGCCTTAAACCATGCCATGTAAATCTTCTTTCTTCTACATCCTTAAGCAAAATAAATTATATCCTATTATTCCTACATCCCTAAGCCAATCTAACTAACATCCCTTTGTTACTCCTACACCCTAAAGCAAGCCTGCATGTCTCTCTAATATGCCCAATCCTTTAAAAGCTTGTACAGAATCCTAACACCCTAGGTGGGTTAGTCATATACGTGTTTACTTTCGGTTTCCATACATCCACCATCAATGAAAATTCCCAGTTGATTCTCTGCATTTCTTTCATCTTGGGGACTCATCTCACATTAAGATATTCCAGATCTGTCTGAACTGAGGTATCATTACTGCAAATCATAATAGCTCCCATCTTGCCAGTTCAGGAATTGCTGCCTCTACTTATGAAGCTCACAATCTCAAGTGGTATCTATTTCTATTATATATATATATATAAATTGACTTTGTCCTGCAAGTGGAACCACTGTTGAATTTCACCCAAACGAGACAAGAACTACTCTTTAGAGTAACTGTGGCAAACAGGGGATGGCAAACAGAAATAACCAAAGTTCTCAATAAGGAGTGGTGAGGGTCGGCTGCAGGAGAAGCAAACACACAGCAGAACAAATGGTTTCTTCAGCAATAGAACACAAGTAGCTCATCAACTGAGCTTTTGGGCTGAGAATTTTATTTTTAATCTAGGTAACAATCAATGAATGTACATCAAGCAGCATCTTATACAAGGATACGACACCAATCTACCTGCTACTGTAGATGGCATTTTAGGCATGTCAAAGCTTTAAACACGTGCAAGACCCTTGCCTAGTCTAGAGACAGCTGAGATCAGCAAATCCTTTCTCTGCTAGAAGAACAGAAGAGGCTGTAAATAACTGTGTTATTTTGGTGTCATCCATATTACAGACAGAATTGTACCTATTTTCAGACAACAGGAAAACCAGAAAGCATGTCCCAGCTTTGCACCCAGTTGTTTGGGCTCTTTTAACTCACCAAAGGCAGGTTTTAACCCACTCTCTCCAGAGGTGAAAAGGGTCTGTTTGAAAGATGCCAAACTGGTCACTCAGTTTGAGCTGCCATCAATAGTGTCTTAATTACAGAATCACAGGATATTTGGGATTGGAAGAGATCTCCTGAGATCATCTAGTATAATAAGATGCTTTCAAGAACATAAGTCATCTTTGGGGCATCAACTGTGACTGATCTCCTGCCAAGCAAAGGAATAGCAGAGCCTGTATTTGATTTTAAAACCACCCTGCCATACACAGATCCTCTTTGGGAAAACTCAGCAGATATTTAGGTCCCGCTTTCCTTAAATAAGGTTTGTGTTCAAGGGCTATAAAAATGCCTGATGGCCTACATAACAAAAACACTTTAAAAGCAGTTATCCTGAAAATGCAGCTGACACTTTGAGGGGGATTAAAGAAAGCATTTTGGATTTGACCAAGATGATAATGAAGGGGAAGGCATAAATGCCTTGCTTTGGCAACAATACTACAAAAAATTAAGTTCTGGATAAAATCCAAGTGTTTCCCCTAACTTTTTGGCCCAGTCATAACACTAAATAATTAATAACTCCACCAGGTCTCTTTGGAGCCCAAAGTGAATTACTTGTATTTTGGCTCAAACTTGCATGTGAAGATCTTCAGCTCAGGATAACTGGCATTTCACAATACAGCAAGGACTTCCCTTTGAGCCACAAACATTACGTTTCACTGACTGATCTTTTTCTAAGTATATAGGACACACCTTTCGCTGGAACTCAGGTCACATTTGCATAGTTGAATAAAAGTGCCATTAATCTCCTTCTTTCCAGCGGTAGAAAGCAATGGAGAATTAATTCCTCTTGGAGCCTTCTTAAGCAACTAGTTAATCTCACTCTTGGACCTCATGCTCTTCCTTTTGGGGTTAGTACAGCCCTCTGACTTGCCAGGGTTGTTCACCAGTCCACACGGAAGACTCTTTACCTTCGAGAACAAGTTGCTCCTGCAAGCCAAACCAAACCAATAATGACTCACAATCACTTGGGCATAGCATTAGACATTGCTGAGGATTTGTGTATCAGATCAGCTCCACAGATTTATTCTTTACAGTTCTTTCAGTTCACAAAAAAAATAGAGACTGAGGAAAGATATTTGTTATTATTATTATAGAGAGATGATCCAGGGAAGAGGTTTTAAATACTGAGTTAGGCAAAAAACAGTGAGTTAAGAATGGAGATTTCAGATTAGAAATCACTTTAGACTTTAATAGACAGTATTAGCATCCCACTACAGTAGATTGGAAACTGCTGTGAATACTCCTACCCATGGTTAGTTGGTAGATAAGAGCAGTTTCCTTTCTACAGTCTTAAAAGAGCAACAAAGTTTGTATGAGTTGGAGTCAAACACTTCAACATGTTGATCTCTTCACCCATCTGACCACCTGAGAAGTCAGAGAAATGTGAGAGAAGTTTTTAGCTCTTGAACAGCCCAAATGGTGATCCTTATCATACTGTACTGTCCTCGTGGACTTCATCATCACTGGTTCCATTATACAAAGAGATATTTGGACTACTGTATCAAAAACAAACAAACAACCAAAAAAAAAACCCCAAAAAAACCCGAAAAAAAACTTTTCTAGTGCTTGTGTGAAACAATCCTGCATCCTCTCATGCTCAGATAATAATCTGAATGATATTTACTTGCTGCTATTTGAATGCAATGTCTGAGTCCTGTCTGGCTGCTGAGCAGACTTCTCCCAGACGAGTTTGAAACGCATTTGGCAGCTCTTTGCCCATATGGGCTCCCTGAGACATGCCTCATGAAAATCACACAACTAGACAGTTGCTCAGAAATCGACACGTGTTCCCCTCAGACATGAAAGGTACTGTTAGCCTGTGGCATCAGCTACTTTAACATAGTCAGATGCCACAAACATGAGTCTAGTGTAAAACAGCATTTAGTTAGCTCGCAACCAGTAATGAAATGGCACTTTATCACACTCCACAACAAACTAAGCAGAATATTTCCTAATGGAAAACTGTTGCTTCTGTACTGAGTAAAAGGACAGTAGTGAACATAATAGGGACATAGTAGCCCAAGGAACTGTATTTTCATCACGTTAAGCAAACTTGCCCATCCAGCCATCCGGGAGCCACTCAGGCAGTCACACTCCCAGCACCTGAGCTGGGACCGAGCCCCTTCTCAGCTACACACCCACACTCACAGTCAGACCAGATGCTCCATAGCAGAGTCTCACACATCTCGATCCCTAAAATAATTTAATCTAGGTGCAATACCTAAATAACGAAATACTTGCTCGAGCTAGTGCATCCGAGGAGGTATGCTGAACAAAGGAAATCCTGGGCTGTTACACCCTCACAGTCTAAGGGCAAGAAAATCCGAGTCCCCAGCTCCTGCCTGCGTGTCCCGTCTCCTGGCTGGCGCACAGCTCCCTGTGCCCTTCGTTATGCCAAGGGTCCGCAATTTCACAGCCACTTGCCTGGGGCTAACCCAGAGCTCCACCTGCAGCTCCCTGTGTAGCTGCACCCCGAGATACCTGCCCTGAATGTATTCTTCAACAATCATTGTCCCTCCTTCTTCTGCTCCTCCCTTTCACTCGTCTCCCTCCTCCTATTCTCCTTCTGGTGAGGATGCGTTTCCACAGCATGCAGCCTCTTCCCTCTAATAAAATTTGTCTTCTGTCAGCAAGATTAAATGCTTGAAGGGGATGGTATCTGTGAAAAACACTTTCCCCTTCACTACACACTCCTCAGGGACTGGTACTCTCCAGGACCAACAGGCCTTCTGAGTGAGGCTCTGTGGCAGCTTTCTGAAGTGTCTGCAGTGGAAGTCTGGAAGGGCTAGAGCCACAACATCTTCTAGTCAGCCAAACATGGCTATCATCTCTGACTTCTCTCTCAACATCTGTAATTGTCCTAAGCCAGAGTCCTAGGGAACCAAAAAAAAAAAAAAACCAAACCCAGAAGTGAAAAGTGGTAGTATGAAGTAGGAGAAGGAAGGGGAACTATGCAAAAATGGAAGGATAGAGAGAGAAGGCAAGAGATTTATTCAGCATTTCCTCGTCTGTCTCCTCCACAAACTGAATCACAGAAGCATGAAAGTAGATGTATTGAATCTCAAAGGAAATAAAAGAAGTGGAAAATTAACTACTGATGAAAAAAATAGCTGTGTCCAGGGACTCCTGCATATCAACTCTGAGCTCCTTCTTATCAGCTTAGAATAGAAAAGGCCAGGGGACTGGGGAGGAAAGGTCAAACACTGACAGAAAACACAGGCAAGGGAAAAATGAGAGCTAACATGGAAATCAAAGCAGAAGAGCAGGATGGAAAAGAGTTGATCCTGTTTCAGACTTTTTACACGCACTGCCCTGAGTGGCATTTCCCCATTTCAGCATCATGAATGAATGAAGTTGGTTTAAAGCTGAGGCTTAGAATAGCCACACCACTTTCTGACTTTCTTGCCCCCACCTCTATTTGGCAACAGGTAAAAATGGTGGGCTGGGATAACCTCACAGAGCAGCTGCCACAATAAGCACTGGCACACAGCTGGGCCAACTGTGAGCTGCTCCACGCCAGGTCCCAGCTGACCTCAAGAGCTCTTCCTGCTGGCTACTAATGGCTTAGACAATGTGCCTGAAGCTGGCCTGTGTAATCCTGTCTGCATTCTGGGCCTTGTGTTTTCCTTGATCTTATGCCATTGTTTCTCTCTAGTTTTGAATGAATTTTGACCTTATTCTCTCCTGGGCCTCCCTGTGCCCTCTGACTTGAGTGGCCACCTTGGATTTCCAGATGATGAAGGATAAAGGGCTGCCTCCACATATCTGTCTGATCATAAAAAAAAAAATGGAATAAGTGTATATAGTTATTACTGCACATAGGTAGCCATTTACATAGAGCCTTGAAAAGGGACTTCCAGTGGAAGTAAACCTGGTTTCTGAAACATATTCCAAAGAAATGGCTCCCCACAAAAATACTACACACCCTGCCAATCCACATCAGTGACCAACAATGTGCAAAGCTGTCTCATTTTTAGAAATCTCCACTGAACTTCAAAGCTTGGCTCCCAAATAGCAAAAGTGACCCCAAAATTACCTTCATGTGGACAGCAATACAGCTATTCAGATTGCTCCCTCAAATCAGTATAAACATAATGTCAGCAACATTCTGTCTTTCAAAGACTGAACGTTTGCTCACAGTCAGGGCCAAAAAGGACATACAGAAAGGTAGGACACGCCTGGGGACTCTCTGGTGACATGAATCAGCAGAGTAAATTACAATCTCTTACAGAAATAGCTAATAGCTTTAAAGACGAGAACAAGATAAAAGTATGTGGGGGGTAAGCAGGACAGATGGGTTAACAAACATAATAGGATATGCATAATTCTCAGCTACTCAGGAACAGTAATCACAAATCACCACCTGCCCAGTTACTATCAGATGGCAGGTTTGCCTCTTCACAACAAATCTGTTTCCTGTGTATGCATCACAGTCTTGGTGCATTCATTCACTTACCACAGTAACTTTTCTTTTCCTACACAGACAATTCAGCTTTGTGAGAAGGAACAGGAGTTTACACCTTCCTATGTAAGACATTACTTACTATATTTGACTTAGCCACTTGCGAGTAAAGCAGATGAAATGAGGGAGCTTTCAGCATCTCAGTGCACCTCCTTTTGGTTTGCAAAAACTCACTTTATACAAGGCTCAACTTTAAAACTACAGAGCACCGTAGTGAACTGTGTTGCACTCAGGTGGAGACTATAGTACTAGGTGAAAATAAATATGGCACCCTACAAACTCATTGGAACTGTCATACCACAAAACTTAGCTCATCAAGAGACATTGCACAGAATATTTTTGAGCAGAATAAAAATTCCACTTGTGAAGATCCAAGTGAATTTGGGTCAATTTTGACACACACACTTCTGGATAAAAGAAGAAAAGTGAGATGTGGAGACAGATGAGTGAAAGAAACCTCAGAATAAATCAGATTTTTTTTTTAACTGCTGAAATGATGGTGCCATTTTTTAAAACTGCCCAGGCTTAAAAGAAGAAGAATTTTACAAGAAACGAATTAACATCCTCCTTACAATTAAAAGAAACTTTTCAGTTTTGGATTGAATGAGGCACCACTGGGCAATGGAACCCACCATTCTCTTTTTCCTTCATCTTACTTTATTTTTTTGTCCAGTCATTGAATTGAAAACTCCATTATTCACACAACTCAATCTGAAATAAAGAAAAGAGCAAGCCAGCTGTAGACTCCTTATATTCTGAATTAAAATGTCAGGCTATGGCAGACATGGTAGAATATTCTGTTGTCAGAGAATCACAGACTATATAATCCCCTAATTATAACCAAACCTTTAGCAGTAGTTTCATGCACTCATAATATCACTGGATTTCAGGTATCCTCATTCTGAGCTAAACTTCCCACAGAGCATTAAGGGCACATGCAGTGAGAAGTAGGTCTATGAGATGATGGTTATCTAATTCCTCCGATGAAAAAAAGGAAAACATCTGTCAGCAAGAAGGAAACTTGCAACCTTGGGAGTTTTCATCATGGGACAGTGACATTGCTGGCTTGTCTCTAAAGAAAACCTTGGGATGCAATTCTCAGGAAAAAAAAAAAGGCAATAATAGTAGGAGACCATTTATTTGTTAAGTAATGATAAGACTACGTAGGAAATGGAACCTGGGCTTCAGAAACTTAGCCAGGTAGCCAGGAAAGAAGCCCAGTCAACTGAAGAATCTGCACAGCTCAGCAGAGCTGACCTAATTTGCTTCTCTTTTCCCAGGCATCCTGCATTCACAACAGCTGAGTGATGGGCAGAATAGCGGGCACCAACCTAGGGCCTGCATCCTGCAGGGGATGGGCACAGGATAGCCTATCCAACATGGAGGCAGAGGGTCATCCCAGCTTTTCGACTGCTTACTGCGAGCCATCTTCCCTCACTCATCAGGGCTCCTCGTGGCATAGATTTAGCCTGTCCAAGCAGCCAGCTGATCAGCACAGCTTTTTAAACCTGTGCTGGCCAGAGGGATAAGGAAGATATTCTTCAGGCTTGCTGGCTCACCACTTGGCCGTAGCAATTTCTCGTTATCATTGTCCATGAGCCCGAGCCCACCAAAAAGAAGAAAGTGGAAGTTATTTTCTGCTGTTGTTTTGAATGTGAAGTAGAGCGGAGCCTGGATTTCACTCTCAGGGCACTACAGGGTCACAGGCGGTGCATAGACAGCACAATTGCTTATCTCTCCCCAAGGCATTGCACACAAGAAAGAAAAGAGACACACAGCATTGGCCAGGGTTCATTGCTCTTGGCAAACTGCAGCAGCATCCCAGGGGTGAGCAGCTTCCCAAGCCATCCCAGCCAGAAATACCAGCTCAGAGGTGAAGCACCGCGCTGCTTTGGCACATGAGCAAGACAGCCACAAATCTGCAGCTCGGCAGATTCGGACTAACAACATTTAACTGCAGGGCTAATAACCTTCTGGGACAGGATGCCAGGGCCTGTGGGGGGGCTTCATTGCAGGCATGTTGTCATCTGTTGTAGAACTGAATGCTACCATGCACTGGAAAGTGTTCTGCTACAGAGCAAGCGTTTGAGGCATACTCCTGGATGCTTCGGGTTTTTTGTACCAAGTATGTTCTACATCCCCATAGCTGCTAGACCTTACAAAACCCCGAGGACTGCGATTCTCACCTGTGATGGCCAAACCAACCTGCCACAGAATATCTCATCAGAGTAGCTGGTGAGAATAAAAACAACCTGGACATTTATGTCTGCGTTCCCCATGAACTGCCCACAAAAGTCACCGACTCAACAAAACACTGACCTTCTGAAAGACAATCATAGATAACTGAAAGTGACTTTACTCACTGTTTCCCCATGGATTTTGCCTTAGCCCTGCCCTCAGGTGAAGCTCCTCTGAAGAAGCCCTACAGAGTTGCTGCTATCACCGTTGTGCTCCTCGGGCAAGGGCTCAGCTGACTCCTGTGTGCTTTCAGAAAGCAAAACCTCCTTCCCTTTACCTTTTCCTGCAGCCAAGCACTACATCTCACCCCCACCCCCATCACTGCCAGTGGGCTTGACAGGAGGGCTACATCTTCCTGCCCTCAGATGGCTGCTCTTGGGAGGGAAGGAAGCTCACCCAGATGGATTTCAGCAGTTCCATGAGTATTTTATGGTCTTTTACTGATTTACAGCCAGTTCAGCATTCTTGTAAATGGCTATAAATTGGATTGAAGTCATAAATCATAACCAGAGAAAGAGAGACACAGTCTCTGAGTCCCAGCTCAGGCTAAACCAGCCTCTATGAATATATGGAAGAAACCTGCTCCCTCAATCAATACACACAGCTCAGGCTACAGCAGTGGTCCACAGGGTCCAACCCTATTCCTTTTCCACAGGGCTCTAACAGCAGGTTTGCACTGCATGCGTGTGAGGCACTGAGAATTCCTCCCTCCCAACACCTGCCAAAGCCAGCTGTAACACAGGGGCTGTCCCCTGCCACCTCAGGCTCTGCACACTTCCTGACATTTACTGTGCTTGTAAGTGCACACATCCGCATCCCCTGCGAGCAGGGAGGCAGACCAGCACCGTTCACACCAGACTCAAACTTTCTTCACGCAGATTAGCAAGGGGAGATTCCCACCTCACACACTACCTTTCCAAGGTGATTGCCTTCTTTCTCCACTGAGACTGGTAGAAAGTCACGGGTTCTTCTTCTTCTGAAACACCTGATTTAGTCCACATGGAGCACTGAGAGCTGAAACACCTCACTTCCACTCCACAAGCCTGGTACCTAAAACCTAGGGATTTGCATCTTTCCCTTTTGTTTCCCTAGGTCGTTTTTAGAATCTAGGCTGTAAGCGTTTCTGAAAGCATCTGACACAGCTGTCTAGCTGCAAGGTAGACCCTTCTTATTTCTGTAGATGACTGCAACCCAGGAGCTGGTTCTCTCCACCTCCTTAAAATAACAACCACTGTGCTACCCCTAAAGGCAGGAGGCACCAGCTCACTCCCCTACTCACCCTTACAGCTCACTACAGCCCTTCCTACAGACACCAAAATCCAGGAGACCCACGTGACTGCCATTATCAGGCTTCTTAAAGTCCTGAGGGCTGCCAGGTGAATTTCTTTGGCCCTCATTTTCTAGGCAGAGCACCTGATGAAGATAAACCTAAATGTCTCCCCTTGGAAGCTTAAAGGGCTCCTGCTGCTACTAGCACAGTAGGAAGAATTCCTACTGCACCTATAATCAAGGAGTTTTGCTTGCTTAAAGAAACTTGAAAAGATGCCACAAAGGTCTGTCCACTACTACCTGCATAGGCATCACGGCCTCAGCCTAAGGATCTTGCAAAGAATCATGTCATTCCTTAGCTGATGACTAGGGTACGCACCCTATTCCTACAGGCAGTGACCCCTTCTCATGTCCATTTGGACTTGCTTATGTTTATTTATTATTTAGACAGATGGTTTCGTTTAGTCTTGTACATGCATCTGTTGAAATTAAATTATGTGCCTTGCTCTCTCTGTGTTCTGTTTTTTAAATACAAGCCACTGCCTATTTGCCAACATGGAAAATGACCTCACAGTAGAGTTCCCTAAAAAAAATGAACCACTGATGATGATGTCATTTTCTAATAGCCTGAAAGAGGAGGTGAATTGCTTGCTTATTCAGCTTTTCATTAATTAATCATTTTGATGTTACTTTGTGCTCCCCCTTGTATCTGCTTCTTTTCCCTCCTTGTCTTATTTTACTTGTTTGTGCATCACTGTCTCTGTGATAATACCTCAAAGCCCTAGACTGGGACCAGCTTCCTACTGTGCTCAGCACAACGCAAAAACCAAAAATATTCATATTTGCACATGGGCAAGGGTGACTGTTTCTGGAGTTCTCTTGAGTTTTATTCCAGGAGCTTTCAGTGGATAATCCAGGTACTACTTTTAAGGGTTCTGTCAAAAGTGTCCAAAAGTAAGCCCCAAACTGATAGGTCAGAGTCTCTTTAGAGGACTTGCATCTCTTTGGGAGCAAAATTTAAAATAATTTTTTAAAAGAAAGGCTGAGAAACAAAAATCATCAATCCTTGCTTTGGAGAGAAAAAAACCACAATTGTTTTGGTGTAGTAAATAACACCATGATTAATAGCTGAAGTAATAATAATAATTGACCTGTAGTTGCTTGCCAAGACTTTAAAAAAGAGCCATAGTAACTTGACTATTTGTATCAGCATTCTGGTTCTTGGAAAAACATGTTATTTTAAGCTGCATCTAGTTGGTAATGCTAATACCAAGGTAAAATATTGCCAGCACATTGATGGTTGAGAACATATCAGGAAATTATGAAAGGAACTAAATTTTATTCTTACCCTTACTGATTACTATTATTTTCCGTTAGACACTTACTTGCATGTCATGATTTTTTTTTTTTTTTTTTTTTTGTCTTGTTTTTTTTTTTTTTTTTTTTTTTTTTTTTTTTTTTTTTTGGGGGGGGGGGTTCATTTTTATTCTTTTCATTCATTTTCATTCTACACTGAAGGTGTGGTCACCTAAACACATCACAGCATACTACCTGTATGCTGCACTGTGAACGGGGCAGATAGAAAACAAACAAGCTAACCCAGAACCGGTGGCATCAGCACAGAGCAGAGTCAGTGTTCCATTGGCCCTGTCATGCAGCAGGGATCTGTGACTTGGACATGCATCCCATGGACACACAAAAGCAGCTTTGAATGAGTTCAGAGCTTCTGTATCAAGGAGCACAGGAAACAATATGTATTCTGTGGTTCAGGACCTGGGTGCAATCAAAACAGCTTGCTTGACTGCCTGGAGCAGCAGTGTCCAACTTATCCTAATTCCTCCCACCACAGCCCAGATTTAGCTTTTCAGATGTCTCCACATGGCTCTCAGCCCTTTCTTAATAGGACAATAACAAAATTGAGTTTGGCTAATGGCTGGATACTCTTCTGGCACTGACACAGCCTGGCACAGAGCCATCGGCTTGTGCTGCCATCACCGCTGGTTCTGCTTTCAGGGCTGGGGGGCAGGAGGCACGTCCCCAGCTCACACACACACAGGCACGCACAGCCAGACACTGGCCACGTGGTGATGGAATTTGCAGGAATAAGGCGACGCATCTCAAAGGTGCAATCCAGCTTCAGTGGCTCTGAAGGCTAAGCCACTTTGCCATGGGTTGTTTGCCTAAATGATGCTGGCAGATAAATCCTAAACATTACAGATCAAGAAACTTGTCTTTTTCTTACGTGTTTTTTTCAGTAAAGTTCTAGTCCAGGAATATCTAAGGGGCTTCTATTATAATACCAATACTACTACTATTAATAATATTTCTAACAACAATAATAGTAACAGTTAATAGCCAGAGGAATAGCAAGAGCAGAGGCAGAGGTGTTTCAGGTTCTTTTGGACTTCATTTGCTGAGCAAGAGAAGATAGGATTAGCAAAATCCACAAGGTGACACCAAATCATTAGGGTCAACCAAAGTAAAGGGACTCAAAAAATTTAGATGTGATAGTAGTTTCTCCATAAATCTCCCAGCTAGGATGTCACCCTCAGGCTGAATAGACTCTTGCAATGAAATAGTTGCCCTTCACTGGGTACTGCTGATTCTTTCCTGTCAAGGAAGATTTATTCATGGGAAATAATTAAAAAACAATTCAGAACTTTCTTCTTGTTTGAATGGATTATATTACATTAATTAGTGGAGGGTGGGTTTTAGATTTTTTTTTTTCTTTGTCCCCAAGGACAAGAGACATTTGTGCTTACCACAAGGTCTTCCTTTGCCCCAGACCTCTCCTTGCTACTTTAAATGATATACATTGTCCACCATGCTGTAATAGTGCTAAATGTGGCATAATTTTTGGAAACAAAATGTCTCCCTCCCTCTTATTCTCTCACACATATGGCATCTCAAAAAGCAACGACAGACTATAAATTCACACCAAGGTTATGGAGACTTTCATCAGAGAGGAAGGAAAAGTTGGCTATTTTTTGATGGCCATTCTCTGTGAACTGTGAAGAAAACAACCACTGCCATCGTCAGATTCAGTCATAAAAAGAGTGATATTAGAAAAGTGTTTTCTAGTATGAAAAGTTGCTCCCAGCAAAGCACGGTCTCGAGCTTTTCTGTTTGCAGTGTGTGGCAGCCTTCCTTTGGCCAAGGTTTCTTTAAAACCAGCAGATATTCTGGCTCTGTTTTGCATGAGATCTCCAAGAAATAATGTCTTGTGTCGTTCGGATCCAGCCACAGTGTTATGTGTCAAGTCCAATGTTGGTCTTGGTTCTCTGTGACTGGTCACTGACACCTGCAGAGCTGGCTGGAAGCACACACAGCTGCCTGGAAGGAGACATCAGATTCCTCTGACCCCAGTGCCTCCTCTGAGTGCCTCATAGCCCATGTTTCCAGCTTCTGGCCTTCAATCCCTCTGTTCCCCTCTGTTGTGGTGCCCGCAAAGGAGAGAGAACATCTGCAGTCATTTCAGGGCATTAAAAATATCAATATAAATGGTGCACAGCAGAAAGTTAGGACAGGACACTGCGAATGTGTAAAAGTGCTACTGCCCTGGCACTTGTATGATCTTTACAACAATCTGGTAAGAGAGAGAGGTTTCAGAGCAGCACCAGTGCCTTTAAACATCCTCTGCACTGCAAAGCTCAGGCAGCAGTGCAGAGCACAACCAGTCAGGGTTTCCCTGGGTGGGCAGGGAGTCTGAAGAACAGCACCTATTTAGCATTGTGGGACTTCTGGACCTGAGGCAGGGCCTGGCGAGGGACCTGAGGGGGTATCTCTGCTGGCATGCAGCTCCCTGTGCTGGGAAAGGGGTAAGCAATGAGGGTCACTACCCTGCCCAGCACTTCCCAAAGAGTCAGGCTCTGGTTTTCTGATGAAAACCTTCTTGGTGCAGCACGCAAGGGAGGGAACGGAGCTGAGGAGATTCATGTCTGCTAGCCCTGTGCTTTGCAGTCCTTTTTTTAATTGGGGTAAATAGAATCAGAATGACAAGTGCAGAGTGATGGCTTCGATGTGCTATTTGTCTAGTGAGGAATTTGTGAAATATGTGTTTTTCTGTAGAGAGTGCATGGCTGTAAAGAAGGGCCAGAGTCAGCACAACCTCAGAGCGATGGAGAATAAAGCATTCTAGTTTTGTGGCCATTGATCTGATGACACTGTGGGTAATGGATGGACAAGGTTAGTCTCAGAATGTCTGATTTTTCTGAAATCGTTGCTGGAGTCAGACTTAAGGTTGCTTCACCATGCAATTCTGTATTTACCGTTATTAGAGATTCTCATATCTTCACACTCACTTTGAATTTCCTATGCTTTTAGTGACTGATGGGTTTGGAAGTTTTTTTAGAGAAGCATATAATTCTGCAAAGATATTTTTATGTGATCATTTTTTGTTTACCTGAATTCTATTAATCTTCCCCTGCAGTCTGAGATCCATGTTTTTATATGGAATTTCATTTTGCCGTTAATTTTTTGCAGGATAAATCTTATGCTTTTTGCTTTTCTTTTTTTTTTTTTTCCTTTGAGAGAAGGCTTAAATTCAGGTAAGAAGAGAACCTTGTTTAACTAACCAAAGCTGAGTCGCACAGACAGGTTGCAGACCTGTTTGGGGCCATACTACAAGAACAGCTGTTCTTGGGGAAATGCCTCCATAGACAGGGAGTTGTATATTTTTTTTATTTGGTGCTGCACACTGTCCTCCATTAAAGGAACCTTTGAAGAAAGAGCTGTGGCAGAAGCAAGCAGGAACGTGGCAAACAAATTGATGCTTGCAAAAAGAAATTAAACCCTCCAAAGCACTCATGTATTTCCATAGTGCTGCCTGCCACTGAGGGGCATCAGCCCAGGCTGTTAAGCCCACATGTAACTTTGAAGTCCCTCTGGATGCCCTACTGCTATGCAATTCCCAGATAACCATATTATTAAAACACTCCCAGTTGCAACCTGCCAGAAGATGGTGTCCTATCCTATCAGACACAGGTCTCAGCACAGTGATCCAGGCGTTCATGACTGATTATTGCAGCTAATATCTAGTGAACAAGGCAGGCATCCTGGAAAAGCTCCAGTTGAGAAAACACAGTCTCTGGTCTCCCTAGCAACACCGATTACTGTGAGAACATCACCCGACTGCTCCCTCATTTGTACTGGCCACCAGTGAAGACAGAGTCACCTTCAAGGTCTCTGCCCCAATAGTCCATGCCTGCCACAGGTATTGTCTGAGTTGCTGAAGAAATTCACCTTTCTGCATAACCCCACGGTTACTTTGCCGTGCAGAAACAAGCAGACGGTTGACTTTGAGGATAGAGTCTGTGCTGGAGTAAGGATTTTGCAGGGCTTTGGATCACTGTATTACTCCCAGGAGCAGTGAGAACCCTTGTGGTAGTTCCTGCCCTCTCCACAGAGAACTCACTTCCCCAACATAATCTTCCATCAATAAGCTCATGCACAGAAGCCTAAACAAAAAAAGCACCCTATAAACTACTCCATCTCTTTCTTTTACAGGGCAGAGGAGGGAAAAAGACATAAAACTTGTTACTTGAATTTCTATTTTCCAATGCTTGGATCGCTCTCAGCCGGTGTGTCTCTGGAACTGCCCAAACTAACAAGGAAGCTGTTGTGGTCAGAAGTGTTATGTGGTATCTGGCCCATTAACTCACCCAGGGAGATTCCTATAAGCGCTGTGAGAGATTCCCATGCAAGTGAGGATACCTTTGCACAGCACTGCCTGGGGTTGTGAAACCATACCCTCAAATCAGCTCTTTGCTAAGCTGCCTTAAATCTGTTAGTGGGTCCTGAGGAACGACCCACAAATCTTCTTTCAAATTTTTAATTCATTCCTTTCTGCTGAGTTCACTCCCCTTTTTTTGCTGTGTTTCCATGAACAATCTCACAAATCAGTTTACTGGCAGGGATGCTTGTAGACATGGCAAATTTTAAGTCAGAGTTGCATACTATTTGCAGAAAGTGCATTTCAAATTTGCTATTACAGGTCTCTTCGCTGTCTCCATTAAAAAGCATTTCCACTAGAAGAGTGGAATTCAAAACACAGGCTTGTGTTTGCACCCCAAATCCCTTAAATAGCTGAAAGGAGAAAGCTGATAGTAAGCAAAACTGTTCCATATTCTTTCTTAAGCATAGTTCTGGTTATAAGAGCAGCTGTACTGGTTCAGACCACAGGTCCATGTACCATAGAATACTGTCTCCTGCAGCAACCATGAAAAGAAACTCAAGGAAATGTGAGAATGGAGCAACTACTCTCCCAAAGATAAATATGCCACAGTATAAACCTGTTAGGGACTTTGCTCTTGCTACTGATATCGCAGGGATGTGTTCAAATATTCAGGTAAGGGGGATACTACAACTGATCAGACAAACAGATTGAGTGATTAGTTGATCTTCTTTTAAGTCATGCAGTATACTCATGCTTTTAACATACAGTGATTTTCATGGAGAATATCAAATACTCGTGTGACTCTCAAAAATAAACTATTTTAAACCCACACTTCAAAATACTTTTGACTAATAACTCTGAGCAAACATAAAAATGATCACAAATTATCAGACCCTGTGGCTTGAACATGAGCAAACTCGGACCTCAGTAGCAGATAACATCTGATGGAGCCAGGCAGGTTAAAATGGAAGCTATGCTTTTTATGATAGAGCAAAGGTGATTAGCCAGAAAAAGAAACTCCAGCATGAAGGAGAGGATTAGTCACATTTGAATGTCTTGCGATCAACAACTGACCTCATCCAAAGAGTTGCTTCTTAGCTAAACACCTATTATGCTTTAGTCAACGACAAATTATTGGGTTCAATCCAGGGGTAACTGAGTGAAAATTAACGGCTTGTGATACTTGGAAGGTCAAAACAGATGATCTAGTAGTCCCTTTAGTCTTCATCTCTGAGTCCATGAATGCACAATGGACACATGGTTCATTATAAAGAGTGGTGCACAGCCTCAGCTGATATAAATAGACATTTGCGCCGATTTACACTTGATAAGCATCTGGTCAGGCTTGCTCAGCTGCACACTCTGGCATGAGAAGTTGTCAAGACTAAAACTGAAAAATGGCTGTAGCACATCAGAGCTCATGGGCCAGATGGTGAGGGGGGCTTGCAGGAACCCCACCCGTGCACACGGCGCTGTCAGGGGAAGTCTTGGTCTCATCCACAAGCCGTTCCACTTGCCAGCTGAGGAGAGCAGATTCCTGGGGAGGTATGGAGCAATCTCTGCTGTCTAATGGGAGTTTCCCTGGGTTGTGTGGGGCTACGGAAAGAGTGCTGCTTTGCCCACAGTTTCTCCCAAAGTGGCCTCCTCATGAGGAGGACACCATTCCCCAGCCCAGTGCCATTCCTGGACATCCCACCTCATGTTACATTTGCTAGTATTTTTTGTCCTAGGGTTTATAAAACTGAGAGCAATTGGGTTTCTTTCATGATGCCATCAGGTTAGAGTAGTGACAGAGAACATTTCCTTTCCTATTGTCTGAAAGCTAATCTCAAAGGGAAAATTCAAGTTACTCTCAATTCCTGCCTGTTTTCACTTGTCTCCCCATGTATCATGCTACTAGTGTTTTCCTGTTTCTGAAATACTTTTTAAGTATTTGTAGGTTATCATGCTCACAGTAGTTGCTGTTTAACCAATCTCTCCAGACTTTATCCTTTTAATCTTTCTTTCTAAATCAATCCCTCCACTCCCTTGATCATTTCAGTTGCTCTCCTTTGAACAGCTCCTGTTTGTCAATAACTCTTCCTAATGACTCATGTGGAACAGGAAATATGTGAAACTTCAAGGCATAGCAAAACACAGGAGCTGCACAGGTTCTGAGTCCTGAATACTGGGGATTTGCATCATAATGGAAGAGCTACCTACAGGGAATTTGTGAGCACTGCCCATAGTGCCTGTCCGCCAGAAAGCTTCACACAGAGTCTATGGGGCAGCTGGTGCAGGAAAGCCTGGCAGCAGTGGTGATGGATGTGCTCAAGCACCCAAGGCCTGGAGGTCATGTTCCAGCCTCATTAGATGGGCAAGAGCTCTCTGGAGGTACAACAAACTAGTCTGGTTTGGGAGTGGTCTCAGGGCTTGCAGGAAGAAACACTGCAGCTGTATTCCTCAAACAAATGTACACATATATTAGGGCAGGGAACAGCCAGGTGATGTGAGGTCACTCACTACAGCCCTGAAGTACTTCCACACGATGCATATACACCCTCCCCACAGATGGGAAGTAATGCTGAGAAGTGACACCATGGATAAAGGGAATTTTCTAAGTGAGGAATTTTCTAAAATACAGAAATGCAGTTCAAATTGCAGTAATATAAAGGAATGTAAAGTGCAGCAAGGGAGATGTAAAATGGAGATTAAGGAGGATATAATGAGCTTTGCTGAGCAAATCATACCATGGCAAACCCATGCTCAGACTCTGTGGGCATTTGACTTCCCCCTGGGAGCAAAATGGTGCAGTTCTCCCAAATAAGAAGATAAGAGCTGATTACAAAGGAGAGCTCAGGGCAGGGGGCAGCTCCTCCCACAGCACAGGAGTCATCCTGCAGAGGCAGCCTTCATAACAACTTGCAGGACATAAGTATGGTGAGTCACCCGCTGGCATTCAGAGTACATACAAAGTTTCCTCAGCCATTTGGGTAGAGCGGCCTCCTCAGACTGTCAATGCTGCAGCTCCGTCAGTGTGAGGACATGAAGAGACTTCTCACAAAGCTCCTTGATCCCCTCTCTGACTCCAGCTTTTGCTTAGGGTATTGGTTTCAGCCTACAAAAGAGCTGAAAATTACACAGTAGGCATAATGGGTCTTTGGCTAGAGAGCCATGTGGAACCCAAGAAGAGGACAAATATTGCCTGCTTTCCAAAAGTATCATTTTTTTTTTTTTAGACTGCATTACATTTCAGAGTTGTGGAAGAAGCTTGTCAGAGATAAACTTGCATAGAAGCAAAATGAGCAAGGATAAGAACCGTGAGTCAATGTCCCCCATGGGAGGTGCCAGATCAGTAGCAGACTCCAGGGAGTGGAAGGACAAAGGGGTCCCAGTTTGGTGAGACACAGGCGGACTCAGCATGCTCAGCTTCCTTTGCAAGTCCTCTTTCCTGAGCCAGAGGGACTGCTGTAACTTCCAGGCTTAAACTCAGTTCCTGCACGTTGTGCAGAGCTGTGCATGTCATGCATTGCGTGAGCCAACCTTTGGGCCCCACGCTACAGAGCAGTATGCTAAACTGCTGCTGGGCATGTGTGCAGCAGCTGCGAGGGTCAGCACAGAGACCTCCGTGTCTGTAACACCAAATGGACATCTTGCAGGCCTGATTTTCCTCTCTCGTGACGGACCCAGCTGGGCCACGTGTTGTTCTGCCTGAGAGCTGGGTGAAACGCTTGCACTGTGGAACCGAAAGCACCTCATTACAGCAGGAGAGCTGTCTTTGTGGGAGGAAATGAAAAAAGTCCTCACCTCACCATACAAGGTACTTTGGGTATGTCAACCTCTTCTCTCACACTGGTGGAAATCCCTCTATAGGTGTGTGCTCTATAGCACGAGCAGAGTTCTGTCCTTCAGTCCTTTCAAACAAGGTGGTTTAAAGTTGCTGCCTTGCAAAGACAGGCAAGTGCATAATGGCCATCAATATTATCTTTAGGACTGCCTGGCTAGCCAGAAGGATGAACCATCTGTGGCTAGAGTGGGACGAGGCCCATGGAAAACAATGTATTTTTCTCCTCTGGGGTTTTTCCCCCAGGGAAGTGAGGAGAAGTGAGTAGAGGGAATAACTTTTAGATGTTTCTCCCAGGCTGGAAAGGGTCAGAGGCATGAGAGATTTCACAGCAGATAAAATTGCAAACTTCCAAGTGGATGGTAAGCATCTTTGAATACCCAAGGAAGGGGAGTTCAGAGTAGCTGAGCTCTTAAGAAAAGCAGGCAGAGGCTTATTCAAATAGTGTTTTGTACAAACGCCTGTGGGACTGAGGGGCTGGGATGGAGGGTGATTATTGTTACTGTGTTTTACAAAGAAGGTAAAGATGATCCAATTATAAAACAGAGCGCCTTACCTCAGAACAAGGAGAAAACACTGAAAAAAAATCGTTAAAGATAGAGTTAGAAAGCTTCTAGATGAGTCTAATGCGATAGAGATAAACCTGTCTGCCAGTTTCCCTAAGTGTGACTTGTACTCCTCTAGCCTATTAGGATTCTGGGGAAGAGTTAATGAAATACTGGACTGAGGAGAAGGGGTGGTGGGGGGATATAATTTATTTAAACTTTTCAAAAGCCTTTTGATAAAGTCTTTCACAGGAGGCTATTAAAGAAATTTGTTGCCTGTAGGGTGGGAGGCAAAGTCCTGACATAGATTAAAACCTAGATAAGTGGTAAGAAACAAAGGAGAGGAATAAGCGCCCAATTCTCTCCATGAAAGGAGGTTAATAGCAAGATGCTCCAGGGATCAGCATCAGGACCAGGGATGTTCAATATGTTTATTAACGATCTAAGAGAAAGCAGAGAACAACAGAAATACGAAATTTTGCTGATGGCACAGTTTACTTCTTGCAGTAAGTAATTGGCTGTGTTTGGTTCTCTTCTTGTGTTCATGGCTTGTCTGTGAATAGATCACCAGTTTTACTAATAGGCCTATAGATATAATTGGAAGTACGGCTCAGTCTTGTGAACAGTACTGAGACTGATTGCAGGAGGAGGCCTACAGGTGCATCAGCCTGAGACAGATGCAGAGTCACAAAGCAAGAGGGTCTGTGCATTCCACCCTCCATCAGCTCTGTAAGTGCTGCTCACTGTAACTCTGCTGCTTCTGATGTCACTGTCTGCTAGCGCTCAAAAAGGACTGTAGTATAAGCTGTGTCAGGAATCCCACCCTCATCTCCATTTCACATTTACACTCCTGGATGGCCTCAATCTGCCACGGGTTCATGTGAGCTCATGGGCCCTTTGCCAGCACCCCCAGCCATTGCCCATGTGAGCACTCATGCATGCACCTTTATGTGTATTACTTCTGCGTTCCAAGTCCTGATCTGGCAAATTCTTCCCCGTGCAGCCAAGCTTTCTGCTGCAAGTTTTAGGGATTAAATGCACGCTTCACCACATCCCTGTACAGCTGCTAGAGATGCTCTTTGGTGCTCTCTCAGGGTGCTGTGTCTTGCACCCTGCCCCATCCAGATCCACTTTCTGCACTGCCTCCGTGTGCTGGCCTTACTCTGGCTCCTATTCACTATTCATCACTCTGACTGAAACACTCAGCTCCTAGCAAGGTAGTTATTGTAGGCAAGTTAAAAGTCCTCCTTCACAGTCACTGCTGCCACGTAAGTTTGTTCAACTCACTGTATTAAAGTCATTAGTGCCAGGCAGCCCTGGAGAAATGCTTTATGTCATCATTTTGCTCTACAGCAACCATTTTTTTACAAAGTTGAGGTTGCTGCTTCACAGTACCTCAGCAGTTGCAGGAAGCTGTCTGTATTTACATCTTTTGTGAGACAATAAACATCTTAGAGACATGATGAGAAAAAATATAATTTTCCAAGTACTTCTTTAAATTGAGACTTTATTGAATTGGTCTCTGATAATCACGCACTGCCAGTCCAGAGCTACCAACAGAAACTTTTTTTCCTTGTGGTCATCAAATTTCAATTTATGTTGGTCTCCTATAAAGAGAATATCAACTTTCTTCGCTGGCCAGACCATGCAGTTCCCAGGCTGCTGGTTTGCCCCAGCTCTGTGTCAATAAGACAGATGACAAGCAGCCAGAACAGCGCACTGGCTGTGAGGGTGACAGAGGAGGAAAGGGAGTGCTTGCCAGTCTGCACGACTCCTTGGCACATAAGGTGTTACTGCCGAGGAAGGTACTCCCAGGTGATATCTGATTCGGCAGATCCTCTCCTGCAGTCGGTGAGAAACTGCTGATTGCTCAGAGGTTTAGTGCACCCTTTCTCCCGCCCCCTGCCAGGTACTGAGGAATGAACCAAGGAACAGGGGTACTCTGGGGCGTAAGCACTTTCAAGGACCAGTAGCAGCAGGGTTGATGCAGTTGTCCTCATGCTAATGAAGGCTGGTGTTTGAAGGCAGAGACTCCTCCTGCGATCTGCTGGCATTGTCACTCGACACTTCTCACCAGCTGGTGAGTAGGAAAAAGGAATGTTCTGGTGTCAGTGTAAAATAAGTGGCTGCAGCATGTAGTCGAGTTGCTGGGGGTTTCATAATGCTGTCTTCAGTCTTTTATATATATATACAGCCATGTACGAGCAGAATGGCCTCCATTTCAAAGCTACTCCATCCTGTCAGAAACAAGCTGGAGCAGCCCGGCGACCGCTTGACTGATGTCACGGAGGGAAGGTGCTAAGAAGGCAAATGCAATACGAACTCAAGCTCAGCACGCTGCGAACAAATTGAGCTGCTGCGCTAAAGTTGTGAAGAAGAGAGATTTTCCTATTATTTATACAGTGCTCCTAGACATCAGGGAAACAGGCAAGCTGGAAATGGAAATTCCCATTGATGAGAACAAATTTCCTATTATTGTCATTGCTGAAACCTGCAGGGATTAGTCACATTACTTGGAATTTTAAACAGTGTAAGTTACAAACATTTGAGGAAAAATGGAATGAGTGAAGTCATAGGGATGATGCTCTGCATTAAAGACACCATTGCATTTTTTTAGTCACTCAGTTCTCCAGAGCAGAGACTGATCCTTGTGTTTACTAGCAGAACTTTTTAAAGGGTGACTACTGGGGTCTTTCAGACACCACTAAATTAATGATTTAGTAATGATTCAGCTCATCTCTGTAGCACATGGAATTTAAAAATACAGTTATTATGGAAGGATTCCAATTTCAAAACTTGCTAGAGGTTTTATGCAGTCAACAGGAAACATCCCCGATGCTTCTGAAGTGTAGAGATGATTATTTTCTACTGTGAAAACACTACATTCAGGTTGAGGTAAAAGTCTACTCTTGTTCTAATTAGGAGGGGTGAAGAAGAAAGAATTGCTGGTCTAAGCTGTTTGTTGCCTCTGAAAGGCAGGTCTCAAGTCAGTGAGGGGTGCAGACTGAGACAGACAGATGTGGAAATCAGTATATTAAAAAAATTCAGACTTGAATGTATTCAAGAGCACATTACTCTGATATGCACTGATAGGAAGCAGCCTGGGAACCATAAATAAAGAGAGAGAAACACTGAGGACAATTATAAATAACTTAGAAGAATGATAAGCTCCTGGACTGCAAATTGGCATGAGAAGCTATTCAATGATCCATGTTTAACAGGGTGATTAGTGTATGACTGGTTAATAACAGTGTGGAGAAATGTCACTGGGAAAAGCAGACGTATGCACCTGCATAAGCCTTTGGATAATACCAACAGCATGAACAGGTACAAAAATGCTATGAAAAAAACATTCCTTTTGCATTTGTGAGTGTCCCTGCACCTGAACACATGTACACACCCACAAGAGAGCTCACACATGCCTGTCCAACTGATCACCTGGATGAGTCAATAAAAGCTTTTACTCACTGGATGCTCATTCAAACCTGTTGCAGCAAGAGCTGTCAATCCCTGGAAGCAGCTACAGAGACCAGTGATCATGATTTGATTACACTGAATATGAGCACAGGGAGTATCCTGTCAAGAAATAATATATATTTATATACTCGGCCCTTTGAAAAGACAAACTTCTCAAGCGTCAAAAGGAGAGAGCATGTAATGTATATGTATATATTTGTATAAACACTCATTTGTGTATGAGTGAGAACTGGGAGCTCCTCCAGCGAAGTTTGTCAGAGGCCTGAGAGGCCACCATGGAACTGTCACTCCAGAAGATGACCAAGGAGAAAAACTCGGTAAGACTGAGCAGTAAGACAGGCAGTGTGGAATTCAGAATGTTTATGTACTGTGTTCAGAGAGAAAAAAAAGAAAGGGAAAAATGGGAACAACCAGCATTAATTAGAAGATTGAAGTTTAAAAAAATGCATGTAGATAAGCAGGCCCAAGATGAGTGAGTCTGATGGCAAGCATAATAGTCAGGAGAAATCAGACACCAGACCTGAACTTCGTTACAAGAGGTCCAGCCCCAGCAAGCCAAGGGAAAAGGCCTCAGATCTTGTGCCCGCTGCAGCAGCCTTGTGGAAGTCCTCAGGAGAAGAGGGATTATGATGACAAGTCTGTACAAAGCCTTGCCACAGAAGGGCACAGCAACCTGCAGGAGTGGGGCTCCAGTAAAAAGCAACCATTTCCCCACCTGTCAGCCAGGGAATACTAGCAGGATGGAGGGATTGTGGAGCGCTTGCAGGTGGGAGGACCCCTGCTTTCTGTCAGGGCTGTGTGGTGAGGGTGGTGGGGAGGGGAATGGGGTGGTCAAGGGGTCCTCTCTGTTCTACCGAGGGAACGGGGAAAGTCTCTTCTCCCTCCTGCTGCTAAGCCATTGTGTCTGGGCGCCTGCGCCGGCCTGATGCTGGGTGTCACACTAACAGGTCCTTCTGGCTGTGACATTTCTAAAGTGTCTTTTCAGATGCCAGCATCACAGCTGATTCATGCCCAGGCAGCGAGCGGGGCCAGAGACGCTGTCAGGATCACTCCCACATTCAATTACTCACGGCAGCCTGTGCACACACCTTGTCACTCGACCTCATCCCCTGTCCCTTCCCAGAGGCAGAGGTGCTTCCAGCAGCAGAGGGCTGCTGTCTATTAGAGGTGCAGGTGCCTCTGTCCTATCTTCTCCCCTCCCTACAAAACACCAGCTGAGGAAGCCAGACTCCACAGGGAGGTTAAAGAGGGAATGAAACTGCCGGCTCCACATCCATCAGCTCCCACAGCCTTCATATCAAGAGCACAAGGGACTGTGGTTGATGCCGGGTCAGGAGACTATGAGAAGCAGTAGAGAAAGAGAGAGGGGGGAAAAATGATGCTGAACTGGGCCCCACAGTACTAGCCTGGGGCTTTGCACTCGGCAGATCCTCATCACAGAAGACAACTTTGTGGCACTATTACCAGTCAGCACTCCTCCCTCCCTCACTTTCCCTTTCATCTAGGTTGCTGCAGTTGCATTTAATGACACAACAGATGTATTCATTTGCATCTTTATACAGATCTCTAAGCTCTACAAATGGTTGGGTGGGTGTGACCCCATTTCCCCAAATTATTCAGCACCTTTCAGTTATGCATTTCTCTCTTTTCTAATGTCTTTTTGAAGTACATAGAAGCAGCAGTGGAGAATTACTTTGCCGTTTTCTCTCGAGCATCTGGAACCCAATCGCTCCTCTGCCCATGTGAATCTCCTTTACAAGTCAACAGGAGCCACGGAGATGTCTTTGCACAGACACACTGCTTCCTCCACCGTGTACACACACTTCCTGGAGAGGGGAAAAGCCGCAGATTTACCTAACATACCCCCATGCTACACGGAAATGCTATTCCTATATCCCCCATGCTATTCCTCCTATGGGAGAGAAATAAGGGAAAAACAAATGGCACCCTGCCTGTTTATCAAGGGTGATGATACTTCTGTTGCTGCCATCAGGAGATGTGTGGTCGCATTTACGGTTCTGTGGGTGAGTTAAAATACTTCCTCTACACCGTCTGAAGGCGGTGTTTCTGCGGAGCTGCTCGAGGCACACTCCATGCTGATGACTCAGGGTGATGCTACCGCCAGCACAGAAGATCTGTCAGCATGGTGGGGTGCTGGTGTGTGCTCCTGAGAAATTTCTCCACCCAGTGCCCAGGTCCCTGGCCCAGGTACCCTGCTAGAGCAAGAGGGTTTAAATGGGTGGGGTACGGGTTCACACACAATGCCAGTTTCCATGTGAAAATACCTCATGTTGCATTTCCTGTGAGTCTGGATCTCTGCCTGATAGCTGCACAGACTGAGGACAGGAGGACAGAAGACAAGGAGAGGAGTAGAAAGGAGCGGAGAGTAAGGGCTGTTTCTCACTGGACTTTCATATATACTTAGGCAACATAACAGGGGGGCCGTCCCAGATGTTGCATTGTGAGGTGACATGCATAGGAGAGAAAAGCTCCTGTCCTGACCCTCCTTCTACCTGCCCCTCCCTCTGATCAGGTGGCTCTAGGGCTGTGTGCTGGTGAGAAGCTGTTGTGTGATACCCTGGGAGAGCAATGAGTGAAGATGCTGGTTGCCGTAGGCAGAGATCATCACCAGTTTAATTTATGGGTTGCACTTAGTGTACAAAGCCATGGCTACAGATATAATGTGATTCTGCCACTGTGAGTGTGCTGAGCACTGCTGTCAATCAGAGGTGCTTTGCATTGGTACATTTTCATATAAATATGTATGTCCTTTTGCTAACAGTATTAGTATTTATTATTTGTGTTACTGTCGTGCCTCAAGGCTTCAGCAGGGACGAAGTTCCTGTTGTGCTCGGTGTCTCACACATACAGTGAGAGGCAGACTCTGTTCTGTACAGCTTTCAGACTAAATACACCATACAGGCACAGTCTGGGGTCCATGAGTAAAAAAAGGCATTTTGAAGTGCTGGATCCAGCTCGCCAGTGACAGAGCTGTGAGCAGACCTGAGCTTGTGCTGACTTCCTATCCAACACTCTTTCCACTTGAGTACCAAAAACTTGGCAGCTTTGGCTTCTTTTGGAGAAGTAAATGGATGAGACAGGCTGCACCTGAGCACAGGAGGTTCTTCTCTGACCCCTGTAAAAGGGGAGTCTCTTAGGTTTTGGCAGCAGTAGGGGGGACACAGGCTACCCAGTGCAGGAGGGTTCAGGGTCTGTCCTGTGCTGGTCCCAGTTAGTCCTGTCTCTCTCCATAATGGGTGAGACCCCAAGACCATTGCCGGTCAGAGGGGTCCCAGCCCTGCTGCACCAACTCCAAAAGCTACTTTTCAAAAGTTACTCCATTCTGGAGTGCTAAGGGAGGGCAGCACTGCTGGGACAGGGGACTCTGTAGGGGACACGTGGAGACATGTGAGAGAGAGAGAATTGAAAAGCAGAGAAACAGGAGGAGATGTGAGGATGCATTAAAGGAGACATGGGAAGGGATAAAGCAGCAGATACAGGAGGAGGCATGTGGAACAGGACAGGGCTTGGAACAACTTTTGAAGGAAGGGGCTGCTTGCTGGGGCAACCTTGGGAGGGCACTGTGCCTGTGGGGGACCCACATTGGAGCAGGGACACTCCTGAATGGACAGCAGCCTATAGCTGACCCAGGGTGGAGAAAGGTATTAGTGATAGGAAAGAGCAGGGGAAGAAAAGAGCAAAAATCAGGAGAAGCAGCAAGAAAAGGGCCTCCCTACATTGCCCATCTCCTCACCAAAGGTAGTGGCAGGGACTGGGTGTAAAACAGTGAGAATGGAGGGAAGGGGGCTGGTGGGAGAGAGATGTTGGGCTGAAGCTGAGCCTGGGGAACAGGAAAGAAAGAAGCTTCCCTTGGTGTTTAATTACAAAGTCTTCTTTGTTTTCCATCAGCCAGATCAGTAAGTAAAAGTTTATGTTAATTGGAAATAAATCAAATTCAGTAAAATTCCCTGAACTGAGACTGTTTTGCCTGCAACAGACACATATGAAAAAATTAGAGGTTTTTAGCTGACAAGGCTGTAAGGAAAAGCTTCAGAAGGCAATTCAGGATTATTGACAAAGCCCTCCAAGCAGAAGTAGAGTGAAAAAAGCCCCCAGTTTTTATCTTGTTATGAATCAGTAAATGGCCACTGCATGTGCAAGAACAAACACCAGCAGACAACAATGGAATGGCACAATGTTGGTGACACAGGAGTCCAAGACTCAACGTCTAGGTCACAACTCCTGAACAGATATGATGTGACCAAAGGAACACCGAGTATTTTAAGACAGCCAGGTTTCCAGTCTTCATGAACCAGCCAAAAAGAAGCAAAATACTACTACACACTCTCCTGTTCTCATCTCTGCTGCAGAAGCACATCACTAACCCACCAGGGCAGCCAATGACCAGGCATGCTGGCAGAAGAAACACTGGCAGATGCAAAAGCAATAGGTCCCACCCACTGCACACTGGTTCCCCTGTGCAGATGTGGACCAACGTGCACACATCACCACATCTGTTAACAATTCTGTATCACTGTCACAACAGACATTACTACAGAAATCCACTAGATTTCTGCTCCAAGCATAGGGCAAACATCTGTCCAGATCAATATAGCTGGGACATCCAATACAATTCAGGAAGGCCAGGGCACCTCTTCTGTCTCTCAGATGGCAAAATTCCACTTTATTTTGGCTGAGATTAGGTCCTTTCTTCTGCATATGCTGATAGGAGCTATGTTTGTTCTATCCTAATTACCTTTCACTCTAACTCAAGCCTAAAAATGGCCTGCTGAGGTGTATCTCAAAAAAACCCCACAGAACTATCCCTGTAAATTCCAGCAGCAGCACCTAGGAAGAGAGAGAATCTCAAGGTTCCCCATTGAAATGGATTGTGAAATTTAATAACACCAATGGCAGTCAGATTTATGTAACTTTTATGAAATCAATAGTACTGGACTCTGCAAAATGACTTGAAGAGCAAGACCCCATACAAATGTAATTAAGCACAGATGGCAGTGTGCTTTCTGTGCTCGTGAACAGCACTGCAAAGCTGTGTTCGCTTTAACGTGAACAGCAGTTGCCTTGAACTTGCTGTAGCTGCTGTGAAAATGCCTTTGTCACTATTCAAGGCTGCTTTTCATCTAACGGTCACTCATCCTAATTTAAATAAGGCTGGTGTTTGAGGTTCAATGCTCTACAGGAAACAGGCAGGAGAGGAGATGGAGCTTGTGAGATGGAGTTTCACATATAACATCCAAACCTCATTCGACTGACTTCTACCTCATGTTTTCTCCAAAGCAATGTCAAAAGATTTCTTTGCAGTGCAGGACCACTACCTCCTCTCCACCCCAAAGCAATGGGGCCATCTAAGGGCTTAAGTGGGTTCATGGCACAGGGCAGTGAGTGCTGTGCTGAGCACTCGTCCCTTTGAAGAGTCCCCAGCCATATCCTCCTGCAGCTTCATGCAATGGCCTTTTCCTTCTTCTGTCCCGTGCCACCAGTGCTCCCTTCCCCTCCACCTGGCATCCTGGCTGACAGGGTCACACATGCAGCAAGGGACGAGAAAACAGTCTGGGATTAAGACCTATGTGAAGTGAGCAGAAGGTGGCAAGATTCCAGTCAGTACACAAAACATAAATGTAGGTGGTTGAGAAGCAGATGGGGGGAAAATGGCGATCACACGTTTTTTCAGTTTTCCTTAACTGAATGTTTTATTTTCCTGTTGGATAAAAGGCACATAGAGGTAGAGAGGTGGATGTCACAAAACTGTCATCGGGCTGTTTTCCACACTTATTTTCTGAAATTTGAAATGACACTGAATGCTGAAGATTTGAAAAAAAATTCTTCACAGAGTTATCTGTACACCTCTGTCATAATCCTAAAAGGACAGATATTTTTAACAGCCTCAGGATAAAAAACATGTTCGGAAAGTTCAGAAAAGCTCAAGTGCTGCTACAACACAAAAATACTTTTAATCATTAAAGGCATGACTCTTTAACCTTCTCGGCTGCCTCTGACACGTTCCCCAGCTCTGACTAACATCTCTCTCTCCCAGCACGGCAGTCTGTCTGTGCACGCGGACCCTGGGATGTCACCTCACGGGCAGCGTGTGCACGGCTAAAGCTGGAACTTGTCACTCCCTTGCAGAACCAGCCTCGAAAGGCTCTATTCAAGCACAGTTATCTAATGCAGTGGTTTTCAACTTTCTCAGCTCTGCTAATGGCTTATGGACTATGTCAAAGGGAAACACAAAAGGTAAAAAAAAGTCACTCTAATGTCTCCGAAAGTAAGTTGATGATAAAGGGATCTGTACCACTACTAGGCCATTTTTAGAGGTACACAAATAGGATTGAAAGCCATGGTGGGGTGCTTCAGTCTGCACTGAAGCATATGTGTTATTCTGCCCTTCTCTAACTGCTAGCTACTTCGGTATAACCAAAGGTAGGAACACTTTACAATTTAGGAGTTGTGGAAAATTTAAAGTTGAAGACTATAACTTCTTTTTCTTTTCTTATTTTGGTCTTTATTATATTTGTGCCATCTCTTTTCTTTGGAGCCCTCTCATCTATTCATTGTATCTGTTTTCAGTGCTGAACCTCTTGTTTCCTACTAGTAGTAAATCTGCTGGAGTGCTATCCGTGTGTGAAAGTATCATTTTGTTTCTACTGTGTTCATGAAAACTGGTAAATCTAAATTGAGGAATATTACTACATCGAATATTATTACATCAAATATTATTACATCAAACACCAGCGAATCAAACAAATTTTATATAGGTGAGCTTCTGTCAATCTCCTCACACTATAGCTCACAAAACCCCCAAATGTTCTTACTTTCAAGGTGTTTAGTTTTTGTTTGGTTGGGCTTTTTCTGCTTGTTGCCATATTTTCTTTTCCACTCATTGGAGCATTCATAGGTTTTGGGGGTTTTTGCTGTTTAAAAGCCTGGTCTTTTTATCACGGTAGTTGTAGTGACATAGACAAACAAACATGTAATTATATTACGATTTCATCAATCATCCTACAAGAGTGTACTATTCTATTAGCAGGTTAGTTGGATGCTCAGTTTCCTGCAAGTGTGCCTGGATCTCCCACTTCAGTGTAGTGTGTGTGACTGATCCATTTCACACTCTGAATGCCTTGTCTGTTTGGATGATGAGCTTAGGGGGGAAGGGAACATCTGCTCTCCACATTTGCATGGAGCTCCATACACTGAGGATCTCTTCTTAGCTGGCCACTACCAGTGGCTATAATCTTCGTGATTACTAATAGAAAATAATTTGTTTTAACCTTCAGAGATTTCATCAACTGTTGGGATTTTTTTCTCTCAAATTATTAAAGGCATTTTTTCTCTATGCAGATTATTTTATTTTACCAACATACACTTAATATACAGTCACCAAAGTTTAAATGAAGTGCATTGATTGAGAGGGATGAGAATTTAAAATACTTCTTTAAAAAAAGACATTCAATGTAAGTTATTCTTTTTACAGTTCCTCCTCCTACTATTCAAAGGATTCTCTGATAGTTTTACTGTATGGGGAGATTTATCTGCAAATTTGAGACTACTGCCCTGAATTAGTGGGGATTAGGAGCCTTCACAATAGTAAAGTTAGGGCCTAATATGCCTTTTACGTGGAACTGCAATCGAAACATAAATGCACTCATCTTCTTCCTTTTCCTTCCCCTCTAAGAGCTCAGCAGAGCCAGGAGTACTTCCCTTTAAAGCTTCTTTCCAGCAAGGTTGTAACAGAGCTGAGGTCCCAGAAGATGAAGGATTTTTTTTCCTTAGATCTCCCAAGCAACATTCTAGGTTAATAGTGCTGCCTTCACTCTTTCCTCATCACATACCTGTTTAAAAGGAACAAACATCTTCCAGTATGCCAGCCTGACGGAGCTCAGATGGGGGAAGATCAATACCTTACGGCCTTGGTAAGTGATTGCCTTTATGGCTTCAGTTGCTTTTAGGATTTGCTCCCTCTCATGTATATCAGACAGAGAAGCAATAACAGTGTTGCCATAACTGGCTGCTTTTGTGTTTAAAGCAATGATTTCTTGTGCGCATGCACTGCCATGTTTTCTTGCTTGCATCCCTCGCTAGATTTTACCACACCATCCCAGTTATCCCAGTTCACAGGGCTGTGAAATAGCCCAAGAAGTACCACGACACACATTTGACTCGTGAATATGCACTCATTCTCACTGGCACTGTGACAATCACACTGCATTCCCTGCAGTACTACTGCCAAAGCTAGAGTGTGCCAAGTAGCCCGTGTGCTGTCTCCCTCCAGAGGGGCTTGGCTGCCACCAGGATCCATCTCCCATCTGCAGGGGTCTCTGCCGACCCTCCTGCAGCACCTCAGCTGGGTACTCCTGAGGGGTCAGCCTTGCTCTGCGAGCAGGGAGAAGGCAGGGGAAGGCTGGCAGTAACAGCTGGGTCTTAATCACCGGAGCAGCTTCAAAGGACCGTGTCACACCCGGTGGCACTCCTACAGAGGGTTCCTACTGCAGCTTCACTTCTGGCCTGTCGCTGCCTATTAATACATTTTCTGGCCCCGCTGCTCCCACCACTCCAAAGGCAAGCTGCCTTCAGTCACTGCTCTGCATCGTGTTAAAGTATGTACTTAGACCTTAACACATGCTTTCATCCCGCTGGAGCCAAAGGGCACCGAGCACTGGCTGAAATACCCTCTGGAAGGTGAACAGGGACCTAGGGCCCTGGCAAGGCCAAGGAAAAAGCAAACGCAAAGGAAGACTTTCTCTGTCAGTAAACAAAACAAAGCAAGCTGATTTTTAAACCTTTTAGCATGTCTGGGTGTCTTTTCTGCCTCTGATGAAGGATAAACAATGCAATTATTAATTATTGATGATCGCTAATAAGAATGATGATTATCATCACCATCATCCAGCCTTGCCATTCCTGCCACCTCTCTAATCAGTGTGATCTCACTGTTATTATACATAATTGCAATCTTCCAAGTCAGGGTAGGCAAAGAAGCAACCTTGCAGTGTAAATACTAAATACTTGGTGTAACAAGAGTGAGAGCTCCCCGGCTTGGAGCACAGCTAAGCGAAGTCACGGGCTTCCATTCTTTTTAATTTACCATCTGTTCTGTATGACACAGCCTGTGTCTCTTTAGGGTTTAGTACCCATTTATTATCCAAAAGCCACCTCTGCCTGCTATTAAAATCACGTTGGAGTGATTTAGAGAGGGAATCCGTCCATTTGCCCAAGTGGAAAGATGTGTCATCAGCATAAACCTGAATGCTGCTGCCTTTCTGGACTCCAGGGCTGGGAAATGCCTCACCAGCACACGCGCATTCTGTCGGCTCCAGCCCCTTCCCTCGCCCTGGCAGAGCCCATTACCATGGGCTTGGCATCACACATCCCCTTCTCTCCTCCTCCCTTGTGTTACACACACATGCACCACATGCACACACACTTTTCCACTGTGCCTTTTTCCTCTCTGTCTGTATCACGAAAGGGACATGAGTGAGCACCATCCCACTGATACACCACCTTCTGTTTCATTTTAACTCCAGCCTCCCCGATCGTTACCCTCTGTCACAGACTAAGCCAGCACGCTCGTTATTCTTCCCTCTCCATTGCCTTTAATCATTCACTCTAATATATACCTGGCCATGTGAGCATGCTCCTTAGCCCTTTATTTTCTAGCGTGAACCTTTTTCTCTCGTCCTCACACTCAGCTTTAGCTCCTCTCCTCATTTCCAGCTCTCATGGTTCTCACCGTTATTTAATAAAACACAGCACAGATGAAGATAATTGCCATCACTTCCACAGTCCCTTGGGACATCTCAGAAGTCTCCCATGGGTACCCAGGCTAGTGTCTCACCCTAATAGTGAATAACTGTTAAACTAAGCAAGAGATTTCCAACACTCTCTGCAAACTGAACCCAACAATGCCCCCTCTACGTCCATAGCTGCCTTCCATGGCTTTAGCCACTTCCAATTAACCGAGCAGCTCAGAGCTGTCCTCAGGGACCCAGGACAAACGGGATCCAGGCTGAACACAAGTTCAGGATGGCAAAACAATTAAATACAAGGTGGCTTGGCTCCAGGATTCTGGGGCAGAGCTTCTCGGGGGACAGGGACCCTGTGGGAGTCTATGGCCAGGAGCTCAGGTGGGATACAGGTGGCAAAACTCCCTGCACAGCAGAGAGGGGGCAAGGTGGTACTCCTTGCACACGTCCATCTGTTTGTGCAGATGCCAAAGGGGGACTTTTCGTGCACTAAAAGTGTAGGGTCTCAGCTGGTTTGCTGAGACAACAGCCATTTTGTTCTCAGGCTCACTACAGCAGAGGCTTGTGTGCTATGTGCTCCCACAGAAGGTGGAAGATTAATAGAGCCATTGTCCCAACTTAAAACATTTTAATGAAAACTCTGGCATCACTGATGTGTGTCCTTGCTTGCTGTTATTTTTTCTTACCTAATTTACCTGATAGACTACAGTAGGAGGGGAGAAGAAAGGAAGAAGAAGACATGGGAATAATGGGTATGTTCTCACCAGAAATTCTGAATTGATTCAAAATTAATTTCTCCTCTCTATTTTGAATCAATACTTCAAAATCAAAATCTCAATTTTTGTTTTCACCTCTCATGCCTTTTTTTGTTCCCCACACCAAACACACTAAAATATAAATGTGGACTTTTTAACTTTTTTTAAAAAACAAACAATAGCCCAAAAATGAAATTACATGTTATGACTTTTTGGCATTTCATTTAGAAAGGGTGATTTGAAATGCTAGTTACGATCTAGTAGTTTTCTGGAGGGAGTGCGCACCTGATTTCTGGAGGTTTGATGGGCCATTTATACCCATGATGGAGCGAAAGGATGGGAGGCATCCCAGGCACAGTATGTTTACATTGGCTTCCCTCAGAGAACAGTAGGACTGCATAAGCTGAGAAAGCAGGAAACAGTGTCATGAGATGAGTAAGGGCTCAGTCTGATTTTGGTATTATAAATTCTGGAACTACTGGAAGATGAGTGCAGTGGGAAAAGCATATCCCCTTTACCTGTCCTACCTTGCCCCATTGTCCCATGCCAGTTCTGTCAGGTTTGTCTAGACAGAGCACACCTCAGCCTGAAAGAAAAGCAGGATGCCAGGGTGTGCTCTTCTATTTGTCCCCACGGAGCCCCAGGGCAGCAGGCAAAAGGGGCTGGAAAAGTCTGACTGACTGCCTCAGAGAAGGACCAGCCGATGCGCTGGCACTCTGGGCAGTGAAACGCCCCTGCCTTCACCGCGCTCTGGCAAGTCTGACAGCATCTCTCACCGCCATCAGCGGGGGCACAGCACCCAGCCCAGCCCCATATCTCCACCTAAGCAAGAGCTGGCTGATCAGCACTGCACAGGAGAGTAGTGAGGGACTGGTGTGGGAAGCCCGAGATGGAGGAGACAGGTGGGCTGCAGGGCAGGAGGGGCCACTGGCAAGATGGTGAGGGAAGCCCCAGGCCAGAAGTTAATGCGAGTTGGTAATGTGGTGCATTAGTGGAGATGTGTGCATAGGGGAAGCCATCGAGAGCTAAGTTTAGCTCTACTCAACACCATCAGTCTTTCACTTTCATGAGCACTAAAATTGACTGAAACTCAAAATATGTATTTTAAAAAATGGGAAAGGAAAAGAAAATGTCCGGTTCCTGTAAGATGATCAATAACAGCCAGTCCTAGAGATGACTTTTTGAGCCACAGAGAAACAACTGTTATTGTTGAATTGCTTGGGAACTTTGCCAGTGGACAGAGATAAACCAATAATGTCAAAGAGAGGAGGGGTGAGATTGCTGAAACCTTAGCTACGGTAAGAGGGTTGATGGAAACACTTTCAAGGGGCACGTGGCAGGCCTCACAGAAAGCAATCAGCTCCAACCAGGCACCAGGAAAAGCAAGGGCTCGGAGACCACACACCCATGCCACCTCCACACCACTGCTGCTGCAGCTGCCGCAGAAGATGGCACCGGATGCTGCATCGACCTGCTTCAGGGGCTGGAACCACAGCATGGGGGTAAACAGGGGATATGGGCTCTTGCAGGACTCTCCACACAACACTTTTTTGCCCTGCACTACCACTTGACTTCTCCTGGTCTCTTAGAGGCACAAAGCCCAGAAGTGCAAGGGGCACCTGTGGAGCAGCCCTGTCACCTCAGGAGCAAGTGCACTCTCCGGTACCAGAACCGCCTCAGACATGCATCATTTAACACTGTAAAGAAGCCTCTACCGAGGCTTTATTTCTGCAGCTGTGTCCCCTGTGGCTCTGCAGCCATCCCTTGCAAGCCTAGGACTCGCACAGAGCGTACAGACGTGGCGGACCTCCCCTCCTGCACCAGGAGCACCTCTCTCTGACTGTCTTTAAAAGAGCTCTTCCAGGGCAGTGGAAGCAATTGGTAGGTTGTTGACTGTAATAGTTTTGACTGTGAAGGTCTCCAGGGAAAACCAGAGCAGCCACAGGGTCATAGTTCCCTGAGTTCTTGCCATTTCATCCTGGACAAATAGTAAATCTCATTCCCTCAAATAAAGTCCTTTGTATGTTGTGAAGCACTGCACCGAGGGCTGTTTCTCACAAGACCCTGTTATTCCTATGACACCAGCCACATGACACCAAGACACAAATCTGGGCCATGGTGTCCACTGACAATAGATGGAGAGGCCCTGGGCAGACCCCAATTTGTGCCTGTGAGAGATAGGCTGTTCTGTCTAATCTTGACCTTTTAAAAGTTTCCAAATACTCACTTGCATTACTACAGAAAAATCACAGCACATTCGGGGCTTTGTGTGTTTTGTTCAAAATTTCCCAGAATTCAAGAGATGACAGAACAAACTCAAACACAGCCAGTTCTCTGGGTGATATTACAGGGTGTGGGGCACCTGAGCCAGGGAGTGCCAGAGAAACTTGCAGATGGGTGCAGAACCAGCCAAAGCAAGAGCCAAACCTAAAACGCAGGGGTCCTGATTTTCAGGGCTGTCTTCTGACTGCAAAATGATGTTTCCTATCAGTTCATGCTCCTGGCAGCAGTGGGGTAATCACCCCTCCCTCACTGTCATGTGCTTTTGGAACATCACTGGCACATAGAATCATAGAAGGGTTTGGGTTGGAGGGGACCTTAAAGATCATCTAGTTGCACCCAATGCCATGGGCAAGGACACCTTCCACTAGACCAGGCTGCTCAAAGCTCCATCCAGCCTGGCCTTGAACACTTCCAGGAATGGGGCATCCACAATTTCTCTTGGCAACCTGTGCCAGTGCCTCACCACCCTCACAGTAAAGAATTGCTTCCTAATATCTAATCTAAATTTACTGTCTTCCAGTGTAAAGCCATCCCCCCTTATCCTATCACAGGGTCACTGGCTGTTTGACAAAGGAAGTTAGTGTTTTGTCCTGTGTTGCAGAATGGGAAACTGAGGCACAGAAGAAAGTGAAGTGGCTTATCTGAGGTTATTCAGGAGACCAGTGGGACATCTGGATCTAAAACCATGACATTCCAAGAGCTCAAGGTCTTTCAAGTCTCAGGGTCAGCAAACATTCAGTTCCGAATACAGACACCTGTTGCTAGGTTTATGAATGGGGCGGGAGGGATGTCCTCTGCAATATTTTGGATCCTGCACTCACGTTGATTTGGGCCTTTTGGAGGTTGCAGCTTTATCACTGTCAAGGAGAACTCAGATCCCACAGGGATGGATAGAGCCTCAGGTTACCACACCTGCGGTGGGCATTAGAGCACATCGATTCTGCAGGAATCCCATCAAAACCTTGCAACTCTGACCTGCCTGATGTGCTTTTTAGCTAAGAAGTCATTTACATGGCCTGCTCTGTCCTCAACTTCTCTGCTAACAGATGCTTATTTGATGCCCCCACTTGTGTCTGCAAGGACACCTCAGTGCTGGTCTCCCTGGTTTGGAACACGCAGACCACAGAGAAGTCACCAAAATCCCCTGCTGGCTGCTCAGTCCCACCAGCTGCCACACAGGTGGGACCCCACCTCTCCAGGAGAGCCCGAGTCCTCTGCTCCCCTCCCTCTCCGTGTTTGTGTTGCTCTTTAGATGGCTTTGTTTTGCTTAAGCATCCCTTTTCAAGTAATGTTTAGCTTCCAGTTGGAATGAGCTCCAGGAAGCATGGCCGGGTCCCTGCCTGGAACAACGGCCTGTAATTTACGGTGAGTTATGTTTCAATTACCTCGGTGTTATAGCGTCTTGGTGAGGGCAGGCATTATGTCATGTCAGGGACACGGGAGAGGGAGAAAATACAGACGCTCCCATTACAGCCAGTGATGGAACAGTTTTAATAATACTGCAGGAAAAAAATAAAGAGAAGGGGAGCGCAAATGACTTTCCAGCCATACCATTACTGCACATTAGTAACCCAGCGCAGCCAGGGAGAGAGAGGGGGAGAGTGAAGTGGGGAAAGGAGAGGCACAGCTAAGTGACAGGAAAGAAGAAAAGAGAGGGGAGACAGAGGGGGCAGAGAAAGGGAAAATAGAGGGTGAGGCAGGAGAAGATAGGGAAGGAGGAAGGGAAAGATGGAGAGAGGGACAGAGAAGGGCACCAGAGAAGCATGGAAAGAGGCTGAGTGAGAGATGCGAGGGGAGGGGTGGCAGGAGAGGAAGGATGTGGTCCTTGTAGAGTTACAGAGGGAGGCTCACTGCCTCAGCCCCACAGCAATCCTACCCCACAGCCAGCTCCCATGCACCCCACAGCTCCACTGGCCCTGGTTCACCAGCTGTGGGGAATGGCAAGGCAGGCGAGAAGCCGCAGGAATGGGGAAGAGAAGCAATTGCTATTAAGCTTTGGTGAACGATATTGCTTTGTTGCTAGAACAAAGCACTCGACTTTCCAATAATAACAATCTACTTTTTTTTCTTTTAATCAAATTTCCTTTGTCGTTGTGGCTTTTCTTAATTTTACTTCAGCAGGGTAAGCCTCTCACTTCCAGCTTGCTGCCTCAATCGACGCTCTGCCTCACTCTCAGTCACTCCTGCCCATGTGCGCCAGCACGCTCTCTCCTTCTTTATTTTCTTGACACAAATGGCAGTCATTGCTCAGAGAATGTGCTGGGTGAGCCTGCTTTGTAATTCAAACCTTTTATTCAGGTTACTATTATGTACTAAAGAGGAAAATATGTATTGGCTAAACGGCCGCCTTACTGATGGTCCCCAGGATGGGAGGGAAGGGCTTGGCCACAGGACCTCATGTGAACCTGCTGTCTCCCTGCCTTGCTCATCACTTGCTGGGGAATTCAGCTCATTTTCATTGCCACCTGCCTTTGCACTGTAGGGAGCAAACCCTGTGGTTGGAGACGAATTTATGCCTTTCTGTCAGTGTTCATGCTTGACAATGGCCTCAAAGACCAAGAACTTTGGGCATATCAAATAGCCAACAGGAAGATGAGGGTTGAAAATTGGAAGTGTAATTTGAAGGGAGCATGAATAAGTGAGATTTTGCCTCTGCCTGGGTAATTTATACCTGTATAGCTACTAGAGATCAGTACCCACCTGTGTAGGCTTATTCCACCAATGTAATGCTGGAAAGCCTCAGCAAACCCAAGGCAGGGATCCCCCACCATCACAAATGGCTTCATGCTGCTGTACCAGTAAAAATAAAAGCTTCCTCCCTGTCATTCAGATTTAGGTTTTCCAGAGTGCTGTCAGTAGAGTTAGGGGATAACACTGCAGTGTTTCAAGTTTTGCACCCGCATCCTTTTGGTACCATATCTGTACAGCACTAGTGACCACAGCTGTGCAAATGTGAGCTGAACCAGGCACTGGCACATAGAGGCACATCTCTCATGGTTGCATCTTGCCTCATGGCGGTTATGAGGAAACAGGACACCAAATGATCTGGTTTAATTTTAAAAGAACATGCATAGGCAATCCCTGCTCCAGTGCAAAGCCTGCAGAAACATTTTCCCCATCAACATGCCCTGATTATCAGTGTGGGTTTGCACTGGATCAGCAGCTTACCACGGTGTGACTGGCGTATTTGCCATTCAGGTGCAAAGATCCCAAATGCTGGTTCAGCCTGCTGTGCTGCAGGCTTCCCAGCCCTCCTGTGTGGTGTGTGGTGTGTCTGACTGTTGGCAGCTGGGGGCTGCAGTTTCCAGGGTGGTTCTTCTCTGTGGTGCTCACACCTCACTTGCTGCATCAAAGCGAGGGGGCAGATCTGCCTCCCTCCTGACGGCATCTGGATAACGCTGTGGTTGGGCACATGTACTGCAGGCAGGGGGATCTCAGAGGTCAGGGGAGTGCTGCTAGAGATTTCAAGTGGAGGCTGCCTGAAAACATTCTCCATCCACTGGACTACCCCAGTTTTACAGGATGGCACTGAAAACAGAGGAAATTATGAAGGTGACCCAAGTTCCACATTAAGGAGTTAACCTTTCCTGCTTTTCTGCAGACAGAGTGGATGATTTTCTGGTCAAGCTGGACTTTTTGCTAGGACTTATCAGGGAAGATTTCTACTTTGTTCTTGGACCTCCTTTAAAAGGAGACCATGATCTGCCTTATGTTGTCTGAGGTGTAGTCTGGAGTTTTTGTTCAGTTAGAGTCTCTTTGTCTCAGGGATTGTTTCAGAGGAACTTACATGGCAATTTTATCTAGTCTGCATTATAAACAGGACATATTTCTCTTTCCAAGTAGACGTTATCTTGTTTACATTTTTTAATATTATTTTATTTATTTTGTGCCATGGGGATACCTCTGCACAGGCAGGTAGTATTCAGTTGCATGTAGAAAAGGGAAACTTCACCCAAGCAGTTCTACCACAGCCCCTCATTTGTCTTGTGGCAGAGTTTAACAGTGAGAATCTCTTTTTTCCCCTCCATTTCTGAGCTCACAGATGTTAAACACAGCCTTGCAGATCTGATGGTCTTGTGGTTCCAGCTTCTCTTCCTTGTTTCCAGCTGCTAAATCACATTTAAAGATGTTAACAATACACAAAATACCCTCAGCATATGACTTCCTTCTGCAAGTGATCACTGGAGCTGTCACAGGGGTATTATTACATTGCCAATGAGAAGAAACACATCCCCCGTGGTTCTGAATGGAAGGGAGATGTCTGTAAGGCAGCTTCTCAAGTAGGAGGTGGCCCACGCTTTAGAAAACATGGAGTGCCCCCTCACAGGAAAACTGTATTTTAGGAAGCACAGACTAAGCAATTTACCTGTACTCTGTCTATTGTCTTCCCTCCGCTGTGGTTAGTCATTAAAGTCATATCGCAGCCCAGTTCTCACCAATGGATTTTTATTAGACACAGTACAGTGACTAGTGACTTCACCTGCATAAATTTCCATCTGATTTTATTTTTTTTAATCTCAGGCAGGGAGCACCTGTGGGATGTGTGGATGCGCCTTGGGGAGGACTGTGAGTAAACATGTGGGTAGCAGTGTGTTTGCAAACAGCTAACACTCTGAGAGATCCACCACTGGGAAAGTTGGTCCTGAGGCACCAGGGAAATTACAACAGAGATTTGTTGGGCAGCAAGGGATATACCTTCATTCTTCTTCACACAGGGGAGAACTGGCCATAGATGTTATGGGAGGGCTCTGTCACAGACTTAGCAGAGGAATTTGGAATTCCCCTTTATTCCTGCTGTTAATATTCCCTCACAACTACAGTTCATCGTCCACTTCACTGCCTGTGGTATTACCTAGGACTGCAGGATCAAAAGCTTTCACAGTAACTGGGTCAGAGAGTCTCCTAAGAGGTAACTGTGCTGGTTTTCTCCCCATCCCAGCCATCATGTTAACTGAGATGCAGCAAACAAGTCAAAAATGTGGCGTCGGGTAAAATAACCCAGCTTACGTCTGACTTTGGGAAAAATTTGGGAAATGAGGAGTGGCACCAAGCTGACTGCTTCAAGAAGTTTCGAACAGTGGATTCTAAAAGTCCTTCTGCAGCACAGCTCTGCTTGATCACTTTGGTTTGTGTAATAGGATGTATTAGGATCCAGTTACAAGCCAAAGTCCACTAGGGAGTGGAAGTGTGAAGCTTAATACAGTATCACAGCAATGGAAAGTGTCTTTAATGGTACAGAAGGGACTTGTGCTTGAAAGCATTTAACAGAGCCTTGGTAAGTAAACTGTAGTAATTGAGCTAGCAAAGGCATTTAGCTTGAACACTTTGTGTATGTATAACAAAATCAAATAAGCACCAGGAAGAACTATTCTTCAAAGGGATGATTTGAAACGCTTCTATTCCCTCCCCAGACAAAGAGCACTTACTCATTTCACTCTGCACATTTCATTGTGCCATGGAGCTACGGTGACTCCTGGTTTGTGAATATAAAAGGATTTAAACCACAATGTGTTATAGTCAAGCTTCCACACCTACAGCTATTTCAAATCCACCAGGGAATACAGCCCAGATCTTCAAACTGAGAACTCAGCTGATCACAGCACCCTCTGGGACTAATCCTCCCTCTGCTCTTCTCAGCTCCAGCTCTGTGCTATCCCTGAGGACCACTGTTTATCTGGAAAAGAAACTGGGGTGCTCAAAGGCATGGGAGGGAAGATAAACAATGAGCATGAGCAAACTGTCAAAGAAAGCTTCACTGTGGTCAGCTGTATGTTAGAGAAAAAGAGAGGAAAAGAAGAATAAATCCTAAGGACAATAAAAGCTTTAAGGATCTGGCCTCTATGATGCCCAGTAGAGTTATAGTGTTGAATACAAGAGGTTGTCAAAGGTCTTAATAACAGCTGGGTCAAAAAACACCCACTGAGATTGTTTGTTTTCCTTTAACTGAACCCTGGGATTTTCACTAACTAAAAATTAAGAAGGAAATGAAGTAAAACAAAAAAGCAGTTTTATGCCTTGGGAGCTGCTGAAGGCCCACGTGGGGGTTGAGCTTTACTCCATTCTCCTCTGGGAGAAGGTTTTGTTTAGAAGTGAGTCCTAATATGAAGATCTGAAGGACTGCACTTGCCACTATAGCACCATATTAAGTTCTAGGTTGGCACGGTTGAAGAAAAATATTTCAAGTGTGGTGTTTGAAGTGGGAAGTAAAAATCCAGTTTAAATTTTTAAACAGAGAAGTTTCTCATTTTTTCCCTTTATTGGCACAAAATCTCGCTTGAGGTCAGCTTTAAGTGAAAAACTGTGGTGAACAGGACCTCACGAGACAGGAGTTTGGTTTAACATTTTTGGTCTTCTGTGACATTCATGAGAATTCCAGTTCAAGAATTTTTATCTGCACCAGGTGTAATTAGAGATTAATTTACCCACAGAAAAAAACAAACAAAACCCAAACTTTTAATCAAGCTCAGGGCACAGATTTGTATGTCCATGTTTAAAAGGTGCTGAGAATTGAATAGACAAGGCATGGAGAAGGATGAAAACAAGAAGGAGAGATGGATAGCAGAGAAAGCAAAGGGTCTAACATGATGGAAGGTTGGAGGGTCACTTCAGGAGAACAGACTTCTGGAAATGACTCAGTTGCAACCTGTGTTGGAAGCAGGGAAGACAACAGACAAAGGAGGGGGTTTATCAGACTTTGGACACTACAGGAACACGTCTTGTGGCTGGGAAAGGCACATCTTCAGACGCACAGAGCAGCCCTGGCTTTTGCAACAAAGAGCGTTGCAGAAGACCTGGACTACCGAGGAGTGACATCGATGACTGGGGGGCAGAATGTCACAACTGAAAGGGGAAAGCTCTGACACCAGCTTTCAGTTCCTTTATTTAAGCAAACAAATAAGAACCCAGCTTAAGCTACAATGTACTGGATTATTCTTATGCAGGTACATGCAACAAAACAGCCTAATGGGAGAAGGAACACAAGGTCATTACCGCATACAGCTCTCCCACTCCCCCAGTCAGCAAGGCAAGCAGTTACTAGGAAAAATTGGGGTCCAACTGTTCTCTCTCTTCCTAGTAAATGTTCTCACCTCCACTGTCCCAACCCACCACCTACCTTCCAAGAAAAACAAAGCTCCAGTGATTTGTTTTTAACATTTAATTCTTACTTGAAGAGCTTATGTTACCAGGTTTAAGGAAAATAAAGGATGCTAAACAACTTGAACGGCCAACAACTGACAAATAGCAAATAATGAAAGCACTCAATTCAAACATAAATGAGGCCAGGGATTGCCTATTATTCTCTCTTTGCACACTACCCGGAAAGCAGGCAGAGGGGGTGCGTTCTTGGTCAATTCCTAGGCACTGTCATAATAAACATGATTAATAGGCTATAATTTACCTGCACAAATAATCCAATGAACAAATACAAACAACAAACAAATTTGGGCAGCTGCGATCAGATCTTGAGCAGAATAGAGCACATTTACTAAATAAATTGGTATCAACTAGTCCTAGTAATTGCATTCCATCTCCCAGAATGGCTCCTGGATTACTTATGGAGCCCAAAAGCCTGCCAAGCATTTTACAGGCTGTGTCCATTCTGTGCCTAGGAGAGTGGATTCACTGCCTACACCCAAATGACTGAGCGTTTGCATTTGCATTGACATTTTTATGGGGCTTTCTAGCTTCGCAAGTGTTTTCTAAGGAGTGAAGTTTAAAATAGCTCTGGTCCTCTTGTAATATTGCTGATTAAGTAACAGGATCAGACTAGATTTTGCATTCTTTTAGCCACAAAAATGACTTACTTGGGGCATTAAAATAAGAGCCCCTAGAGAAACATGTGCACAGGTTACAGATAAGCCCTCAGCGTGGCATTAGCTCTCCTTTGTATTTGCTCTCCCCATGTCTCTGCTGTCCTGAGTTTTGAGCTGGAGATACAGCTCAGCAGAGACCTCAGAAACCTGTCCTGACTTTAGCCAGGCCTGAGGGAAGCAATCACCTCTCCTCCACAGACCAGAGCTCTGGTCTATTTTGTGACTCGCGAGCAGAGCTCTCGCTCTTTGGAAGAAATGCTGAACTAAGCTTTCCTGGGCCATGCATCCTCCCTCCTCCCTGCCTCAGCCAGGCAGCAGTGCCAAGCGTGGTGGGTAAGCGCAGGTTCCACGACAAGGTAAGATAAATGGAGAAACACGCGCTGCAAGAGATGTTTATTGAGTGAGATGCTAAATGAATAACCCAATCAATGCTGTAATATTTAATTCAATACAAACTTCAGATTGAGAGTGTTCCCCATTTATTTTGTGCTGTCACCGAAATTGTCGTTCATTAGAGCACTGTGCTATCATTAAGGGGAAGAGGTTTCCAGGAGGAAGGGGCTGGCTCCAGGCTGTGCAGTGGGTGCAGCCTTTGCAAGGCGGTGAGAGACAGGGAGTTTTCATACCTTCCTTCTGTGCTGGGGACTTTGGGGAAGGCAGGAGACACTGCGCTCTTCTGAAATGCTTCCAGCCTCTGTAATGCCTCGTGCCAGTGTAACACTTTCTCCCCATGCCCAGAAGCCCTTTGCAGCTATGTCTCTGCCCTCAACCATTTGGACATGCCAAGCGTGAGTTTAAGCCACCCTATTGTTTCTGTCTTCTGGGCTCCCAGTTCTCTCTGGGACACGGCCACTGCTCACATTGTCAGCACAGGGCTGTAGTCAGGGATGGAGGGGGAAGAGAAGACCTGTGACTGTGTCCAGGGAACTCAGGTAGTGCCAGCTATGTGGCAAAAGGAGCAAGGGGAGGCAGAAAAACTCATCGTGGGTCAAGTCCTGGACTGTCAACCTGCCCTTGCCATGTGTCAATGCTGACATCTCCTCAGCACAGTGAGGTCAGTTGCAGTGTGCCAGCACACCCTGCTTGCACTTGGACCAGCTTTCAGGCAGCCCTGCCTGCTGGCAAGCCATCCTGCCTCACCACCAGGATAAAGTTCTCACCCTCTAGCACATGTGCATTGGGATGGTGTGGCAGAGGTTGCCAGCTGGCTGGACAGCTCTTGCTTGTGACAGGTGGCCCATTGTCTCTGAATCATCCTGGCCATCCTTACCCAGTACACCTGGCACCCTGTCCCTCACATTTAGAACTGCCTCTCTCATCGCTCTCAGACCATCTGGTGCAGCTCTACCTCGTCTGGTGTTCGGCCGGATTTCCTGAGTGTAATACTTCACTGAGAGGTGCCCACAACTCCTTCCCTATCCCATGTTACCTCTGACGGCTGTTGTTCCCCCTGGCCTCTGTCACTGGCCAGGTTGTGCCAAGACCCAGGATGGTGTCTAAAGCATGGCATGGCATCACTGAAGCCCCATTCTCTGAACTAATCTGTCCTCTTTTCCTAAGGGTTTACATGAAAGCAGCCCAAGGTAGTTCAATATTGATTTCCACATGGGTGTTAGAGTAATGCATTCGTTCCAGCAAGTTGAATACCTTCAGTGGGTGTTCTTCAAAGCCAACTTCACTCTTGAAGTGATCCCAATTAGCTTATTTATTCCCTTCCTCATTTCTTCTGCCTCTCTCTTTGCTCTCTCAGGCAAGTCCTTAATTATCCCCCCAAGTGTTGCTCAGGTGAAGCAGCTGAAAGCTGTGCTTAACATGTCCTCTGATTACCCACGGAAGAACTAATGAAGTATGGACAGGTTTAGCGAGCCTGGATGCACGCGTGTTTGCATGCTCATTTAATTCTTTTCGTTTCCCCCCTCAAAAGGGAAGCCCAGTCCCGCTGTCCACTGTGAACTTCTCCATGGCTTTTGGGGAGATGACATGGGCACAGTGTAGGTTTCTGTCACGCCTCACATGCTCTGAAGATTTCTATTTTGAGGTAGTTTACAAAGATGTCACTGGAAAGGAGACCACAAAACCTCCATATTATTTGGGCATGATCTAGAAGTCAAAGCATGTGTAAATGCAGAGATATGTATGAAAATAAACAAAAACAAACCCCTCTCTCCTTTTCAATTTAATATATCCATACATTCATCCATTCTAACTCTACCTCCTCTTACTTTTCATATTTCTATGGATGCAAGAAATCATGTTTCATCTACCTTTCAAAGGCTGGTGAGTAACCAGAACTTTGTCGGTATCTTCATTTTAAACAGAAAAAAACAAACAGCCCTCCCTCAGCCCCCCTTCTCCCAGTCTGCTCCTGCCAGAAACATAGCAACCAGCACGCACAGCTTTCTGCAGGCAGCCTAGTTTGCATTTAATTAGTTCTGTGATATCCTAAACTTCTTTCAACCCCCGCCCCCAGAACATCACTGTAGAAATCCTCACTCTGGGAATGGCATGATGGAGCTGTCAAAAGCCCAGCATCTGTGCCAGAAAGTGTTTAGAGTACTTGGATTCCTGAATCAGGACATGGCTTGCCTGGAATATAATCTGTGACCAGGAAAACAAAGCAATGTAAGGGTCTGCAGAGGAAAAAAGATAGGAAATGTAAACTCCATTTTATAAGCTGGAAAATACAAGTATTCAGGATCAAGAAACGCTCATGCTACCCCTTGCAGAAAACATCACCTCCATCTCCATGCAATTCCTGTTAGCTCTGCTGACTCCATCCCAGACCTGGGCCCTGCCTTTAAGTCTTCCACTTGGACACTGCACCAGCAGTCACTGAAAATGTCAATGCAATCAGCCTGAGCTTTAATCGAGCTGCCTGCTGGTGATTCTTGTCCTTTCCTCTTCAGTCCTGAATTTCCACCCACAGATCAATCACTCCCACTCCTCCCTCCTCCAAGGCAGCAGGGGTTTCTCCATGCAGTGCCAACCCCAGTGACATCCCGAGGTGGTCAGTGAGACAGTCACTGTTTCCCCCCCAAGCAAAGCCTCCCTTTTCTGTCCCTTTATCTCTAACCCAGAAGTGCCAGCCACAGGAAAGCTCCTCAGAGCTTCCTGCATTTCTGCTAGCCACAGTAGACCCAAAAACTGGAAGGCAAGCAGAGCTAAAGCAGGCATCGATATTTTTAATCACTCTGTCAGCCCACTAACCCTCTTTGATGCTTCAACCAGGCTTGCAGTTGGCAAGAATGCTGCTGACAGTGGTACCAGCACATCGAGGCATGTCCTTTATCTCTATGGGACCAGTGCAGTGAAGTTTCTTGCTCTGGCCATTTGCAAACTCTCAGCAGAGGAGGCAGCTGCATTCCCGGCCAGGACTCTGTGAATTAAAGCACAGGGAGCGTTCACCTCATTCAACAGTTTCTCCCTCCCACCCCCTGCCACTCTGCTGCTGTTAAACTCACTGCGGCTTCGGCTGCTTTATCATCTCATTTGCTTTCTGATCTGACACCAGCCTGCCATGCAGCTGATCAAAGGTAGAAACCAGAGTGCAGCCGCGCTGAGCAGCCCCCGAATTCACACAAACATGTCACTTCCCATCTCTGCATGTTAGACAACTTCACTTCTTTCTGTTACTGCCGCTTCTAATCTCTCCCTCCACGCATACACACACCCCTTTGCTTTCTCTTCATCCACTACATTAATTTCCTGTGCCCACATGCTGTCGCCATTTCCCCTTTCTTTTTTGATCTTTCCCATCACTTTTTCCCCCTTTCCCCCTTGCTTCCAAAGTCCCTCTGTCTCCCTAACTGTCCTCATTTCTTTGCCCTCTCTCTTCCTACTCTTCACAGAATTTTCACGTTTTTTCACTTGATTGCTTCAGTTTCTGTCTCTTCCTCTTCCTCATTCTTTTTGGAGGATCTACATTGTTTCACAGGAGCGAAGTCACTTTTTGCAGCGTGGAAGTAAGGTCCCAGAAGGGATATTCATCCCTTCAAAGCTGTGGATAGACTATTATTAGTATCAACATTATCTTTATATATGCCTCTTGAATCAGTAAATAACCTCCTCCCATGAAGTCTTTCATGGATCAGAAGCCTCTCGGCACTTGAAATCCTGTATGGGGAAGAAAGAAATTCAGTAGTTCGTTTCTGCAAGAAATCGAGGAAGAAGGGGAAGAAAGGAAGAAAGAGAGGGAGCGTGAAGGAGAGGAGTCAAAGAGAAAAGAGAAAAAGAAAAAACAAATAAAAAAAGAAAAAAGAAAAAAAGAAAAAAGAAAAAAGAAAAAAGAAAAAAGAAAAAAGAAAAAAGAAAAAAGAAAAAATGAAAAAAAGAGAAAGGGGAAAAGAAAAAAGCAAAAAGAGAAAAGAAAGGTATTTTGATCTTTGGGGGAGGGTGTGGATGATAGGTAGTAAATACAAGGAGTTCAACTGGAAAACTTTTTGTACAACCTTGCTGAAATCCATTTTAACATAATCCTCAACTCTTGCATCTCATGCTAAACTAGCAATCTTTGAAATGTCTCTGGTAATTCTCCCAATCACATGCACAGGACTACAAATTAGTCTTAATTTTGGATTTTGGGTTACATTTCAATATTTCAATCTGCAATCAACTAACATTCCAAATGAGGAAGAAGACTAGCTCAGACCTGTTTGGGTTAGGAAATGAGTGATGATTCTGATCCCTCATGGCAAGCCCAGGCTCTTATCCCTGATGGTAAAAAGACCATTTACAACAGAGGAAGGCATAGGAATCGCACGTGAGACAGGTGAGATAATTTTGCCTCCACTCCCTTACCCATCAGGCCCCAGCCAAAGCTTCAAGAGTTGGAAATGATGTTCCAAAGCTCAAACTAATCTGCAAAATTTGTATTGAGATCTGAACATCTCTGAGGTCTTCAAGCAGGCATTTTGGTCTACACCCAGCTTGATTAAAGTATTCCTGGATTCAATTAACTGAAATATAATGGGATTATTTCACACCATGCCATCTGATTTTTTCTCTTTTTTCTTTGGTTACAGTAAAGTGAGCAAGTGGTGATTACAGGGCTTAATACAGCAGGCCTTGCTGTTTCACTGAAATAAAAAAGTGACATGAAATTAGGTCAATTTAGCCAGAATTTCTTGGGGGAAACGAGGAGTAGGGGAAAATATCTCCAGTTTTCCTTCATGAGATTATTTTTCATTAGATAATTCTAGAAAATGTATGCTCTGGCACATTATATAACAGAAGAAGAAACAGTTTAAATGAAAGATACTTCATTTTCATCAAAATAAAATACATATTGAATCAAGTGTTAAATACACACACAAAATCATTTCCCCAGAATATTCTTTAATAGAAAACATTTTTCAAGAATTAGGGTTTTAATTTCAGTTCCATGTCAAATCCATATTTCAAGAAACTGAATCCTGAGAGCGGATAGTCACAGGTTTTATTCCACTAAACCGTGCCTCTGGGAACAGTGGTCAGCACAAGGCCAGGCGCAGGGCTGGCAGCAGCCACCCGCCTGCGAGATGCAACTGTGTCCAAGCTGGGAGTGACTTCCAGCACACTGATGGGACTTAGACCATTTTGGAATTCCACCATCCGTCTCACTTCCCCACCCTGGTGAAATGAAGGGGCCAGCAAGGAAGCTTCCATTTTACTCCGTAACTTCAGAGCAGCCCTTGGTGAAGTGCCCACCCAAGGGCTTTGCTCACCGTGGCGGTTCCAGCACTGAGCAACCAACTGATCTCCCAAACATCAGATTCTCTTGCTTCAAATCCATTAAGCAGACTTTATTTACAATATCTTTCTACGTCAGCAGCCCAGATAGTTCATTTTTGTATCCAAACCCCACCCCTTATACATCTGCAGATGCTCCCACATGAATATGCTCTGAAACTTATCCTTGTCCATCGCACTGGAGTACTTTAGCATATGGTGCTCCTTTTGAACCTCATGATGTTTCCATCTGAAGGTGTCTCTTGTGCCATGGGACACTTAAAAAAACACCTAAAAGAAAAGAATTCACAATCTGTGGTCCCTAAACCCCCAGTTCTCAGCTTAATAATACATTTTCAGCTGTGCAGTTACAACATTCATAACTAGTGCTGAGAAAATAATTTGCAGCCAGTAATTTGCTGAAAGAATTTAGTCCCTTTCTCTGCTCGCAGATGGTCCCTGAGCAAAATCAAAATTTCCTCGAATGTACTCATTATTTGAAAATACTCAACACATTTTTGGCAGGGCTTTTTTTTTCCCCCCTTTAAAAAACCACCCTTGCAGATTGATCACAAAAGCATTGCTTGTGTATTCCATAGTTAGTATTCTAGCCATGAGCTGCTGGTTTGTTGTGATTAATCATAGGTTCATACTATGGTTTCCATTCCCCCACTGGAGGGAAAACAAAACCCCTGTAATTCTTATAGTCAGGTGTAGACCTTGAAAAAACCCCACGGGCTTTGATTTCCCTTAGGAAAAAGAAGCAGAGAAATTGCACTTGGGAATTTTAACCCTTCAAATCTCTGGCTCTCACAGGGTTTCCTGTATCTTTCATAGTGCCTACAGTCCCCACTTAATGTGGCTCCACAGAAAGTCTCACAACACGATAGCAGGACCACATATTTGGAGTTGCGCATCCTAATGGCACAACACAAGGAGCACCCCATCCCACTCCCCAGTCCCCTGAAGTGAAATCAGCTTACCCCAGCCAGAAAACCCATGGTGAGGTTGCAGGATGCTGTGCTGGAAGCACCTGAGGTGCAGGACAAACTGGAGGGTGCCCAGGGATGGACATGGACAGAGGAGTCTTCGCCAGACATGTGAGACCTGATAGGTCTGTTTTTTTAAAGAATCACTGCAGAGAACAAACAGATGAGGCTTCAAATATTGATTGATAGGCAGGGTCCATCATTTAAGTTCCATTTGCTCATTGCATGCCAAGGAACTACATGCAAGGGAGGAATTTTGCAGTACATTTAACAGTCCATACGAACACTTAGGAAAGAGAAATGTTTACAGGCTTGTGAAGGCTCAGTGGGCCAATCAAATTCTTATGTTCTTCTCACCTGCTCCCGCCAGCTTTGGGTTGTCCTGCTCTGCTCCTCTAGTTGGGCACTGGAACTCATCCAGGGTTGGGTGCAGACTGATGTCCTAGAGCTGAAAGGATGGGGGCACAACACAGTAAAAATCCCTGAGCCATGCCTCCCATCCATCAACTGCTCTCTTTCTGTGCAAATATGTGCTACTAATGCAAGTACAGACAGAATTGTGCCACTCTTTGCAGCTGCCACAGGGAAGAATCACATTTACATTACTAAATGCATCTTTCCAGCAAAACACAGAGTGAAGTCAGAAGACAGCCTTTGATAAGGAAGAAAGAGACTTTAAAACAAATAACCCACATTCACTAACATGTATTCAAATACAGACAAGAGGAACAGTGGTAAAAAAAAACCCAACCAAAACCCCTGACATTTCTGCTTCAAGCACTCTTTATCACAGAGCGTGCGGGTTTTATTTCAGCTGTTACCTTTCCTTTTGATGGCGTCTTCTGAGTCACTTCTCACACAGACGTTTCTCCATTTCCCCAGATGTACTCTGCAGTGTGGGAGATCCTGCCCCTTGCAGATGTATTCTGTGTTTGCCTAGCCCAAGCAATGACCAGCCATAGTGGTGTAAATGCCTTTCTGCTCCTGAAAGATATTCTGTGTCCTAAGTGGAGCTCTGGAAAGACGTCTGGAATTTGACTTTTATCAGGAAGACAGGACAGAGCTACCTGTTCTGCTGCTGCATATATATAGAACTATGACAACTATAAATGTTTTGAGAAAAAAAAAGGCTTTTTCAAGGGCATGGCAATTGCATTCAAATAAATTTAGTATGTGTGAGTTTCTGATTGTTAATCACATGTATGAAAACACCACACAAAACCTATGGGAAATGAAAGGTGCACTATGATAGCCTGGCTAGATAATAGGTACACATAGCCCTTACACTTTCAATATGGCACTAGATTTATTTCATTTTTTGAATTGTGTGACGGGGCGGTAGGAAGTGAGGAGTTTCCACAGATGGAAATGGGCAGCTGCAGCTAGCCTCAAGCAGAAGAGAGAGAATGTAATGACATTTACACCAAAAAAATATCAGAAGCAAAGTAGCTGTTGAAGATGACATCAGCACATTTCAGAATTAGCCATTTATTAGTATTAGGGTAGGTGAGGAGATCCATGTCATCCAGAGCTACTGTTTCTGAAGCTGTATTCTCGAAAATACTAGAGCAGAGAGTTATTTTCAACTGATATTCTGATACTCATTTCTAGTTTTTCTTTTGTGATGGCAGAAAACATATTTTAAAAAATGAACTGAAACAAAGAACAATTCAGAGACAGGAGGTCAATTCTGTGGCAACTTCCATGGCAATGGAGATGTAAAAAAATAAAACACTGCAGCTTTTATAAAAGGTAGGTTTTTCACGGCTAGAACATTTTCTGTCTATTGTAAAGTTAAACAATAAGGAATTTCCTTGATCTGAAAGCAGAGGCTGAGTCACTTAAGGCTTGGGATGTTTGAAATATAAGGCAAAAACCTCAGTCCAAATGTAGCAGTTTACACCACCCAGGACACCATTCACCCCAGATCTCTCTGCCTCAAGCATCAGAGTGTCTCAGGTTCAGATCCAGGTGTGTGTTGGGTTTGCGTGGCCAGGTTTTGGTAGCAGGGGGTTTCTGTGAGAAGCTGCCAGAAGCTTCCCCTGTGTCTAGCAATGCCAATGCCAGCTGGCTCCAGGATGGACCCACCACTGGCCAAGGCTGAGCCCATCAGAGATGCTGGTAATGCCACTGTGATAACATTTCAAGAAGGGAAAAAAAAGGTGGTTTTAGCAGTTTATTTTACTCATTATGCTGCTCTGATTTTGTTAGCAATAAATTCAATCAATATCCTCAACCTCAGTCTGTTTTGCCCGTGATGGTATTTGGTGAGTGAATTCTCCTGGTCCTTATCTCAACTCACGGACCTTTTGCTCTGTTTTCTTTCCCCTGTTCTTTCAGTTATGCAGTAGAGTAATGGAGTAGCTTTGGTGGGTGCCTGGCATCTAGCCAGGGTCAATCCACTACAAGATGCAAATTCCTTAACTTGTTAAAAAGTCTTACCAGCTAGGAAGTCAAAAGAGGACAAATGTTTCAGAGTGTATGGTTAGACACCTCTTGAATCAAGACGTTAAAAAAAGAAACAAAATCTTTCCTGTTATTTAAGCTCAAGGTTTATGCCAGACAATACACGATACTCTAACCAAGGGGAGGATATAGTGAGCCCAGGCTTTATTAAGGTCTGGCTGTACATGATTTACTTTTCATTAGGTTTAGTTAGCAGATAAATAATAGTTCAGGCAAGAGTTCTAACCGTGCTTAATACTTTAGTCTTAAAACAGAATAATATCTCCAGCATCATTAAAAACAAACATTCAGATGGGAACAAATTAACTCATATCAATTCAGCCAGTTGCAAAGACCTCCTTTCTGTTACTGCTATTTCAGAAAATTTATGTTAGCCATTCTCAAACCACCCCTTAAAAATACATGACTTTTGCATCAAGCCTGTAAAACCATAAAGTTCAGGCCTCTCTAGCCGAGTAAGACAGTGATGCCCCAAGGTCCCTGTGATTTCCTGGAGAATGCCCTGCAAGTGGGGAACAATCTAGCCCAGCTCTCCGCCACAGGGTGAGCAGTGGTCCAAAAAGCAACTGACATAGTTTCATAAGCCATCTAAAACTGCACAAAGCCACCTATCCTAAAATACTTATTTAGAAGTTCAGGTCTTTATCCAAGAGCTTCCAGAGAAGGGAACATACCCCTGCAAATACCTCAGGGATAAAATAAAATAGCAATGCAGTCTCTGCTTTGACACCTGTTTTGTTCATGGGTGATCAAATCCTTTCTGATCTTTTATCCACTGTCCCGAGTCTTGAAAGCAAGCACCTCCAGCTCCAGGCAATACAAAGAAAGCTGCAGAAAGCAACGGCAAAACACTCACTGCCTGTGACTTGCTTCTGTGCTAAAAGCTGGAGCAACCTCTTCTTTGCTTTTCCTCTTACATTTTCTCTGATTCTTTCTGACTAAACAAGAACAAGCCATATTTATTCTTAGAAAAGTTGCTGGGTCACCATAAGCCCAAATTTAAGTTCTGGTGGAAAAGGCTTTTCTGCAGACTGCATCTGAAAACTGCCCGCTCTCAGATCCCACTTCCTATCCCAAAGCACTCTGAGGAAGTTTGGATATACATCTGAACTTTTCAGCTTGATGTACTATATCCCTGTGACTCATAGAAATGTTTCTATGAATATTTAATTCTTTTAAGTTCCAAAAGGAAAAAAAAAAGGCTCAAAAGGGAAAGAAAAAGACTCAAACAAATACCATAGCTGCCAACATCTTGTGACAGAAAGTCAATAGCTTTTAAATCTGCATAAAATTACATACATTTCCATGAAATTACCTGCATTTGCATATAGTGATGCTACAAGGGAGTTGCAGTTCCTCCTCAAGACTCCCAAAATTCTGTCTTCTCCCACCATCCCAACAAAACATAAATTCTGTCATCCTTGACCTCTGAAAGCACTGGGAAAATACAGGAAGGAATTGCTGGGGCATCTCCATAGCCCACTGGAAATTCGTGTCTGACCAGGGACATGGGCCAGCAGCTTCAGGAAGTCTCCTGAGACCTTGTTTCCTTTCCCCTTCCCCATCTCTTTCTCTCCTCCTTGGCAGTGCCAGGAGGAGACTGGGGAGAGCAATTTCTAGCAGGTAGAAAAAGTCTGTCCTTCTCCGTCCTGTCTGTGTTCCTCACCACGTGCTGTTGAGGGGACAGTGCCCACAGCACGCCCAGCCAGGGGTTCCCTCCAGTCCCTGTGGGGTTCTGGGATCCCTCTCAGCCTCTCATGAGCTGGGGCAAGGCAACCCACTGACATCCTGTGCAACACCATGGGTTGGGGAAGGAGGGAAATAGGGCCTGGTGGTAGAAATTCCCAGCCTAGGGGTTTCTGGAGTGCGTGGAAGGGGAAAAGGCTGGCCCAGAGATGGAGAGTGACTGCAAACTGGAGCCAAGAGCACATTTGAAAAGGCACGGGCAATACCGGCTTTTATCCACAGGCAGAAGCGGTGTCTCTAGAGCACCACAAAGAAAGGGGAGCCCAGCTACAAATCATCTGATTGAACGACATTTAGGCACAGCATCTCCCAGCTGCTGTGATGGCTGCCATACCTTCCTGCTCTCCCAGCCCTGTGCTGCTCCTCTCAGTTGTGTCAGCACATCTAAATCTGTGGAGCAAACCCAGGAACCCCAGTTCACATCGTAGCCCCCAGAACGGGGAAGCCAGCAGTGTTGGGGGTATAATATATGGGGGTAAAAATGTGTGTGAACCATCTACCAGCCAATTTAGAGACACTGGAAATTGTAATCCTAGAGACAGTCTCAGTCTGGGGTTAGACAAGGTACGTTGTTTTTCACTACCTAACAAAACCCAAGAACGGATTTGGCGAGCAATTCCTTCCTGCAGCAGTCCCTAGTTGTGATTCCAGCGGATAGATATATTCTGGAGATAGTCCTGCTGGCTGGAGTTATAGCTGGGGGACCACGGAGGAACCTATCCCCAGGACCAGAGAGTATCCTGACAGCTTCTTCCGTGGTCTTCCCTCAGGTTAGGGAGAGAGCAGGATGTGAACAGTTTTATTTTTTCCTGCCTTCTTATTGCAGCCCTTCAGCCCAGCAGCCAAAGGTACTGTTTAATGTACTTAGGCTTTCCCTGGTGACATTTTCCCACCAAAAACTGAACCTGAACCTACTAGCCTGCTTTCTCAGAGGCCACAAAACAGGTCAGTAATGAGTTAGATCAAAATGGGGAGTGTTTTGTATCCCACCCCCAGGCCCTGGCCTCCCTGTATGTAACTGCTTTTGAAATATATTTGGTAACACACCGAATGTATTTAAAGGGATTGTGGAACTGGCCAATTTTCATGCTAATTAAAGTGCAGGAGATGGAAGTGAGCTGTTTGAAATACATTACAGCACCGAGGAAAACATATTGTGCGCTATCTCATATTTTTCAAGAGCCCATATTCAAATCCACTTTCAATCTGTGTGCACTGTGCTGCTGCTGTTGCTGCTGCTGCTGCCTGCGTTACCAATCCGCAGGCAGCATCCATCCTGTCCCTGTGCTGGCCCAGCCTTTGGCATGGGATGGACCTGGATGCACAGCCCGTCCCTGGGGACAGGGAGAACTAGGTCAGTGGCTTGGAAGGAGCAGGAGCACCAGGCTCTCACATGGGGGGAGGTGGGGAAGGGAGAAGATTACTAATCTCCACAGACAGCATAGCCCAAGGGGACAATATTTAAATTTCCCACAGCTGATGCTTACAGAGGAGAGGCTCACAACCATATTTCTCTTGCAAGGGCTGGGGAAAGTGTGAGGTTCAATTAAACGTCTGGGAAAAGGGAAATCTCCTGCAGAAAGGCATTTGCAGAGCATGTGAGCATCCTTTCTTTGTTTCCCTGGATAGCTGGTTGGTTGGGTCACACCCCAGTGTCCCAAGTGGACAAGAGGTAGACCAGCACCTCTGAGCCAGGGGCATAGATGTAGCTTTGACCTGGATTTCAGCTCCTTAGGGTGCATGAGCTGTTTATCAAATACAGGGCAATTTACTTACCTGGCAGGTCTGCTGAGACCAATGGTTTTGTCCTACTTGCTCGGATACGTTTAGAAATTAATTTCTTTTGGAAAGACTAGCTGTTGCCCCTTTGTTTACACAAAGTTACTTCCTCTACAGAAAGAGGCCCCATCAGAGTGCCTATTCATGTGTATGAACTAGTTTTGGTGTCTGCCTTGGGAAAAATCTGCATGTAAATCAATGGAAACATCCTTGAGTACTTCCCAAAGTAATGGTGCACGTCCTACGGCCCTCTGGGTCCATCTCTGCATGTAGCTTTGCCTCCCTTCTACATCTGATTGAATGTAGATCAGATCTTCTACATGCACACCCACATCTCCTCAGGAAGACTGTAGAGAGAAGGACCTATCTCTACGAACACCCACCATAGCTATAGGACTCTTGTCCATGCATGATTGCTTGGATGCAGGAATTATTTGGCTATTTTCCTTGGTTTCACCTCCTTTCCCTCTCTCACTGACCTTTGGATACAGGGTCCACAAGCGTATTTGTCCCCAGGGCTGGGAGCTACCAAGCTGCACTGTCAAGTGCTGAGCAGTGTTTCTTCACCCTCAGGAGGAAATCTGCTTCTTTAAATATTTGTCTGACTCCCTGACAGCTCTTTGACAGAACATTTTGACTGTAAACTTCCCTGTTTACAGTAGCATTCAGTGGCAGAAGACATCTCTATCAGGGCACCCTCCCCTTTGCAAGCAAAGCCCTATTCCTGGCTGGCGACAGATTTTCCTTTCCTGTTTCAGTTCATATCTGAGTCTTTTCCCCTCTGTTATCTTCTGTGAGGATTCATTTCCCAAAACAGAATTTGGAAAGACAGCTGCCCTGGAGCTGGTATGAAGATTGCAAAGGTTAGGTAGCAGCAGGTGAGATGATAAAAAAGAGAAGTTCTTCCCACATGGATTCCACCAAAGGACAGAGGTGGTGGAACAATGGCAAAAAGAGCAAATCCCTGTTCTTGAAATAAAGGCAAGTGTCTCTCTTAAATGTTAATTGAGAAGTTTTCCTTCTTTCCTTCAGAGTCTGGCAAGTAATGTGTGTGTGGGTGGAGGAAGACAGGAATTACCTAGCAAATCTGGGAACACCCTGCAAACCCAGGGATCACATGGTTTTAGAAGCGGCAGCAGCTCTTAGGAGGCAGCTGAGGTAAGCCAGGAAAACGTGTGGGAGTAGGGGAATTAGGCAGCCCTGTCTGAAGCTATTTCAGCTTTCTGGTGTCAGGTCCAGATGAAGTCCCTGCCCTTGGAGAGAAGCCATCACTAGATAGAGCAACTTTCTGATTTAGCTCCATGGAGGCGAAGCAGATGACTGGTCACTGCAGTAATGAATTTGAAAAGACATGCCTGAATTAAGTCATCCCTTAATGAAGAGCCTCTGAAAAAATAGCCTGGTTTCATAAGCTTGTGGCAGACTAAGCCTTTTAATAAGGGCAGTATCTAGATTGCCTTTGTGACACTGGAGATCACTGAGTACTTACACCCTGCTGTCAGGCAGTTTACAACATGAGAGGTAAATAGGAGTGCTTGCAGGAATGAAGAGATTGATTGATAAATGATTCTCGTGGAAGCATGGACCAGAATAACAGAGTAGGCAGGGCCTGTGCATCAGTTTCACTTTGAAGTCAACAGCATGGTGCTGCCAAGATTTCATCTGTGGTGTCTTCTCCAAGTAAAGGAGAGCAGGACCTCTGCTGATGTTGGTAGTGTTCATGTTGTTTTGTCCTGCTTAAATAGAAGGTTGAGAAGAACCATCTACGCATGGTAAGCTGAGCAGGTTACAAGATCTTCCTTGTTCCAAAGCTGATGGGAAAGTTAGTAGTCCCAGAGATTCAGTATCCTCAAGATATCCATGCCCAGCTCTTCATGCTCTTTACGATGCTTAGATTGGGAGCACAAATACTTCTTCTGCCACAAAAAGCTGCGTCTCTGGCAGAACCACAGAGAAATGCACTGTCACCCAAAGGAAGGAGGGACGATCTCCTACAGGTTTTCTGAAAGGCAGTGCCATTGTTCAGAGTGCAAGTGGGCTGAGGAGCTTAACAGATGGCTGCAGTGAGACACGGACTCTCTACAGATGGTGAATTCATTCCCTCTGAGATCAGTGGTGGGCTGGATGACAGCCCAATATGGTTGCAGGCTCCAAAAGCCTGTATTACCCCCACACACCCTGTTATCATGACATTTTCCTCTTTGGAAAAGGCAAAGGGATTTAGAGAGACAGAAACAGACACATACATGAGTAGGGAGAAAACAGTGAAAATGGCAGATGGCATAGAAACAGGTATGTATCCCTCTGAGAGGCTGTCAGCATGAGAAGAGATGGCAAAGCAGTTATTGCTCACTAGCTTCCCTTGTGGACATCTCTTCCATTCCACAGGATGGGCACCCCGGTTTTCAAAACATAACTTTCATAAACAGTAAGCAAAATGACTGAGGATGACATCTCTGAGAAAACCTCCCAAGAAGCCCTTGTCCTAAAGGATTTTTTCTTTGAGACCACGGTCGCATTTTTAAGCATTGTCCAATCTCTGCATGGATTTTTTGAAACCAGCTCTTAAAAGGCTGGAAGCCTTTAACAGACTTGATAGAATCAGTGAAATTAGACAGCAAATGGGCTCCTGCTGTGAGCAGCCTCAGATTTGAATGGATCCCCACCTTATACCTCCCACCCCACAACAGAACACCAAATTTCACATCAAATAAGCAGTTTATCAGGTTTTATCAAGAGAAATAGGTTGTTTTCTTAGCTATTTAAAAGCCAAACCAGGAAAATATTTCAAACAAGAAATAGCATAAATTCTTTCAAAGGTGTTTTTCTTTCTGTAATCAAGTCGTGATTTGAAGACAATCCTCCTCCCAGTGATATTTCAGCAATGCAACACTACAAGACATCAGTAAGTCCAGGGTTTAGGAAGCGACATCTTCATTCATTTCAGGATGATCTTGGGCTGTTTAACAATTGTGGTGGATAATACTGGGAAGCTTGGATGCAGTTCCAGGTTCCACAGCAAACATGTAGGTTGGAGAATTATCTCAGCAGTCAGCATCCATTGACTCAAAGAAAGCCTGACTCACAGCTATTGGTATCTATAAGAGTTCCTTTTATTTCTGTATTTCCCTATAAGTTTATAAGATGATATCCACAGGGACTAATGCCGTATTATCTCAGGAGCAAGCTTAAATTCAGCAGGCTGGTGTTCAGCAAACCTCCCAAGCTGGGTGAAGGTCTGTATTAGAATGCATCTCCTGATAACTCCTCTTCCCAAAGCCCCAGGGCTTGTAGGCAGAACAGCACAGCCCTTGAAATTCACTTCCTTCCAGTTTTAACAGAGCATTTGCAAAGAAGTTTCACAAGAGCAGCTATTCCAAAAGACACTGCTGCTAGTTCTAGTGGCAGAATAAATCTTGTGATTCAGCATCCAACACCTTCTCTGGAAGCTCTGAAGCAACCCTAGAAATGCTCCCTTTCCAAGAGGAAAAAAAAAGAAAAAGAAAAAAAAAAGGAAGAAGTCATTTGAAGCATGCAAGTAGATTTGTAGACATGAAAAACCACAAAAGATATGTCTTGCTGAATATAAACTCGCTGGTGCAAAGATCTTACTTTAAAATTGATGGAAAGGCCCCTCGTGTTACATTGCTCCCTGGTATTAAAGTAGTGTTAGAACACCTCGCAGGATCAAGCACAATATGAATGGGAAGTCCTAAAGCTATGTATTGAATTATGGACATATCACACAGGTACTATTGTTCCCAGGATGCTGTATGGCAGTGCAAGTTGATCCCCAGTGGCTTTGCCAAGAGGTTCTGGGATTATTCCAGAGGTATTACTTTTAGCTTGGTCTCTCAAGTCTGCCAAATACTTCTCAATATGAAAACCATAGTACCATAATGTTAAGGTGCTAAAACCACATGAGGAAGGAGTGGGGCAGGGAAGCTTGAAGCAGAGAGAGGAGAGTTCTCCCCAGCCATGCTCCTTCGCCCCTCCCCAGCTCTTTTGTACCATAATGTTAAGGTGCTAAAACCACATGAGGAAGGAGTGGGGCAGGGAAGCTTGAAGCAGAGAGAGGAGAGTTCTCCCCAGCCATGCTCCTTCGCCCCTCCCCAGCTCTTTTGTTCCAGGGTATTTCCCACCACCTTCCGAGGTTCGACTCTAAAAGCAGCCCAGCGCTGGAGGCACTGCAGCCAGGCATGCTGCAGTACAGCCTCTAGCCCTTGCTCTTATGGAAAACCCTCCTCCCCGAGGACTGCTTCATTTATTTCATTTGTCTCCTTTCCATCTCCCACCCTGGCCTCAGGGGAATACAACCCAGGCAGATAAGCTAATGAGACAATTAGCTCTCTGCTCCCTGATTGAAGGGCCCTTTATTTCCCTAACCAGCCAAGCCAATTCTCAACATCGTTGAGTGCTTGACTTTATTTCTGCAATGTGATTCATCTTCCCTCTTGCTCATATATAAACCTACCATAAAAGAGTGTTATTAGTGTTGCCAAGTTAAGCACTCACTTGTTAGCAAACACTTAGGCCTAAGCCTGTTTGGGGAACCTTAATTCACCCTCTTCCTCCTCCCACTCCACAATTCACCTTGCACATACTGAGGCCTTTAATAACCCTGTCCTACAGAGGTGCGCAGAAAGCCCATTCCACACTCAGCACTCATATTGGGCAGTGATCTATGAGGAATGACGAGCTAAGGGGCATTTTATTTTGTGAGCTATTCTAGTTGCGAGTGGCTGCCTCACAACTTGACTTGCCACCCACCCGCTCTTGCATGTCTGCAAAGGAGATTATTGCAATGCGGCATGCAAAGGCTGGCTACAGCCACAATACAAGAATCGTTGTGAAATGCAAACCAGAATGCCAAAATTACGTCTTAAAAAGCCAGTACCTTCTGGAAGTGCTCACTGCAAGCTCTGGCAGCAGGGGAAGATGGAGATCAGCAAAAAATTTAGGACCTACTCCCATTTCCCTACAGGCCAAAGATCCTACCTCCCAGGTGATCATACAGCAGCCATTATATTTGGAGTCCCCCTTCTTCTACCTTCAGGCCAGTATGGAAAGTAGATTTCTGAGGCAGTTGCTCAGGAAAAGTTGCTTTGTCTGCACTCTGGCTAGCAGGGGAGGCAGCAGTGCCTTGCTCCTCCTCTGACCCTGTGCCGCGGAGAAAGAAGAAGCCCTTCAGAGCCCAAGCTCCTCTGAGGTGAGAGACAAGGTAGATGGCTTGCTTTTGTCTCTCTGGGTGGGGAAATGCAACAGTGGAGTTTAGGGGTCTGCAGGATTTGCTCAATTGCCACACAAGGTCCCTGTTTTCCTCTCCTGCCCCTGCCACCCACTCCCACTGAGCCATACAATTGTGACCATGGCACATAGTACTGCGGTGTAGTTGTCAGCGTACTAGCCACTCATCTGCCTTTCCTTGGCAGCACCCTGCCCACCAGATTGGGAACAGGGTTTCTTTTAGTTGTCTCCATTTCCATACCAAGCGGGAAAGAGGCAAACAGCCGATTGCCTGTGCCTGAGGCACCCCTGCTAACTGTTGGGATGATGTTCGATGTTGGTGCGTGACCGCATCCTACAGCCCATGGAATGCTTTCCAGTCTTGCAAAACCTGTCCTCTATTCAACACTTGCTATTGCATTCTTGATAACAGAAGGTGTAATATCTCTTACTGATGCCTTGATAGAATGCTCCTCCAATCCCAGTAAAAGCTTACAGAGACACATCTGCCTAACACCATCCATGTCCTCTCCCCCGTTGCATGCAATTGCTTCTAAGGAAGGTTGCAAGAGGAACAGGAAGGATGGAAGCCAATGCTGAAGTTCTCACTAGATTAATCTTTTGCTTAGTCAAGTCTGAAAGGGAACCTGGATCCAGGATAACATAAATATTATGAATTATTTTAGGTCCAGACTTATTTTTTGTTCTTGATTCCTCTAGTCATTCCTGAAAACTATACAAATGTCCTATTGCAGACCAAGAAGAGGTCTCCTGAATACAAACACAGAACAAAATAACTGTCAGGTTTATGATGCATCACGCAATTCAGACATTTTGCCCAGAAATTTCTATTCGGGCAGAATGTGGAGGCTTTTGCATTTATCCCAGAATTTATAAGTGCAGGAACAGCTCTAGAGCAGGCTCGGGTCTACAGTTCATGCCCTGACAGCCCATGGAAGAAGGCTCAATGCAAAATAAATTCACATTGTTTCCACTTGGGATCTCCCAGACAAGTAGGTGGCAAGTTCAGCTACATCACTGAACCTCTTTCCTTTAAATGTGTTCTCGAGTATATTATTCACTCTCTTCAGCATTGCAGAAGGCCAAGAGGCACAGAAGGACTTTTGTTGCATAGATTCTAAGAACTGCTAATCATGCAGTAGTGTAAACATTTGATTTTAAAGACATAAAGGGGTGGAAAAAAGGTATTGGATTCATAAAATTGCAGTACATGTGCAGCTAGATTCAATGGCTTCTGCCCAGTTGGGACTATAGGGAAAAGAGGCCAAAAGTTTGCAGAAACATTTGAAGACCTTGGAGAAAATCTTTGCTTTCTTCCACTGCTTGACAGATACAGCACAGCAAACAGAGAGTTAAGGCTTTTCCCCTGCTACACTGCAGCAAAAACGAGAGATTTAAATAGACTGAAAATGTAAATCCAACATTTACTCCATAGACATAGTGAAGCAGAGCGGAGGGGAGGGGAGGGGAGTGAGGGAGGATAGATGATCATTGGATGTGTGAGAAGAGAGATGCATCACATAGTATATATTTTATACGTATTAATATTCATACCAGTTCTTTCTTTTCTCCCTCCAGGCTCTATCTACTGCTTCAGTTCATCCATCCAGCTTCAAGAGGGAGATGGATCTTTCAGCCCTTTCCTGCAACTCTAAGCTAGAATCTAATCATCAAAATAGCACGTGGTTCCTTTCTCAGCAACATTGCAGGGAGATGTTGGGACATCAACAGCCAGAGTCCCATCCTCAGAGAGAAAGCAAAGTTTGCAAGAGGGGTCATCCATGCTCCCTGTGAAGATCAGAGATATGCTTGGATGGTGACATTTCAGGAGAGGAAGCGTGGAGAGTGAGACTGTTTTTTTTCCTGCGTCCAGAGGGAGCAGCCCTGCTTTTAGAGATGCACAGAGTTTTAAGTACTGCTATCCCGTATCCGAAGGTCTGGAACAACACACAGGACAGAGTAACCCTGTGAGAACTCTTCAAATATGGATTTGAGGAATGGAGATAACCATACCTTTGGAAAAATGTTGTGCTCTCTGATTGTGGAGTGGTGGTGGTCAAGCCAAAGCAAAGTAAAAAGGCAGTACTGTCCTATATTTATTTGGAAAGAAAGCAAGCCCTGGTGTTGAGGAAGGAGGAAGTCAGATGTCCAGGGCACTTGGCTGGGTCTAAAAAGACATCGGCCTAGAGGCAACAGCATCCAAATCAAGAAGTAATATACAGGTTATAGTGCATAAGAAGAGAGTTTCAATTTGCTGAAAAGGAGATGAGGCTGAAGTTTATGCTTAAAGGCTGCTGCAGTATTTTCATTCCAACACTACTGAAGACTTGTCATGAAAAAAATCCATTTTCTGAACTGTGTTTGGAAGAGAGACAGTAGCAGTCCTGGAAGACTGATGTTTCCCTCAAGACTCAGGTGCTTCAAACTAAGAAAACTTGATGGCAGTGCTTAAAAAGCACTATGTGCCCCAAACAAGCATCACAGCAGAGAAATAAATTGCTCTTAACCAAGCCAAGGAAAGGTGAGATTTAACAGCTTTTTCACTTGTCTTGCAAAGCTCTTCTACCTATCACCTTGGTATTCATGCCTAAAGACTCCCTTGGGAATCCTTGCTTTCTATTTGGGAATCAAAAACCCTGGACTTTGATGAGGAAAAACTGCCAAATATTTTTCACGGAGAGCAATTTAATCCAGAGGAAGACAGGTACTGTGTGGAGCCCAGCGCATACGTGTGTGGAGTCCAGCTCTGAGGGGCACTCCTTCTGGAAGCCATCCCAATGTGCTGAGTGGAAGCAGACCCACACCACGGAGTCTCTTCAGAGAACACCAGGGAACCAGGTTTAAAGGTAAAAATCACTGCCCCTCTTTATCTTTGGACATAGCAACCAACAGATGTGTCCTTATTTTTTGGGGAAAGTGTACAGAAGATTTACCATCATTCTTCCCACAGAAAGTGACAGTGTTCACAAAATTAGCATCCAGGAGATAAAAGTTCAGACCACAACCGGCTGCCAATTCACATAGCACAATTTAAGTCAGTGCCACTTTACAGGAAAGCTTTTACAGGAAGTACTCAGGAAGGTTTTTGATCTATGGATGTAAAGTAAATACTTTTTACCCTTGCCATTATTTGGTACAGAGGGAAAAGATTTTTAGCCTACCATGGAAACATGGATTTGTCAGTGTTGTTTGTATTACAGTCACATCCAGGGCCTCCTACTGTGATAGATGCTGAGTAAACATGCAAGCGAGAAGTCCAAGCCACCTAACAAAGATATCCAAAAGGAAAGAAGTGAAACAGCTTGTCCAACACCATGAAGCAAAGCAGACACAGAAAGCAGCACAGACTGCTTAGTCACATGTACTACTTTGCGGAAGTTGTGTATTTACTGAGGTTATAACTTCTTTAAAAACGCATGCCTTCAGACCAAGGCACCCTGCTTCTACTGCTACTGTCAACAAAAGATGTATTTCCTGATTAGTTCATTACTCCCAGTGGATCTCTTCAGCAGTGTCATCCTTACCTGTAACTCCTGGAATCCATCCTAATTCAAGCCTACCAAATCAGAGCTGGGTATGAAGTCTTTCTTGCAGGCCCAGAACACCACGTTCACGCATTTCACAATGATTAGCAAAGTCTGGTTTCCTCTGGGCAATGTCCAGCTGCAAGAAGCTTCTCTGTATTTTAGTAACAGCTGCTTCACATGGCAATCGGTGGATCAAAAGAAAGTAGAACTTTCTTTTCTCTCCATACTATTTTGCAAAACAATTGGACTAGTTCATAAGTTCTTGATGAATGAGAGGAAGGAGAAGGTTCTGCAGACAGAGCATGCTCCTTTTGTCTTATATCCTAAGCATGCAAGATAAATGTCATGCTGATTAATATTTATTTTCCTCAGCCCAAAATTAATAGGAATTTAATTCTCAAATTAAATTGAAGAATTTGAAAATCCAAAATATGTTTTACAGAACACATTTTATTTTAATCACTTTTAAAACCTGTAGGAAAAAAAACCTAGTCCTTTGCTGTACTTGGCATGTATTTTCACTCTGACGAAAAGCTTCTAAAAGACTTTTTGAAAATGCTTTTTCCTTGAAATTTTTAAACATATACCAAATGAATCCCTCAGGCAATTTTTTTTTCCAAGTCAGTATTTTCTAGTGGAAAAAGATTCTCATTTTAACCTTTCATTAATAAAATTTCTAGCCTGACTGAACACTCTTAGCTAAGTTGTGAGTGAATAGCTCGCTTCAGGAATCATTAATCCAGACCTGATGTGAAATGGTGTCTTTCCAGCCTGTGGCTGCACATTGAAAGAAGGTGTTCTTGTATCTTTTCTCTGCTGCTGAACCAGCCGGCGTCAGTGGGAATGTCGGTGGGGGCCCGTGGGGACAGGAAGGGGCAGAGCAGGCGTGCTCTGGGAAGAAGCGTGGACGAGTAGGTCACACACGTGGGCTGGGGGACAGGGTGACTGAAGCTAAGCTTAAAATTATGCTGTCAAAATTAAGGCTAGTGGAAAATGCTTCTGAGATACAGCTTCCAGCTGTAGTCTTATTTGCAATTCCTCACTCCCATGGCGTTTGTGAAGCAAAAATCAGTTTTACTGCTATGTTGGTGCTTGTGGTTCATTTTGAGTTCACTAGTCAAGGGCTTAACTAGTTCACTAACTTCTGAAAAGCATGGCTACTAATCTATTAAAATATATATGAAAACAAAATCTTTTTTTTTAATCCATGACAAGCTTGATCTTTACCATATTTCTTAAAAATATATTCAGCCTCCTTTTAAAAAATATTTCTCCCCTTGTGTAACTCAGAAACAGCCAGACCAATTTTGTCAAAAATCTCCTAACAACTCCTAAACAAATCATTTGGGGTTAGACTAAGTGTGGGCAGTTTCATCCTGAAAGAGGAATCACTTGCAGAGTTCAGAGGAAATAGAAGCAGAGACTTGGATGCTGCAACTCTTTCAAGCTCTGCATTTGGTGTGCGCTGCTGGCAGAGGCACAAAGGAATCTGCAGCTGAATTGGCCTGCTGTCAGGGGACGGAATTTTGTTTCCAGAGTTTTCAGTACCACTCAGAAGAAGAAGAAGACAGAACACCAGAAACAAGCCTGCACGGGTGCACAGAGGGATTGACTCACCTCAGAGCCAGCAGTTCCCCGGGGATGGCTGACCCTGGAGACCTGGTTCAGCAGGGGTGCTTGTCCCACTGGCACCCGCCCCGCTGCCATGAAGCCTTGTGTGTGCCTTCTGAAAGGTCCGAGCCCACCACCTGGACAGTTGCCTGTCATTGGACTCGTTTTCCACGGGAAGCATCTGTAAACTCTTGGTGTGAGAGGACACAGCTGCCTCAGAGTGCAGTAACAGGGTTTTCCTTTCTTACACTGCTCTCCGTACCTGCCCTGGCACTCATTCACAATACACGGAAACAAAACACTGCAGCACAGTTCAGTGTGGTACTACACTGAGTGACGGGTCTCCTGCAGATGGCCTCGTGATGTACTACAGCCAGTGCTAAGCAAGTGACAGAAGGCAGCAAGACAGTGTCGCTGAAACCTCATACAAAGATTTACTTGAAGCCTTCATACATCAAGCAGACAAGAGTGGGCAGGGAGAGAGGGTTATCTGAGCAGGTGTTTTCAGATTAAGTTTGAAGGGAGATGGAAATGAGACATTGCAAAGCAGTTAGCTCTCTGCAGCCACAAGATTGTGTGAACAGGTCTCTGGTTAGCACATGCCTCTCACTGTCCCACTATGAAAGACTTCAAGTCCATAGAGATCTCGAAGGGACAGCTGCAGCCATCTAGTGTGTTGTGTACAAAGCCTGCTCTGTAACATCCAATTCTTATCTTAGAAGCCCAGATAAATTTCATCCTAGTTCTCCAGACTAGTGGATCTTGATTATCACAAGCCCTGTGGCTTTCCTCATAAGCTATGCTCTTACCTTTAAGCATGGCAGGATTTGTGTGAGCTGCTGTTGGGCTGCTGTCAAGAGTTAGATTGTTCAAGCCTCTCTAGTATAAGCAAGTCTAGAAAGCTGCTCCCTTCACGTGCAACAGGTTTGGAGCCAGCCCCAGTCTAACAAATCTGGGCACCTCAGTTTCTCCTATGCCCAAATTCCAGATCTGAGCGTCTGAGGTTGCAACAAACTGAGCCATTCCGCCCCTGTTCAGCCATTGCTCAAGAGAGGAATTCAGCACTTGGCTAAGGCCTTTTCAGCATTCATTGCATGATTATTGTATACATCCATAGCTTCAGGGACGGTAGGATGTGGAAAAGCTGATACTTGAATGAAGTGCTGAGTTTTGAGTGAACAAAAAGCTCATTTGCCTAAAGTGGGTGTGTTTGTGCTGCAGATAGTTTGAAGCCTTTGATGTGATAACTCGGGAACAACTTGTTCTGAAACCATTCACTTAGTGAAGGCATGTGGAAATTCAGTATTCTTGCTCCCACTTCTTCCCATACAGCAATGAGCACTAGCTAGAACTGGAAACACTGGTTGGTGGCTTTACCCATTCCTCCAGGGAAATGGGTATATCCCCATTTTCCTATGTGTGCTCTGAGTACAGAAGGCAAAGGTCCAGAACACCAATGAATAGCCCCACACCACGTCCCTGGGAAATAATCATATTTCCTGTGCCAGACACAAAATCTCTCTCCTCACAGCAACTAACAGGAAAAGGGAGAGTCAGGATCAGTGGGACTAGAGGAGCATCTCACTAGACTTAGAGGACCTTAGCAAAGCCCTGCTTACTGGCTGGTTCTCAGAGAGCTGGAGCTTTGGTGGTGGCCCATGCTGGGATATCCCTGGGCAGATCCACATTCTTACACTGCAAAAGAGATGGAAGAGAGCTGAGGATGTGCCTGCGTGGATTTCTTCTCTTTGCTCAGAGAAACCAGTCTTCTGTGGGTACTTACCAAAGAGCTGCAGTTCCCTTGTGGAGCAGGCTCTGTGCTGCAGAATCCCCCTCCTGGGTGTTTGCAACTCCTAATCCATGGCACAGGGAGCTGTGGGTGGGAGAGCAAAGGAAGCTCTGGCAGTACGTGAGGAGGAGTCACTGAGCTCTGCAGAGCTCATCTGACATGAGAGGAAGGACGTGGCATGGAAGGTCAGAGTTGTACCCTCTCTATCTCTCCACAGGACACACAGGCAGCTCAGGGTGAATGAGGGAAGAGACTGCCAGCACTTTTTGCACCCTCCAAGCAGAGAGAGCTGTGCAAGACAGTGATTCACAGAGTTGCTCGTGGTAATGAGGAGGGAGGCAGTGCCCAACTTGCTGCATTCACCCTATTTACAACATGCTACAAATTTGTGCTGGTTTGAGATCAACAGGAGACAGTGATGAGAGACCTGTGTGACCTGAAAGCACTCTCACTTTGCCTGGACCACTCAGGGAGTAGAGCACAGAAGGCGCACAGTAAGTCACAGGAGATTACAGGCTAGTGATATGACGCTTTGTGAGTTGTCAAGTATATGGCCACTGCACCTGCCCTCAGGCAGAGGAGGCAGGCACGACCCTATACGCATCTAGCAAGTACACCAACTGTCCTCAGCTATCAAGGACAGCCAGCAGAACTAAGCAGCTCCTTTCCCAGCTCGTATAAATTGGATCAACTCCCCTCTGCTGCTGCTGGCTTTTGCCTACAGTATTAAGCTACTTTGGACCAAAGACCCATTCCCCCCCTCCCATATTGCTCCCACTGCTGCATCCATGGCAACATTAGGAGCTTAACAGCAGACAATTCAGCCAAGGCCACCCGCCACTTCAAAGCACACTCCCCAGCTTGAGGATTCTTCTCTATTTTAGAGTCTCCACTGTTGCTATCATCAATGGGACATTACGAGTATGGACAACAGAGAGTATAAGGAACAAAAAGCCCGATACCTCTCCTCTGTCAGTTTACTGCTAGTCTCTAGCCTGAAGGCAAACCATTATTTCATCAAGGAGGAAGAGCACAAGCAGCAGCAGACAGCATTCCCTTGCACACTCTCCTTTTGGCAGGAAATTCGAATGAGTAGGAACAGATGGGGTCATGAGAGAAAGTCTGGTGGAACAGATAAGAGCAAGAAGTCAAAAGCTGGAGTAATTTCATACGAATAGTCCAGGCTTGCTCCCAACCATGCAAATGAATGTAAGTAGTATCTCCTTTCACTAGCAAAGCATTAACTCTTTAGCCATTGGTTACCATCTTGCCAGCGTGCACAGCTCCCACTCACCTTCAGTACAGAATTATGCTTATATTCTTGCTCATTCTCAGTTGCAATGGGATGCTCTTAAGTGTTGGTGACTGTCCCAAGCCCATATTTTTGCTACCTGTTTACCACACCAGGCATCTTGTGTGTGTGTATGATATTTTGAGACTCTGTCTGTGCAAGACAGTGAACAGTACAGTATTATATGCTGCAGAAGCACTCTGAGTCCTTCAAGCCCTGCAAACAGAGACTACAAGCACCAGATACCAACCTTAGAAACATCAACTACAATTAGAATTTTCTTAGTACACTCCCCTATGAACTAATAGCCTGAAGTATAACTCCCATTCCCCTTAAGTGTAGGTAAAGAAAACATGGAACCAAGGGTGCCAGCAGCTTGAACCTTCCTAAAAGCCAGACAAATAAAGTATGGAGGTCTACCACAAACATTTTCAGTATTTGTAGTAGATGAATGACACCTGTGTAGCAAGTCTATCGGTACAGGTTTGCATTTCTCAGTAATGTTTTGCAAATGTTTCAGAGTACTCTCATCTCCATAAGCAGATATTTTTCAGCCCAAGAACTCCCCAAGGCAATATCCTAAGAATCCATATCACCCAACATGGAAGAAAGAGAAAAGTGGTGAAAAAAAAGACCCTCCTAGGCCCTGTCAGTGAGTTGGATTAAATATTCTTTCATATTTCTAATTATTACTCTGTTTCTGAAGCAACACTGTAAGAATCAAAGATTTTTTTTTTTCAGGAACATTCTTGTCCTCCAAATAAGTTATGAAGTCTGAAAGCTAACTCAAAAGACAATGAGAAAGAAAGAAAGAAAAAAAAGCCACTTCCTTTTCTTTTTCAGAAGAAACAGATTAAATGCAGTAGGTACAGTTCAGTAAAGTCTCCCTTCAGACCCCTTCTAGAAATTAGCATATCTGACACTGCAGTCTTCACATCACTAGTTTTAATTCCAGGTTTACATCTCTGCTGTCACCATTATTTCCATGAATGTGTCAGAATCCACAGTGTAATAACTAAAGTTCCATTCCTCCTCTAATTTTAGAAGTCCAAGCCTCAGAGACATCTTCTCTGTTGATGAGAGGTTTTTTCTGTTCAGTTCATTGATCACAAGGGCCATTTACAACACTCTGAGTTAACTAAAGCTGATTTCAGTCCACAAAGAGTTATCATGTTCTCAGGTGAGATACAACTAGGGAGGAATAACCCCGTGCACCAGCAGGGGTTGACTTGATGGAAAGCAGCTCTGCAGAGAGAGACCTGGGAATCCTGGTGGACAGCAACTCCCTTCCAACTCAGGAAATTCTATGATTCTACATTTCACAAGGATTGGAGCGTCTGTATTATGAGGAAAGGCTGTCTAGTCTCTCTGTTTAGCCTGAAGAAGAAAAAGATACAGAGGGGATCTTATCAGTGCAGAGAAGTATCCTCAGGTCTGGGGTCAAAAGGATGGGCGAAGAGTCTTTTCAGTGCTGCCCAGTGACAGGGCAAGGGGCAGAGGGCACGAACAGAAACAAGTAAATTTCCATCTAATTATGAGGAAAAAATTCCTTGCTGTGAGGGTGACTGAGCACTGCAACAGGCTGCACAGAGCAGCCATGGAGTCTCCTTCTCTGGAGATACTCAAAACCAGCCTGGACACGGTCCCGTGCAAACTGCTCCAGAGAACCTGTTCTATCAGGGGTGTTGGACTAGGTGATCACTGGAGGTCCATTCCAACCCCAACCATTGTGTGGTCCTGTAACTTCACATTGAATACAGACAAGATGCTCTGGGAACAGACTCAAGGAGAAAAGTAGCTTACCTAGACAGACTTGTCATTGAGTACAAACCTAACCAGAGCCCTGAGCCAAGCCTTGAGACCGTGTCTTACTTATGGAAATGACCCAAGCAGCCACTTTCAATAAACCCAGACCAATTGCTAGAATCAGGACCCTGATTACAAACCATTTAACACCAGTAAACCCTGATGCAGCCGCAGCGACTGTAAAGCAGATTAGAGGTGACCTTGAGCAGAATTTGCACATTCTTTGGTTCTGCAAGTGCTTGCTAGATCACAGAAGCAAAAAGACCATTTCACACTGACCAGAAGGACACAGTTACACCAGTGAAGCACAAAGTTTACAGCCCAGGGCATTCGGTAGCTGATGGTGCTGAATTGTTGGTGTGCCTGATTTACTGATGGCCTTATTAAAATTGTGCTCAGGCTGGGGACCATCCGCAAGTAGCAGGTTGGAGGCAGTCACTCTGCTCTGTCGGAAAGCTGTCCTTGTCATACCAGCTGATATCAGAGGGGACTCTGCTCCTCTTTTATTTTGCCTATCCACTTACAAATCATAATTTAAAATACAATGAAAACACCATCTTAATATTCCTTCTAAGATATGCCAAAGAGGTTTGTTTTGGTTTTGAGTTCTCTTTTTTTTTCTATCATTTGTAGGTGTTGGCAATACTTGAAGATAGAACCAAATACTCAGACTAGATCCAAGCAGACCTAAAGCACAGGCGAAGCATTAAACCCCAAATAGCTCCACCTTGATTTGGTGCTAATTCACAGAAATTGCTTATGCATAGCCTCTAACTGAAGATGTTGAGCTCTATTATTGTTATTATTTTTAATGATAGTTTAGGGGATGGCTAATGGGATAGTAGAGCCTTCCATAGCCAGGGTCAATCTACATTTGGTATGGAAGTGCCTGGAAGTCATTGAAGTCCAGCATCTGGAAGGAAGACACAGCAGGTATAGAAAATGTTTGAGAGATGATCATGCACAAACCTCAAAGCCCTCTTGCCTTTTTTCTTCATCACATCGCCATCAGGAGACACGTCAGAATATAGAGTATAGAATCACAGCCTTGATCAGAAATAACCTTTGAAACTCTCCATGAATAACTTCTGAAATTCTTGCCATTCACTTTCTCATTTATACCTTGCAGGTGAAAGACCATTTGAACAGCACTTCTGATAGAACCCCTTCCCAAACCTTGAACCTGTGCCAAACACCCCCTAGGAGGGAAATACAACCCAAGCAAGTATGAGCCCAAAGCACTCCTCTTCTCTGTTAGCTGTTTTTGTCAGTCTCTACTGGAAAACAACACTGCTGGGACAGCTACTCCAGACAGAAGCCCACATATATTCTTGGTGACTCTGCCTGCTAAACCAGAAAGATTATTTGACCATCAGAACAAAGAATGAAGCTAGAATAAACACAGCAATTTGGTTCAGAGAGAAAAGACGTATCTGCTAAGCCTATTTCTCACTCTTTCATGGAAAGTTCTCTCCTCCCTCTGTCCCACTGCCCCCACAAATGGAAGGTTTCCTGAAGAGGCCAGTCCCACAATAATCTCACAGCCTCATTACTCTTTTCCTGCCATATTTCAGTGGGCTCTGCACATCCTGCCTTCTTGTAAAGCCCCCCAGTCTATTCCTCAGAGGAAGAGGAACCCCATACCTTTCCACACTACGCCCTCCTCTGCTGCCGGTAGTCACTATTAAGATCCACTGGAGCCGACAGCTTGGGCTCTGTTCCCTGTCTCCAGGGTGTGGTCATTCACAAACCAGTCACTGATGAGCTGGACTGAAAGACCCAAGGTACCCTTCAGAAAAAAGAAACAAAGCAAAAGGATTGGGGGCTCAGGCTGTGGAGGCTACACCTCCAGTGCAGATCTCCATCCCAGAACAGCTGTGCTGGGGAAATCTTTTAGAAGACTGAACTAGTGTCTTATTGCAGGATTCATGCCCAATTATTAACCTTGTAAATATTTCAGGTTACACAGCCTATTATACCTTCTGTTTATTGATATGCCCATAGATTATTAATCTTTCATTACACTAATTAATTATCATAGTGATTTGGCAATTATCTTCTGTAAAGTTTGGCTGGGACCAGCTGCAACCTCTCTCAGTGCCTTTAAAATGTGCTCCAGATCCTTGCAGAATGCCAGATGAAAGATACGGCTTTATTAGATCAAAACCGGGCTGCTGACACCTCTCCCAGAATATGTATTGACAGCCTTGCTGTCTTAAAAGGTACAGACTGTATGGAACAGCTTATAAAAACCTTGGATGCAGAAGCAAAGAAAAATATGCATAGATTTAACACATATCACTATGCCCTTTTCATATTCCCACGGAGGCTGGAATTAAGGCAGAAATTTCATCCCAGAATCTGGTTTATGGATGGCCTGGAGATTTCATGGAGGCATTTGTTCCAGAGACACGACTTAGTCCTTTCTTCAAGTGGAGAAATCTTATGTCATGCACTGCGGAATGTGGTTTACTAATCACCGGCGCTGGTTTGAATGGCTCCATGGATCAAAACTGACTTTACACAGCGATGCCAAGCACATTTGCCATTCTCCCGCATTGATCTTTAGGACACTTTGCTTGTGAGGATCACACTGGGAGTCATTTCTTTGATGTGTGCAAATGCAGGAAAAGAGCTGAGGCTTTTACAGGAGCTGCTTGACTACAGGTAAAGAATGCTGCAGCTTTCGGGAGGCCCATTGCAAGACAATTAGAGCCTGCTTGTTCTGTCTTCCTATTTACAGGATGAGCATAGCTCGTGTTGTTTAGGCAGGGTGTAGATTTTGTTTCTGTGCTTTGGAAAAACTCATCCAAGTGCAGCTATCACAAGTTCTTTCAGCAGGAGCTAACTTTAAGCTCTGTCCTTTTGTTCCCTATGACCACCCCTTTCTTTTCTGCTTTCTTCACCCTCTGTAAGGTAAGCTAAAGCTGTGCCATTGTGATGGTCAGTAGTCACTGTGAGCCAAACCCCTGGTTATTTTGAAATCAGCGTGAGCACTTCCACCGACTGAAATTGTAAGAGGATTAGACTTGTATTCAGTCAGCTCCATTGAAGCACAGCAGACATGTTCTCCAGCTTCTCAAAAACACGTGCAATAATTTGGCTGGCTGTGATTCTCTTGCAAATGCCACAACCCTGGGGAATAGTGCACCTTCCTTCCCCACCTACCTTCCTAAGAGGGCTCTTGCTCTAGTCTTTAGAAGAACAGCCACAGACTTCAGAAGACTTTGGATCAACTCCTCAGCCAGACTTTTATTCCTGGCCATGTCAACATTGCCTGTAAGCATTGACAATGGGTTCATTATGGACTGAGTGCTGCACAGCCTTTGCAATCCTGCACTCTTTAGACCTTCTGGGCAAATGTTCATCACACTTGGGAGGTATTTATCTCCTTCATGGCTGATCAACACAGAGAACATGGCCATTGAAGCAAGTTCATTGGTCTGTGCCCACATGAGGCGGCTGAATAAGAAAAGTGTTGCTCCATTTCTGGCTGATGACTGAGTTCCCCAGTCTGCAGCCAAATGATTTGCTGCACGTGTGTTCTGCACCTCTGCTGTCCCTGCACCATCCGTCCTCCTCCGGTGTGTCCATCAGCATCATCAATCGCCAGTTTGTATGACAACACATTCTTGTAAAGCTGGTGAATGAAAATGCGCTTTGCCACAGTGCATGAAAGGGTTGGCCATGGATGCAGGAAGAGGACACAACAGAAATCTGCAGTGAGGGTAACCTCAAATTGAGCTATCTGAGCTTCTGGCTACAGCTTTCAATTATGAAGTACACAGCAGCATCCTGGGGAGGAAGGAGTGCTGCTGGCAGCCGAACTCCTGGCTGCAGCTTTGCGCTCTGCAAAAGAAAATAAAATCCCTGGGAGAAAGAAGAGCCTTGGAGACGCTTACCATTATATTGAGATGTGACATTGTCTTCAGGAAAACTCATTCTTGGACTTTGTTTTTTTCTTTTTCATAACAAAGAAGCTCAAGTGTGAACAACACTGTCTGGGACCTCCAAAAGCCAGTACGGATTAACAACAACAGCTTTGTCTCTACAAAGTTGTTAATGGAGGTTACTGGAGCCACTTCTGGTGAGCTGAAGTTCTCACTGTACTGATGTAACATGTAAATATTTGAGTGGCTTTGCTTTTTCAGATGAGCTCCCACTGCCCTTCTTCATTTTGGAGGCAGAGGCAGCACATCTGGCATTTGGAAAAACAACAACATGAACAGCCCCCCCCCCCACTATTAATATTTAAAAACTGTCTCCCGCACATGAATAGAGAAAGTTTATTATCATTTCTAATTGCTTAGGCCTGTGTAATGGGTTTATGTAACATGTCATCTTTTCTACCAAGCTCACCACTATAGGCTTTGAGAGCCTTGGAAACATTAAATAATTTAGCCTCAAAATACCCCCTGGTGGTGTGGTTTGGTGTCATTTGTCTCCATTTTACAGATGAGGAACCAATGCAAAAAACTTTCCAGTGCTTTCCCTAAGGTCACTCTAGGAGCTTTTGGCAAAGCTTCAAAATATTATGTCTCTACAATTTTTTTTTTTTGTTCCTGAAAGAAAAACACTCTGGGCCAAAGCAAAGCTCACAAGTACTGTAGCTGGGTTTTGGAGATATTACAACCTGCAGTCAGATTTCACCTTGTTGCCTAGAGCTACAGCAGATCTACACAGAAGAAGTCTTAGGCTGGGCTAAATTGTGGCTTATATGGCAGAAATGTAAGTAGGATTTAGTGTTCTAAAAGTGAACACCAAAACGACAAACTGAAAGTTCGCCCTAAAAAAGGAAAATAATATCATGAAGAATGGTAGAATGGTTTTAAAACGTAGAGACTAGGGAGAGCAGAACACTTTCCTGTTTCATCCTGATGTAGCAAATAGGTTTGACTAAACCACCTTTCTTAGTATTCTACCCTGTCCTTAGGGGAAAATCCTTGCAATAAATAAACAGAAAACCTGGGTAATGGAGGAGTTCTAATGAGATATTTTCATAAAAAAGTTTTTAATACACTGAAATATTTCACTTTGACATTTCCTAAACAAACCTTAACCTTTTCATACTCTTTTAAGAATTGATCAACCCAGCAGAGAAAACAAGAAAATATATGTATATATTTTAAAATGGAATTAAATAACTCAAAACAAAACATGACATTGACATTCAAAGGAAACACTGGACACATAAATTAAATTTCTCAAACTACAGTGAAATAAACAGCTTATTTCCTGATCCATGCCACATTTTCTGGTTTCATCCAAAACAGATCTTTTTTCACCTGCACTTTTGGCTTGACCAAGAAATTATTTTCTTTTCACTCAGTTGACTCCTTCTTTTAAACTTCTTTTTAACCCTTCAAACATTGTCCAGCCATGTCCACACATTTCATCATAAGTCTATTTTCATCATCTCTTTCATCAAGATAGTTTAAACTACAAGCTTATACAGAACTTGCTGTGCTAAGGTAATACTGACAGTCCAGATCTGGATCTGAAATGTGTGGATTGCTGCACCTCGAAGACAGTGGAGTGATATATTTCAGTCCTGAGGGATCTGCTCGTTGCAGCTTGTGAGGTGCAGCATTGCGCCAGCCCTATACCTGCCCCTCAATCCCAATTTTCTCTTAACACATCCACACAACAAATGCAACCACAGTAATTCCAGGTCCTACAGCAGAAGTGGTGGGAGAAGAAGCACACAGCTAACAAAAACGGAGTAGCATGAAAAAGGACAGAATGCAGCCTGAATGTAAGAAAATAAAGAGGAGTATTCAGCTTGGGAATAACCTATTCCATTTTGTGGAATGTGTAACCTTGGTAAGTAGCCTATAGGTCTATTCCAAAACTCTTGGCATGCTCCCAGCCTTCAGGGCTCCACCTACAGGGACTCCTTGGAGCAGTTCTCAGTGCACTCCTGTCAAACATCTGGTGGAAGAATGCAAACCCAGACGCCTTGGTTTTAGATCTAGAGAAATCTCCTTTAATTCCTTGCCTATGATGAGCCCATTAGATCAGGGAGGCTCATCTCTTGGATATGATGGGCTTTGTGGATGAAGAACAGATTGTGCAAGCTGAACCCAAGGAAGATGGAGATTATGCTGGCAGGCAAAAGAAAGCACTATGAATAGTTTATGGACCCTCTGTGTCAGCCTTTGCATACTGTGAACAGCCATGAGCCGTCTGTTCAGGCAGCGCTCTAAGAAAAGTCCCAGAGCCCTCTGTCATGGACAGAGCACACTGAGGCAGAGATCTCTGCCATCCCCATTTGGCTAGAAGACTCTTTTCCATCCTGGCGCAATGTGTCCTGGCTTTGGGCAGCCAGGCTTTTGTCACCTTCTGTTTGGCTTACAAGACCGTGCTGACCCTTTGGAGAGTTCAGCCGATACAGCTCCCTGCAGCAATATGAACAACTCCGAACGTGTCTTACTCGTCCTCTGCTGCCTATTCTGACTCTCCTCAGAGCTTACAGCAAAATTCATGGTCTTGTCCTTTATCCTCACAGACTGGGCCCAAGAGACTATAAACACTGCAGAAGGGTCCCAGTTGCAGATACTGTTCTTCGCCATGCTCAGAGTCTGTCATTACAGGAATACTTCACTGGTCAAGTGATGGAGTTTTCTTGGTACAAAGGGATGATAATGTGACAAATGTTGGTATTTCTAAGGGTGGTTCTCCTGCAGATGGTCCCAAGCCTTGTGAGTTTTCATTCCTGGTACCAGGTTTATTTCTTCAGCACTGCTGATTTTGGGTAAAAATGTGGATTTGCTGTCTACATGTCTTTAAAAAGAGGAGGGAAAAAAGCAAAGTGAAAATCATATTTTGTTAAAGAATATTAAAGTCCTAAAATCAGATGGAATGTGCTGTTCTGCCCGTGGGAATAAGTAATGCCTTGCTAGTGCCAGTGCATACTCTGCTGGAAAGTGCCTAAATCCCGCAATAAGGACAGAAGCAGAAAACCAGCATGGAACAGATGCTTGGATATTAGGCTGATATTTGCGTAAGTGCTCAGATGCCCATCTGTGTTTCCACAGTATCTCTTCTTGACTGGAAGCTCACTGTTGCAATGAAAACACGTTCTCTCAGTCCACTTTGACAGAGACTCGGGGGCTCGTGCTTTACCTGGCATGTGTTGTTGTACATCAGAGAACACAGTTAGTTGTTGGGATTCAGCTCATGAGCACAACTGGTTAAGCCAATGTCTTGTGATTTCCTAGGGAAGTCCACAGCCAACTGCAGCTTCGCAAACAGCCCCTTCTTGTAACACGTAGGGTTTGCTCAGGGCCAAAGCTACTTTTAGGACACTGCACAGAGGATGCTTTTATCCCAATTTTTCAGTAAAATGTCCTGTGCCTCTCTTAAAGTTGAAAGAAGTTCTAATTGTGAGGGGGATGAGACGAACTTGGTTGAAGGAATTTGTCTTTCTGAGCAGTGTGAACTGTCTCTTTGTCTTAGTATTCTTTTACTAGTCCTATTTTTTCTGGCCACAGACTGTTCTGAATTTTGTCAATCTAGTACCAGGTTTCAGGCATATCAGGCTGTTTCAAACTCACAGATTCTCTGTGTTTTTGGAACTAGATATGGAACTATGGTAGATGCAACTTAGTCAGAGCTGCTGATGTTCCATTTTTAGGGTTTGGAAAACTGGTAGTAAACAACAAACCATCTTTCACTCCTTCCAGTGACAACTCATTCTCTCTTTCCACTCCTGTATTATGAAATGTCTTTCTGCAGAGCTAAAAAATATATATTCTGTGGGTGGGAATAGGTGTTTACAGCAATGCTGGGCATTGAGAAACTAAGAGAGATGGATCTTTGCATGGCAGGAAAGGAATATATCCTGACACAGTGACCTCGAATAAAAATGACAAGTGCGGTCCTCTTTCAGCACAAAGTGATGTCCTCAGAACAGGTATGACACAGTTAAGCAGATCCTAAAAGCTTGGATAATACTGCAGAAAAAAAATAGCCGCTGATAGATACTCGATTTTTTTCCATACAAACTCTGTCTTTCAACATAGGTACTTTTCAATCACACTTTACAAGAATGCTGGTGTGATCAGTTCTTTGTTGGTATTTTTTTTCTTTTTTTTTTTTGTCTTCTGAACACTTTAAAGGCCAAACGTATTTCAATGCCTTTCAAAGTCTTTCACATCATAAGAGACACACCCGTAGATTTGTGCAAACTGAAAATTGATGAAATATCACATGCTTCACTGGGACAACTGCAAATAGTCAGAGCTGAAATGAAACCCAAATATTCTGAATAGGCCATTCTGACCAGTAGTTGTTGCTCAAAATCGCATACAAAAATAATTCCTACAATTGATTCTGAAGAACAAAGACACTGTAGAAATGCCAAATCTTTCCCCAGATAGCCTTAGGTCTTTGAAAGGGATAGATTGAACAAGGCAAAGATGGCAGGGAAAGGTAGCATATTTTCATAGGCAAATAGAGAAAAATGGTGTGAAAAAGAGACATAAGAGTCCTGGTTTCTTCAGATTGGAAGCAGAAAATTTTAAATTATAGTGTCTCTTCTAGATCTAAACCCAGCATGATAAAAGACCTGCTTCAGTCCGTCTGATCAAACTTTGCCTTGCTGATATCCTTAGGCCATCATAGCTGCAACAACATTCTTACCACGCTCAAGGTATCAAATTCTTTTGCCTTATTCAGAGGGCTGGAAGGGACCAAGACAGGTTATCTAGTCCATCTTCCTGACTTTGGATCAGAATCAAATACACCTATGTCATTACTGAAACTTATTTATCTAATGTGTTCTTAAAGACTTCTAACGACAGAGACTGCACAACCTCCTGAAGCAATCCTTGTGTTACCTGAACCTTTCTTACTGTAACTTAAACCCATTACTTCTTTGTCCTATCCATCAGGGCCATGGGAATCTCTTCCATTCTTTGTCTTTTCCACAACTTTTTATGTTCTTGAAGACTTTTGCTAACCCCTTAGTTTTGCCTTTTTTTACGTTAAACAAAACCAGTTCTCCTACAACTGTCTCACTGGTCTTTTTCTCTGGGCTATTTCTGACTATGAATTTTATGTATTCCTAATTCTTTCTTTTGCTGCCCTATAGACTGTGTTTGTTCTGGAGTTTTCTTGATATCCCAAAGCATTATTTACTTACTGGTGTGGATTATGAAGCATGATCCCAAAACAGTGAGCTTAGAGAGTGATCTCACACTTTCAGGAACAAGTGACCTTCCCTACCTCAAATTAACATCCTTAGAGCACAACAGCCTGTAGGCACCCAAACTTGAGGTGAATATACATGCTTTTATCTTTGGAAAAAATTTTGATCCCAAGAGAAGGTAGTAATAGCAAACTAATGCATGCTTCCATGAAAGGGAGCTGTACTGAGGCATCTAGAAGCAAATAAATATTTTGTAGTAATAAGAATTGCCATTTTCACATGGACACATTGCAGAATCTTAGCATTACACAGAATGTAGCAGATAATTATTAGCGTCAACCCAACTTATCAGATGAGAAAAGCACAGAACGGAGAAATAATGAGATGAAGCCCAAAGGCACATAATGAGAAATAAACATAAAGATGAACAGATAAGATTTCCTGATTTTTGTTGGGGTTTTTCTATTCTATTTTATTTTCTCCCACCACGGCAGACTGGCACCGAATTTTTCTCTCACCTTAAGGGAAGCTGACTAAGGCCAAGTTCTGGCTGGAATCCACTGATGGAGTGGGGCAGAGAAGTCAGCTGAGCAAAGAAAGTGAACTTTCTTCATGTACCATGACTGGAGTAATGCAATTTACTCTGCTGGAGCTGTACCAGATCAATGTGATATCATTCATCTTCCACCCAGTGCCCTGGTAATGCTTTTACCTCCTTGCCTTCAACAGAGAGGCAAAAGAATAAACTGAGATTAGCTTTCACGGAGTTTTATTGCAAAACGAGTGTGTAAAAAATGATTTTAAGTGACCTAGATGATATCTTTTCACATCAGTGTTTAGCAATACCTGCTTCCATAGATGGTTTAGCTGTTAGTACTGTAAGGATCCCATAGGACAAACTCTTGTTGTAACACATTTTCCCTGCACCAAAGCCTACATAAATGTTAAATGAAGCCACTTTAAACAAATATAGGTAACAGAGGGAGAATAATCCTGTTAACAGAATCAGCATTGCAGTCACTAAGTCATAATATTTTATTTATCTATTATGTCATAATACCTATAACAAAAGTAACTAGATGCTATAAAATAATACGTACAGACACAGAAGTTGAAATGACTCACCATAACCAACCCTTCGTAACAGCTCCTCTCATTCACAGTATCCAGGGAAAGAAAGAAAAGAAAGTAGAGCCCCTTTCCAATCCCAAGTAACATCTAGTCACATGCCTGGCTGAGCACAGGAGCTGTAGGGCACAGGATGCTTTCAAAAACATAACCTCCAAAAGAGCCTTAGATCACCACCCAGCAGCCAGGGTGTGGACCTTCAAGCTGTAAAGAAGACAGAGGAACAAAACATCCTTTTTCCAAATGTGGCCTACCGTCAGCTACTGGATTGATCCAAGCCAGACAATGGAAGGGTGATAGAGTGGGTAAAAGGAACAGGAATAAGGTTCTCAGCATGATGGACGGCAAACATGGCAAGGTAAAGGGATCCAAAGAACTGCACCTTGTGCCATGTGAAAACCCAGAAATATATCAAAAGTAGGGAGCAGGGGTATCTGTGCTGCACATGGAGAGTTAAGTTAAGTTAGGTATTTGTGAGAAGGCGGCAGTCTGGTCAGAAATAGAGAAAGAAAAACTGTCAATGCCATAACTGCTAGCAGTGAGGGAATAAAATAGGACCTCCTTGGCCAATATCAATCTATACTGGAAAAAAAAGTGACTTTGAAGAGCTCTCAGCAGAAAAACAGCAAACACAACTACCGTCTGTTATTCTCAGCAAACGGCTTGATTTTGTCTCTTCCGGCACTTTTGGTCCAACTCTCCCAAACTCAGTCTCTGCAATTTCTTTAACACTCAGAACATGAACAGATAGGACGGGAGAGTGCAGGGAGACAACAGAGTGACCAACGAAAAGAAAATCAGCACACTCTTTTAAGCACCTCGTTCCTCCATGCCACATCTTTTTTTTATCTTTTCCTTCCAAAGAGGGACATGAAAACAGCATAATGCAGAGGCACTCAGATGGCACTGCCAACACAGTGCTTAGGAAAACAGTCCCTCCCTGACTCTGATAATTTAGCTTTGTTTTAGTTTCAAGCTAATGAACATTTATGCTGTAGCCAATCTTCAATTTATACCCATCTAGTCCAAAGCACAATTATATGCCGAGCAGAAAATGCAGCTTTGACTCATAATAATAAGATTGGCACTGTGTCTGGCAGCTTTTCACTCTTCCTTTTCATGCCTGCAGCCGTATCAGTTGGGCAAAGCTTTTGCCATATTTCCTAACAAAAGGTCAGGCTGGCAGACAGAAGGGAAGGACTGGGGGCTGTGCAGTGTTGGAGTAGGACACCTTCTGAGATGCTGAGCATTTTCCAGAAAGAGATGTACGAGAGGCATTTTCTCAGAGAGCTGTCTATGTTAAAGAAAATAACAAGGGATATTTTTCACGCCATGTATGCTAATCCAAATTGTTCTGTCTTCACCCACAGAAGACTCTGGTTCACATGAGTCCACTGTAAGTTAGTCCTTTACCAGTGCAGACCTAGTCCTAAGCTGCATTTGATGGTGCACCCTGATGGTGGCAAGTGTGCTCAGAACATTTTCATCTACTTTTGAAACAGTCTTGTCTATTCAAGGCTCCCTGGCAGACTTTCCTTTAGGAAAGGTGGTACAGCGCTTAATTTGAAAGTCAAGATGTGTCAGTAGTGTTCTTGGCTTTGCCTTTGCCTTGCATGAGATACCAAAGCCATCACTTAATCTCCCTCTCTCTGCTTCATTTTCTTCATCAGTAAAATAAAGTAACCAATAACCAATTCTCCCATGCAGCAGACTCTGGGCTAGTCAACGTCAGTTGCAAATGTGCTTTGAGATTGCAGAGTGGAAGCTGTTAGAACAGAGTTGAAGAAGATAGGTGTCCTGTAGCCATCCTTTGGAATCCTCTCACAGTTTCGGCTATACATCTATTTATTTTCTGTCTATGTCTGGTACAGAGTCACTGCTGCAAAGCAATGCACAGAAACAGCTCCTGGTGAATAATTCTGTTGAGCACAACGATTCTCACTCTGTCCGGAAGGTGACTAAGAACAGACTTAGTCCTGCTTGGTGTCCTCTTTCTCTTGGCATAATACCAGACCCTATTGCATTTTCACCTGCTTAGCACAACGGGGCACCAGCTTGTCCTTCGTGTAAATTCCTTTATTTCTTTATTTTCAACAATGGGAAAGAGTTCTACCTGGCCTCTTTGGGGGGAATATCACACACAGTTGGTAGTGCCCAGAAGGGAGAAGTAGATGCTGTTGAGATATTCATGGTGTCCAAAATAGAAAGCAATTTATATGGACAATTAAGAAGAGCCACACGGGACTTTGGTGGTTGGAAGCTACAAGTCTCTAAGCAGGCAATTTCTAGGACTTAAAAAAAAAATTGAATTCACCTGAGGCCATGCAAGAGAAGAAAAGTTATATTGAGAGAACAATTCCCAAGTTCATTCACTAGGGCTTTCAGCTCCTGATTGGCAGCAGAAACGCAATATTTGGTGTCCTGTCATCAACAGGATTTAGAGGACAGAGAGAGCAGTCATGACAGAACAGGTATGAAATTGTCAGAAAGAGTAGAGGCAAAGCAAGCCAGGGTCTTTAAAAAATACTAAAATAGGATCCCTGAAAGTCTCTCTTTCTTGACTCTCTCCTACCGTGATGCCTACCGTCCTCTGATTCTCTGTGCCCTAGCTCCTCCAGAATATTTTCTCTTCTCATTCATGACATCACACAGGAAAAAGACCTGATGAAGGGACAGAAATACGGTGGAATGGGTTATATGTCTGACATCTGTTTTCTTGTCATTGTTTTTGTTCATTTGGCATTGGGCAGATGGAGAATGTCAGAATTTTCCATTGACCTGACATTTTTCCTGCTGCTTCATCAATTAAGAGAGTTTCAGTTTCAGGCAGAAAGGAGTTAAATCAATCTGCTTCCAAACAACCCTAAGAAATCATTCAATTCTTTAAAAAGTCTCTGGAGGGGTGGTTGCTATAGCCTGAGGGATGTGCAAGCTGAAGGCTCAGCAGCCACATTGACATTCGAAGGCATAAACATTTAGGAGAAGGGACAGATATTACGTGGTTTTGTCCCTTCTCTAGCTGACTACAGAGCTGAGTGCAGCGTCTGCACTCCCTGTTCCCCAGACGTTGCTTGGGGCTCTCTTGTTAGGTCCAGAGTCCCGCTGAGAATACGCTGCCTCTCAGCAACACGAGAAACAGGAGGGCATTTCTCACTCCATAGCCGGAGCTGGAACCTGCTGTGCAGGAGCACTGAGAAACCAGGCATTGACTCACTCCTTGCTTATTTGCACATGTGAAGCTGGGCCAGCTCAAAAATCTCCTAATGAACCATCACCCCGCAGGATGGTATGAGTTTCTTCTCCAGTTCTTTGGCTGCTGAATTGAACAGTTTTAGTGGAGTAGCTCCAAGGCTTCTGCTGCATGCAATGTGGGATCTCAAAGGGCATTTCTCCTCTGGTCACTTAAATGAGATAAAATCTCTGGAAACAGCTTTCCTGAAGCAGCCAGTCTCTCACAAGGCTGAAACTATCATTTGCAAAAAAAGAAGGGATGGATTGGTGAGACTAGATATAGGACCCTACTTACTTCAGGTATGCTGAAGTCTATATTTCACCTGCTTGTTTCATTCAGATTTTGTTGATGAAAGGAAGTATTTCCCATCAAGGAATGAAGGCTCTACTTCATTGCAGCGTCTTTTACTCATCTTCCCTCACCATCTTTAACAGCTGGGTTTCCCATCAAAACCTAATTTTGTATTTTCATGTCCTTTTACAGGGTGTTATGCTGCTAAATCTTGGCAGTGTATGAGCTAAAGTGCTTTTTTTGGTCTTATTTTAATTTTCCCTCTTGTCCAAGTAGTATGTGTCTCACTCATTCTTTCCTCAGTACTGTTTTTGACACAACATACACAGATCTATAGGTAAAGTAGATGTCTGTGTGGTACCTCTTTAATTTCTTGCTATATGATATATTTTGCCCATCTGAATAAGAACTTAGCTCCTAATAGATAATACTGTAACTGAGGGAATTCTGTGAGATGCAGTTCACATAGCATTTGAGTTCTTGGTCTCAAATGTGAAGAACGGGGACCTGAAGTTGTCTCTCTCTCATAAAATGAACAGTTTGTTAATACATATTCTGCAGCAGAGCTCTTTCCTTTTCTGAGAAAATTTTCTAAGCAGAAGTTTCATTGAAATCTGTTCATTCCAATAAAAATACCGGGTGTCTAATAACTCAAAACTTCCCATGGAATGTAATAGAAAGATTTCTGTGGAATAATTCAGAACTGCTTCTACTGATAAGGTCTTCAGCCAAGATAGCCAGCAGGTCCTTTGGATATGTCTTCACTGCTGCTTTCCAGAGAAAGCACTACAGAAGAAGGATTTATTCCCCAGAATAAAAGGCTAGCATGGAAAAGCAGAGTCCACGGGCATCATCAGAAGCGTGGTATATCTAAGCCCACAGCTTCACCACCCTGGCAGGCATGTGAGAGGAATAAACATGATACCAGCCTGCTGCTAGTCAGCAGAACTTCTTGGCGTAAGAACATCAAGCAGGAGATCCAGAGTCTTCTCTGTCTGATACCTGTCATTAGCCAGGACACATGCACAAAGATTCTTGCTTCCCCACTTCAGAACTGCCCAGACAGACGTGAAGGTCAAACAAACGATGTGGCAGTGCTGTGGCATGCCCCCACTCAGTGTGCATTAAAAGGCATATTCCATAGGGATGAGGAAAAAAAAGGAAAATAAATTTATGCCTTTTTCTCTTTCTACCGAGTGCCAGGAGCTGTTTAAGCTGCAACAGAGGCACTCTAGAGAAAGAGGCTGACAGGCAGAAGGAGGGAAGTAGGAACAGTAGAACAAGACAAGATTAACCAGCAGGGAATGGGTGAAGAAATCAAAAGTGGAAGGTCAGCAAAGCAGGAAAACGAAAGGAGAGCAAGTATAAAAGCACATGGAAATAACTGAAATAATTCAAAGGTAATTTTAAAAATAAGGAGGAGAGAAAACATTCACTGAGCAGACATCGAACAGAAGGCAACCCTATAGGTTATCACTTCCAGCCTCCAAATACTACAGACAGCAACAGAATAGACTTTAATTTAAAAACATCCATAACTTCTGTTTCAATCCCCATTCCCATCCTAAGTCAGAAAACACTGAAACCTCACAACACTTGATGCAAAAGAGAAAATGCTGCAGTGATTATAACATGTCCAGCCAAGACAATGGGAAGGATGAAGGGCTTTGGGAAGGACTCAGACTCTTGCAGTTGCATGCAGGTTGGCACGTTCTGATATTTCTTGTGAGTGGGTCATGCTCAACATGGCTATAGAGGAAGAACAGGGGCGCAGTCACTCTAAACAATCCTTGATCTTCAGCCCAGAAGAAAATCTTTCCCAGTGCCACATACAGTCAATGCTTTTAATTCAAGACACATCAGTCAGGCAGTACCACTAGGAGAACCAGCATAACCCACCTACTCTTCTGTCTTTAGCCTTGGATAATTTCTTGTTTGGGTAATTTAATGCTTCAAAGGAAGATCAATTTGCCTTTTCCCCACTCCTCATTCCTCCCATCGTTACATACACATCTGAGAGAATAAAGAACTGGGAAATGAAGGAACTTCCTTCTTTAACCCAATAGTGGTCAGTGGGAGCTCTGAAGCATGAAATTAATTAATTAAAATATAAATGCAGTGTAATTCCTTCTATGAACTCAGCAAGCTCTACTTTTTAATTATTTAAGTTCCTTGCCCTTGTTATCCTGTATGGAAGACCAGAACTTCATTCCTTTGAAGTTTAGAAATCTTCTCCTGATTTCCCAGCTAATTTATACTCATCTGATCTTTTAGCACTGCTTTACTTCAGCTGAAACAATTCTCCATCCTGGTATTTACAAAGAGTGCATTTATGAAGAGAAATCGCACTCTTTCTCATCTTTCTTTTGCAAGTCTAACCAAGCCTCCCACACACACTTTCTAAAGGTCTGTCACTTCCCCTCACCATCTTCACAACTCTTTTCCATACATCACTTTCCCTTTTTTGACCAGAAGTGACCCAAATTGGCCGCAATATTTCAAGTGAGGCCTCCTCAGTCCTTCATATCAATGTACTACTAAAATACTTCCCTTTCTGAAAATACCCTTGCCTGATATATCCCAGAATCACATTAATCCTTTTCAAGGGAATGTCATATTCCAGCAAAAAGGCAAAGAAAATGTGACACAGAAAAGAGAGATGCTGAAAAGAAAAAATGAAAGCATCTTGAGGAACAACAGACAATTCTGGAGGGAGGAAAAAAAAACCCAACTGCCCTGCAAACGTAAAGACATAATCAGCTTTGTAGAAAAGGTAATTCAAAGGAATAATGGAAAGTCAGAAAGCTGAGGCAAGGCACATCTGTACAAAATCACAGCGCTCTAGCTTTGCACGACCTCTCAGCTTCACGCCAAGTCTCTGACACTGCTTGCTAATGTCAGCGTTTTGGCAAAAGCAGGACTGACAGCGTCACACTGGCAAGGGGGGGACCTGAGTGCAAGGAAGGCAGGGTGCTTGGATCTGTCTCGTGAGTCCTGGACAGGCCCTCTGCAGCAGAACTCGTGGATTGTCTCTCCAGGGTGCGGTGCTTTTTGCCCAGTAATTTAAGAATTAGCACTCCCTGCATGCTTGGGTGTGCATGTGTGTGTGTTGGATGTGTATGCGTTTGACATACAAAACCCACAGTGTCTTTTTCGAGCCCTAAAATTTTAAGGCTAATATTTTTTAATAAAAATATTTCACTGTCCCATAGACATGCAAATATTGTCCTTTAACCTGCTAAAGAATATAATGGAAGATCTTAGAGTGCTTTAAGAATATTAATGAGATGATACAATAATCCCCAGGCAGTGCATGCTTATGTATTTTCTGTGTATTCCACAAGGAGATGAAGTCCCACACTAAGTTGCCTCACTACTTTCTGTAGTGAAATGTGATTATGCTTTTTCTTTTAGTTATTATGTTGAAGAAGAACTTCAACATTGAAGCATTTTGCAGAACTTTAAAACAGAAGGTGGAGGAATAGATAAAGCTCTACATTTTGCTGCTATACAGTAAAGTTGATGGGTTTTGCCTTGTAAAAAGACAAATATATAAATAAAACCCAACAAATATTCTTATGAGTGGGTTGTAGAGCAGCACCTTTGTTTCTGCCAGTGCAGAAGGAAACTTAACTTGCAGCAGACACACGATATGTCAATTCATTCCATTGTATTGGCAAGAAGGAACACACACAAGACAGATTTATCAAGCTATCTGATAGTCTAAGAGCCAAGAATTCTTCTTCCAGCTCTCTCCTCTCCTCTCTGCTTTCCTCCATACACACACATGCACAAATAAAGGCAAATCTGCCACTCTTGCAAGCATAACACTGTGAAGTTCTGCAGCTTTATTGTGGGTGTTTATCATAAAGCATCCTTATCTGTTATCTGCTTATAGAGAAGGCTTTGGCATGTTATTTCAGAGTAATAGCCGAGAGCGAGTTAAATTGCATTAACCTTTAAAGCTGGCATTAATGGGTAACCGTGTCAGGAGACTATATTACTGTACAATTTCTTTTTCCTATTCTTATGCTGACTCTGTGTCTAGAGATGGGTTGTTGGTTTTCTTTTTTTTTTTTCGCTGTGAGTGCCAGCCTTACATCACAGACTTTGAGCTCTGAGCACAGCATTTGTGCTCTAGGAAAGCACTCAACTGGAAGAAATGTAGGACTGGCTCTTCCTCAGTGCTGACAGACAGCAGGAGAGAAGCAGGTTCTCGTGGCAGAGGCTGTACATCTTGTCCTTTGGCACAAGCAGCTGGTGATTCGGTACATGCTCCATGCCCATGTCTTATTGCAATAAGGTGAGTTCAGGGCTAGGCTTCACTCTGAGCCTAAAGCTGGTAGGTTAGGACTTGCTACTGGACTTACCAGTGAGAGATAAGCCCTCTCTTATCGCTTCAGAAGGTTGTCAGACAATCATTGGCAGAGAGAGATCTTAGAATTGAGATTTTTAGATGTGGGGGCTAAAATGTATGAGCTGTACTGTGTTCTCTGTTGCTCTAACATAGAAGACTTCTGCAAGGTATTCCAAGTGTGCAAGCCCAATTTAACAGCCGCTTTCCATGAACAGGGACAGCTGGAGCTACTCCAGATCTATTATGGTGTAAATGGAACTGGAACGTGGCCTACCACTTATCAGATATTCTCTTCTATGTATTAATTATACATGTAAAAGTCCTGTATTTAGGAATAATCGCAATAATTTATCACTTTCAGAGAACTGTAATTGCAAACACAACATAACCATTCATCAGCTGTTTCAGATGGAAAGGAGTAGGCTGAGAGGAGGCAGCAGCCTCTTTGATCACATTTTGATTGGGAAGTCTCTTCATTACAGGTTTGGTTTGTGAACCCTCCTCCCCCTCATAACTCTTCAAGTCTTCTTCACAAGCTGTGTATTCAAAGAATACCTGTGCTTGACTCACCTCTCATCACAATCCCTCATTAGCTTTTGAAGGAGAGTGCTGTAAAAAGGACACAATGTCCCCACCAACCACATTTCTGAAAAAACAAATTGGACAAAAAAATGCAGTGATCTACAAATCTTTCATAAATTGGGAGCCATCAGATTTGGCACTTGGCAAGCCTATTTACCAGAAAGATCTGTCTCTGGGAAAGGGATAAAGGGCCAGAGTCAGTTTTAAAACCTCTCAGAAGAAGTCCCAGTAAGAGCAACATTCCTATGCCCTAGACCTCTACATAAGTGACATGCCTGAGGTGGTGCAGTAGAGGTGTGAGACTTGGCTGCCAAGGAGATGAGTACAACAGGAGAGCCTAAATAAAAGAGAATATGGTTTATTTTGGAGAGCTGTTGCAATAAAGGTGCATGCTTAATACAGAGCCGCTAGAGTTTCTTGCCAAAAGCTAGCATTAATTGTTTAAATTAACACTGCAATTAACATGCAACTAAAAATAAATACTTTCTTTTTTCTTTTCCTTGTTTCTTGAAAGAAATCCATAACTGATTGCTTCACAAGCCTTCCCTGGGAGCACACGTGCTGTGCTGCCCTTTTAAAACAGAGCTGTGCAGCCTCTTCTCCCCAGCTGATCCATGAGGTTGGGCACTGCCGGCTGGGGAGGCTTCCAGGCCTTCAGGTGCACCTCACTTTGTGCTTCCTCACGAACATTTCTTTGTGGTCACTGGGGCTGTGCTCAGTGGCATCTTTTCAGCCGTGTCCTCAGAGATGCCTGTCACAGCCCCTGTGTGGGTAATCATGTTCCCTCCTTCAAGTGGTAGGGATTTACCATCACAGCACAATTCTGCAGGATGGGCATCAGCAAGGTGGGAGCTTGCACATCATTTAGGACTGGTCTGGTCCTGTGAAGCGTTGGGCAGCTTCCCAGGTGGGGGAACACACACCACCTGCTCTGGCCTGGTTTTGCCTGCATGTATCGATACATGGCCCTAAAGGAGCTGATCAAAAACCCTTCCTTTTCTATTTCAAGCAGCAGAAGTTCATCCCATTAGTTACAGCAGTGCCGGCTACAAGCCCCAGGGTATCAGGCAATTGCATGTGCACGTGTGCTTGTACACCAGTAAGGCCCTGATTTGAGGGGGAATGATTCTGGGCCTGCAGCTCTACCGGGGGTTTGGAAACAATGCTTTGCATTTGAAACTGTAATAAGGATGTGTCTCTCTCCCTGCAGAAAATAAAGGAAAAAAATGACAATCATTGGTAGAAATGGTGTCGATTTTTCTTAATGATAGATGAAATGAATATTTCGATGAGAATGATGGATGCCACCAGTCAGAGTTCTTCTTGCTATAGCAGCCAGTGCCTCTTTATGTACCCGTCTCATGAAAGTGTCAGAGATATTTAAAAAGAAAAAAAAAAGCTAAAATTAAAATGGAGAAGAAAAAGTCATTTCACACATTTAATGGCATAATGAATTCTTTTTAATGTAATTTTCTTTACTCTTCTGATTACATATTCACAAAGAGGATCTTCACTTCCATCTTTATTAGGCACTGTGTTTGTCATCATTATGGGTTAAGTATTTTCATAAACATTTGATGAATATTAACCATTTAAAATAAAAAATAACAGTTTATTCTCACTCCAATGACTACTGCACATGGAGGTATTAATATTAGAGCAAGTCATACGAAATTACACACAGCCCTGTCCCTGTGTGCGGGGAAGCAGCGCAAAGGCAGGGAGGGGAGAGACTCAACCTAGCGACATGCAGAGGGGCTTGCAAAGCTGGATCCTAGCTAGACCTTTTGGCAGGAACTGACAGTAACCCCAAAAGACTACTGAATTGCCCCATAAGAGACTGGGTGCTCCTGGATCCTTTCTACAAGCATGAAAATAACAGGCTGTTTCCTTGCTTCTTTCCTAACATAGACTGCACTCTTCTCTTCCCTGTGCTTGCAAGGGGCTAATCCAGCCCAGGCTTGAGTGTAACAACCCTGTTAATTTATATGTTGTCTCTAGCTGGTGCAAATGTCCTAACAAACACAATTGTAAATGTGGTCTGTTCTCTACAGCAGGGAAACGGCTTCCTAAAACAAACAGTTCCAGAGCCAAGTGCTGCAGAAAGAGGAGGAGGAATAAATACCACAAAAGAAGGTCCAGCAAAAAGAGGTTGCCTGGAGTTGGGTAAAACCATAATCTGGTTAATCTGGTTTTAAACACAGCAAAAAAATAGACATAACATCTTGTGTCAATACAATAACCACACTAGTTATAATGAAATTATAGCTATGTTTCATTTGGATCCTTTATTTTTATTAAGAAAGTTTATTTCTCAATGATTGAGTAATTTTTCAAAAGGAAAACGATTATGTGTACTGTCTAAACATTGCCTAACCTCTTTCTTCCATCCTGGTTCTCTTTTGTTTGTTCCATTTTCCTTCCCCCAATCAATAAAATAAAAACATCAGTGATGACATCCTAATTTCAAGGCATCACGTGAAAGCTCATTTCTAACAGAAGGCTACTGTAGCACAAAATACCTGACCTGTTTCATGTGACCTGTTCCTTTGCTTACTCAGAGGAAACAGGAGGCAGCTGATACCCTGGGGCTCTCCCCACCTGTAAACCAATTTTAGACAGCAGGCCCTGGCTCACTCTTCCCCAATAGCGCCAGCTTGTCCTGAGAGTAAGAAGCCATAGAGCAGTTGTTGGGGGTTTTTTAAGAAAAAGAAATATGCAAAAGGTGAGAGAAAATGTCCACCCGTGCATCTTCGAGTGCCCCTTCCCACCTCCCCTAAGTGCAGAGCAATATTGCCAGTGCTGACAAACGTTATTAGAAGGGCTGATGCAGGAAGGAGCAGAGAGTTACTCTTCCTTGCCTTCCCAACCATAAACTGGGTCACTTTAATTAAATCCTGTAGGTAGGGGATCCAGAGCAGGAGTGTAAAGAGCCCGAAGGCCCAATTCAAAAGATCCCAACTCGTCGCTGACTGGAGAGGGTTAACAGAAGAATTACTGGTGGATGTTTAATTAGGATTTGTGGGATGGGGATTGAGCATGAGACTGGGGTTTGTTTAGGGCTCATGTGTGCTCAAGCACCGAGGTAATTTCACATTGTGCATCGCTGTGTCCTTCGCAGAGCTCAGCCGGTGCTGTGCAGGAGCTGGAGTAAAAGCTCCACCTGGAGACAGCCGGAGCTTGCCTGCTTCCCTGCATGCTTGCAGCGGATGCTGCTGGCGAGGATCTTCTGAGAGAGCGGGGACCAGGAGCCCTCATCCCCAGAATTAGCTGCTCGTTTTCTCCCAGGCTGCAGCCCTAGCACTGCCCTTCCTTCCAGCGCTTAGCGCCTCTAATTCCCTGGTGCCATGAGGAGCCGGGCACGTGCTGCGTGCGAACAGTAATTGCAGGCCTGCAGCAGGGATAGAAGGAAAGCTTGAGTCAAAGCCTCCTGCCACTCCCTGGCCACCATTCATGGGAGAGGGCTGGTGCCTCAGAGCTACATTTGAATCTGGACCACGTGCAGCCTCACTGCCGGTTGCCCACTCCAGGGATTAGGCAGCCACCCCCTTGCTCAGCGAGCCTTTCCAGCAGGCTGCAGCCTGCTGGGAGCTGAAGTGATGCTGTCTCCAAGCAGAGGATCTCATCCTTCCCTGCAGTCGCAGGAGAGGCTTTTCTGAGAAACCTCTTTGGTTTGAGGCTCCTTTTCAAACCCCTCTGTCTGATTTGCATCACCTTACAACTGACTGCTTTCCCAAGAATGCTGCTGAGGTCACTGGTGCAGGAGGACAAACAAGGAGGCAAGATGTAGCTCCTGGGAACAACTCATCCCTCCTTGTCTGTGATGGGTTTTGAAATCCTGATCTGAACAGAAGCTTGCAGGTTGGTATAATGACTTGGTGCCAGGACTGAGGCGTCAACTGGTATTAAGCCTCAGGGTTCTGGGTCCTGTGAAACAAATGGATCCTCTTTTTTCGTGGCTTGTGACTTATAAAGGCATGGGGATGCTCCCAGTAACTGGAACTCAGCTGTCTACATTACCAAATCGCTGGTGTGGCCCCTGGCATGGTTTTGGCCCAGGCCAGCTGGCAGCATCCCAAAAGACTCCTGGGCACAGTCTATGATTTACCATCGGCCAGGGATCCTTTCCATAGGCAGTTTGTACACAGCTGCCTTGGTCTGGAGGGAAGGAGAACTTTATTGCATGGAAGCAGAATACTGCAGGCCAAGCAGCATCAATATCAGGAAATGTTCCTGGAAACATATCTAATCCCCTGCTACAAAAGTAGGTTTTTTTTCACCGAAAGTCTGCTCAGAACCACTCAAAAGAAGGAAAATCCCCTTCTGAGGCAGGTTCTCCTCAGCTGGGCTGAGCCTCATAAAGGCATGGGACCCTCTCTTGGACTTGGATGAGGCCTTTCAAGCAGGTAGGGAGTAAGCAGATCTAGTCCAACTTAGCAGCAGAACAAAGAATCTTAGCTATGGGAGAAAAAGTCTTCTATGCTGTTAGAATGTGGGTGTTATAGAGCCCGGGTGGCAAGAACAGAGGTGACAAGGGAAGCATTCAGTTCTGGCTTGCATGCCCATTTCTGGGAAGCAAGGTTCAGTATCATTAAATAATCTTAAACTAGACTGGCTTGTTGATAGTGGAAGCCAAGTCCTTGCATGTTATTAGTCAGCAGATGGTGTACAAATGTGATGTCAGGAACAAATCTAGTATGACCCGTGGTAAGAAGGAGAATGAATAAACAGGGAAATGAAACAGGGGTGAGAAATGCCACAAAAGAGTCAGCACAGAGGGACTCACATCCTCAGCAGCACTGGAGAAAAAGACCACAGGAACAAGCTTTGCCAAGAAAAAAAATCGAGAAGTGAGTCTGTAAACAGAGCTGATCATGGGGGATAAAGATGAAATGGAAGCAGACTTTTTTACTATCTCAATCAGGGAGAAAAAAGTGACAAGAACTGACTGAGATGCTGAAAAGTGAGTGATATGCTATTGCCAAGAATAATGCTCAAAACACTGTAACAGCTGATAGAGGTACTGAGCATCGTGAACCCAGACAGAGTAAGACTTCAGAGACATCTCTCGGCTAAAGTGAAAAAACAACAAACAAGCTCACGGAAAGCCAGGAGCAGTAGAAAAGGGAGCAGATGTTCACACTGGGAGCACCAGATTCCACAGGCAACTTCGGAGACTGCCATCAGTGACTCCCGGTGAAAAGGCAGGTGAGCCTCCACCCTGGAATACAAATGCAGGAGAGTCTGTCCTTACCCCAGCATATTCACAGTGAGCCCTCACCTTTCTTTATTCTTATCTGGGACAAATTCTGTCCCTCAAGGACTAACCCAGAAGGACCAAAAAAAAAAAAATCCCTTTCATTTCCTGACCCCTCACATCTGTGCAAGACACAGGGTGTTTTGCCCTCCTCTGCTTTCCCGCTGCTTCTCTGTACCAGTATGCTCATTTCCAACAATGTTGTTCAGACTCAACCCAACAGGTCCTAGGTTTCAGACTCCTCCCAGAGAGAATAACAGGTAATTTTTCTTTTTCCAAGGAACTTGAAGCTCTTTTCTTATTCTCCACTTCAGGTTCAGCCTCCACCTTTTGCTGGCCCAAATAACGGGCTTGTACAGCTGGCTTCAGGCAGAAGGCTTTTAACCTGGCCTGATAAGGGCATCTTCTGCTTCAGTCCCTTCAGGCAGCTGGGTAGGAGGACAAACCATCTCCATCAGACTTGCACCACGAAATGCAAAGATACCCAAGTTATGCCCAAGCAAGCTCAGGTTTCTGCATCAGTGTGCAGCCATGCAGAGAGGCACTTTTGGGAAACTGGCCCTGGCTAGCTGACCATGTTTGCAACACAGTACCCAGGAGATCTGTCAGCTTCCAGAACTGCCTGGCCCAGCTTTGCCTTGGGTGTCTCTTTGGGATTCATTGGTGTGGCACACAAACACACCTGCAGTACAAGGGTCTCAAATGATTTACGGTCTCCAGCAACCCAGCACAAGGCTTAGCACAGACCTTGGGAGGAGGTTCCTCTGCTGATGGTGGGTGTATTTTTATTTATTCCTTTATGCATATATACATTGTTGTGCATAATTAATGATTCCACAGTGTATTTTGACCTTGCCTGTGACTTTTATTTTTCCCACTGCATCTCAGCATCTCTCTTGCCTTAGCATGTGTTTATTTCTTATTTTTCTCCTTACAGTCAACCACCCTCTCTCCCCATCTCTCCTCCCCTTCAGTTCAGACCACTTTCCCACCTCTCTACAATCCTCCCCTCTCTCTCTTTCCTCCCTCATTCCATCTCCCTTCCTCCCCTCCTTCTTTCCTCTCTCCCTCCTTCCCTCCTTCCTCAGCATGAGCGACCCACCCCACCTCTCTCTCCCTCTCCTGTCAGCAAAGCAGTTTATCGGCAGTTGCAGTCTCATCTATCAGTCCAATTCATCTTTCCCTGCAGCCTTTGGGGGGAGAGCAAGAGGAAAATCCACAAGCTGCCTTCCTAAAGAAACCAGTGGCAGCCACAGGCATTAATATGAGAAGCTTGGGAAGGTGTCGTTTTTCACTCAAGCTGACATTTAAGCTGTTTCATAAATATGAAATCAAACCAAGGGCCCAGATGGGCCTCCACCCCCTCCTCTTTTGACTAAGAGTGGTTGTGATACTCTCTTCACCAGCTTAAAAAAAGGGGATGACAGGAGCAAATCCCTTGGGAATGAAGGATAGAAGGAGCGACTGTTCTCAGTGATGGCACCTGTGCTGTTTACACCAGTTTTAGCAAAGAGCCACCAACCAATACAGGAGAGCCATCAGTCACTATTGGTAGCGGCAGGTGGGATTTCCCTCTGAGTGCACAAGGCAATGGGGTGGATATTTCTCTCGCTATTCCCACAAGGGATAGTGCTTCTCTTTCCATCAACAGCTCTCTTATCACCATGACTGTTTCACACGTACGCAGAGCCTGATTTCGTGAGAGAATCTCTGTTTCTGGTCCTGTTAGAAATCTGGCCTGCTTACACCACCCCAGTCCCTATGCAACCTGTTGTGCCCTCACAGGTGTGCAACACCTCGACCTCAGCACATCCCAGGGAACCAGTACAGATTTTAGGATAATTTACTGGACCAGCTGGAAGGTCTGCAACCCCACCTTTCTCTCCATTCCCATTAGGAAGGAATTCCTTTCACAGCTGGGATGAGGAAGAGGTGTTATGGGTATCTGTTCATGATCACAGATACCAGGAGCAAGGAAAAGAATGTAAATCCTGCTGCCTCTTTTTGGCACGATAAGGAAGGTCTCTGAGTTTGTCTGTGGTCTCTGTTTTGTTTTTCCCACCCTGCAGACATGGCTTCACCCCTCTGTCCCTGCAAATCTTTACAAGGGGAGAGAGCCACAGCCCCAGGAGAGCAGACATGGATTTGATACCTTTAGATATGCTGGTAGATATTACTGGCAGTGATACAGCTCCTTGGGACCCAGGCATTAATTACACATACCCTGAAATTGCTCGCCAGCCTATCTATGGTGTGATTGGAGGAAGTGACCTTCTGGGGATCTGAGCTCTGCCTCCTGGTTTCACCATGTCATACGGGCTCATCCCTCAACACAGCGTGCTCATAGCACCTCACGCTGCCTGCCCCTACTGCAACCCTTGAAAAACTATGGCCAGTCTACTCTCTTCCGATGAACCAAAACCATCTAATTCCCAGGACAAGTTCAGCTGACCACTTTTGTGAGAAACACGAGCTTCAATTCAAGTAGCTTTTCTCCTTCCCTTGTGTATGACCCAATTAAATGTTTACAGAGAGTAGATGTGCCCCCTCTCTTCCTCTCCCAGTCTCCATTTGTCTAGACTGAACAGGGCAGGCTCCTTTCCTCTGGTATGGTGGCCTTGCTCTTCCCTGATCATACAGGCTTTCCATACTGGAATTTGCTCCAGTTTTAATTCTCTCTTGCAAACAATTGACAAGAATAAGTCTGACTGTTCCAGGTGATATCTACACCTCCTTATACAACCACCGTGGTACTCCTCGGTGTCTGGCATGTGCTCCCCCCATGGAACACATCCTCACACTCAACTTGTGAGCTCATAGTTGAGCTGTGATTGACTGCTAGGAGCCAGCCTGTCTTCTGTTTTCTTGTTTCAAACTGATAAGCTTTCAGTGTGCGGGTGAAACACTTGCTCACAGTGCCCAAATCTGTGGCCTTGCATTTCGTGCTGCTGCATTTCCTGACATTCCTGTTAACATCATCCCCAAAAAACCTTGTGTGATATTTTAGTGATCCTAAACATTGTGGATGCTGCCTGTTATTCCACTCTTAATTTTGGCCAAAAATTATCATTAAAAACAATTTTCCCAAGACCAAGGCTTAAGAACTTGCCTAGCAACCTCCTTCCAGCAGAGCTGCCTCCTTCCCCTCTTACACCAATTTCTTACTTACCTCACAACCCTTGTACTAATCCTCATCTTCTCTCATTTAACTAATAATTTCCCAGGTGGCACCAAACCAAATTTTAATGAAGTACAGATAGAGAAGATCTACTACTTTTCCCTTGTCTAGAACATCAGTTACCTTATCAAAGACAGATATCGAGTTAGTCTGGCACAATCTCTTTTTGATAATGGCATATTGCACTATATCCCATTTTCTATTCCATGTCTTCAATTATTCTTTCTGACATAATTTGCTCTGAATCCATCTATGCCCTTGAGGCCAAAATAACAAGTCCATGGCTGCCTAGATTGCTCTCCCTCACTTTCTTAAATATGGGTACCACATTTGCTATTATCCAGGCAGAGGAACCCCCAGTGATTGGACAGATTTATTAAAAATCCCATCTTCCAGACCTGCAATTTCATGGGCCTATTTTTTTAGCGTCTGGGGAGGGTGATTTCCTGACCTCCCTTGTTTGAGCACAGTAAACTCTCTGAATTGCTTCCATCTTGCATGCAATCACTGCCCTTTCAATACACTTATTCCCATTAGTCCATCTGACTTTGCCCCCACACTCTATATCCCTGCTCTCAGGGTCAAAGTAGCCCTCTAGTTTAGAACTGTGCAAATTTTTCCACTACATGCAGAGGTTCCAGTTCTTTTTTTTTTTTTTTAATTTGTAGTCTTAAGGATCCTTCTGTTGTTTCATTTCCTTTGCAGGAACTAACTCAGTTTGACTTCTAGCAATTCTCACTTCATCCCTGCACTTTCTGACCTCCCAAGACATCCCTTTCTTTGTTACTTAATCCCCTTTTTGAGGCTGCCTTGATGTGCAGGGGGCCTTAGGTGGCTATCAAGTGCAGCAGACTGCTGGGGGGTAATAAAAGGTCCATAGACCTATGGCTTTCCTGGTTTATGCCAAGCTCTGCAGAGCTGCCCTTGCTGTGATTGCCAACACAAACAGGGGCAGGGCAGCTGCCACTGCTGCAGGAATATGTCCCTTAAACACTGGGAAATGCTGCTCCTACCCTCTGCTCCTCTGGATGGCAGTCAGAGAAGAAACTCAGACCTTTCTCTCAGAACCCACTCCCAGTCCTGATTCTCTGCTTCCTCTCCCGAAGGCAGGAATCGTCCTTTCACACGTGCCAAGCAGTGGCCTGAGAGGCACAGATGGGTGTCTGCTTTGTGTTCAGAATAGATTCTAGGCACTTTTGTAGCTCCTTCAGAGGTGAGGGAAAGAGACCCCAATCTGCATGTTGAGATGACAGGGATTGAGTGATTGACATGTTTGAGGGAGAGAGGAAGGCTCCTTTCTCTAACTTCAGTTGCCTTAAAATACTCACAGCTCCTTTGCAGCCTCACAGCTCCTCTTGTCTTCACTCACCTCACATCTGCTCTGCAGTGCCACCACAAATTATTTCTTTGATCTTTGTATTTAGGGATGGCAGCATTCAGAAATTTGTTAATACTGTAGACAACGTGCTGCTTCTGCCCTCCTCTGTTCCTTCTAGGTTCTCTGCTTGTGGCTGTGACATTTTTAAAGTTAAGGTTTTAAAAATAGTTGCTCATTCATCTCCTCCAGGTTTACTCTCTTTTCCTAGGATGCAAATTACAAATCATTTTGCAGTACCCGCCTAAATGTGTTATTTAAATGTATTATGCTGCTCCTCCTTCTTTAAAGTCTCTAATTTCCCAAGTCCAGCTGACTTACTGATTTCTTTGCTTGCAAAAAAAATCCAAAACAATTGCCCTTTGGAAATAAAAGGGAACTCACATTAATGATTCATTCTTATTTATCTGACCACTCAGTTTGAACTAAAACATATAGCTGTAGGACTCGAAGGGACCTTGGGAGCTCATAGTCCATCCCTGCCCCAAGCAATGATTAGCTGTCCAGACCTCCATCACTCCTGACAGGCATGCATTTAACCTGTTCTTTTAAACCGCCATTGGCAGACTCCATAACCTCCCCAAGCAATCTGTTCCTTGTATTACTTTCCCCTCACCTCAAAAAGTGTTCCCCAATGTCTCATCTGAATCTCTTTTCCTGCAATTTAAGGCCATTATTACTTGTCCTCTCTGCCATGGATACAAAGGAAAGGTTATTGTCTTCATGGCAGCTTCCTCCTTCCTCATAAACCCTTTGAGACTTCTCTTCCCAGGCTAAGCAGCTCCTAGCTCGTTCAATCTTTCCTCACTATTTGTGGTTTCTAAATCTCTGAGAATTCTTTGTTTTGTTTTCTGGACTAAGTCCAGGAAACCTGCATCTTTCTTAAAATGTAACATCCAAAACTTGATGCAGTTGAGTCTGAAGGATTACTTCATGTCTCTTACACATGATGCTCCTGTTTATATATCCCAGCATGTGTTTGCTTTCTCTGCAACAGGTGATTTACTATTATTGACTCACAGGCAGTTTGTGATCCACTGTAACCCTCTATATCCTTCTCAGCAGAACTATACCCAGCTGTTCCCACATTGTGCTGGTACTATCGATTGCTCCTCACCGCGTTGTACTCATCTTCATTGATTTGCATTTTTTTTTTCAGTTTATCTCTCCAATCCATCTAGATAATTCTGAATTTGAATCCTGTTCCCCCTACAAAGTATATGATTTTCAACAGGGTGTTCTATCATTTTTTAAGGGCACGCCTCATTCCATAACTTAAGTCATTAGACACCATGGTGCCCACCTCGATGCATCCTTCTAGTCAGCCAGTGAGTCACTGATAACCGTTTTACAAGTGCAGTTTTCCAAACAGTTTGGATTCCATATCATAGTAATTTTATCCAGGCTGCATTGCTCTAGCCTGCTAATGGAAGTCTCACATGAGGCAGTGTCAAAACCTAACAAGTCAAGGTGCTTTGCCGTTATCTACAAGGCTTGTTACCTGTCAGAGTAGGAAATCAGGTTGGCTTTATACAATTTGTTCCTGACAAAATCAAATTGCCTGTTATTTACCATGTTGCTATCCAACTCATGATCAATCTATTGTTAGGTCCCACATAAAGCTCTCCCGTAAAATTCTCTCTGCTAACTGAAATCAAGGCTACAATAGCAGCACTTTTGATGAGGCTCAGTGATTATTTGGTGATGAAGTCTTTTAGCTATCACATTCAAGAATAACCAGGCCTTACTTTTATTAATAGCACTTATTTTACAATCTACATTTTGGAAAATACAGCCTTCTAAACGGACTCAATTCCCAGTTATATTCCTCTTTCTTACGTGTTGAAGTGCTTCATGATCCCACGGGCTAGAGCACGCATCCAGGAGTAACATTTTTTCAGTTCCTTCCCTATGTGATTTTAACCCAAGCCTTTAGTTTGCTACGACTCATCTGCCCATCCCATCCTTAATGGGCATAATCCTACCTAACTTTATCCTTGTTTCTGTCTTTCCTGAAAACTATATACACTTCAATACCTATGTCCCAGCCATGACTGTGACTCTAATACATTTTTTAAATAACCAGTTAATAACACAGGTGTTTTGCTCTTTCTCATGTTCCTTGGATTAATGTTGATGCACCCTTGCTGTTTCAGTCTAATCTTGCCCATTTTCCCAGCTAAACTGTGTACAAGTGTTCCCCTAACACTATCACTAGTTTCACTACTGTTCCAGTCAACATTTGTGCTCTCATTTTCTTTGCCTTTTTGTTTCATTCCTTGCCATACATCCATGTATTGCTGTATACTCTTTTACCCATGTTGCTCTTTCTGTGTTTTAAACAAAAAAAAGACAAGGACAAATATTGTACAAGGCTTTCCTGAACTTTCACTCTCTTTCCTAGACTAAAATCTCATTATTAATTGTGCTGTCTTAAAGCCAGAAATCAGTCTCTCAGGCATAAAGGAATCATCTCTCCCTGGAGGATGGTTCTCCTTTTGGGAATGCCTCTCAGTGGTTAGGCTTTTTGAAAACCTTCCCAGTTCTATCAGTCTTATGATTCTTACTGCCTCTGTGCACACAAGAAATCCCACTGTAGCTCACCTGAGCTTCTCTCACTGATCGGAGCACATTCCTTATCATGGCACAGGCATTTTTAACCTTCTCTGGTAGAATTCTGGCAGTAACACTTGTCCCGCCATGAAGGACAGCCACCAGATTTTTTCACAGGCTGGTCTTTGGGTTTAGAGATCTTCATAGTGGAATTCACCACTGTCTGTAAAAAGAATAACATTCTTGCTAGGGCAAAACAAGGCCAATGAGTCCTGGGCTGTGGCTGTGGAAGCACACTCAACACCATACAAAGGCCAAATTTTCAAATGTAAGCAACAATCTGTGCCACAGCCCAGGAGGACGCCTTGCAGAAGCAGCCTGGACAGGAAGGCACAGAAGTTGCAGGGAAGTGTTCAGGGCAATGACTCAGCCACTTGTGATCCTCACTGTCATGCAGCAAACTGTAGCTCAGATGAAGGGGAAGGAGAGACAGGCATTCCAGAAAGCACAGAGCAAAGTAGGAGGAACTTGAGGGCCTGGAGTGTCTCGGATGTATGAGAGGCTCTATGCTGTGAATGCTTTGCTATTCTGTCCCTGTAGCCTGCTCTGAGAGGTGCATGGACTGAGAAATTTATGCTGCTTCAGACAGCACTTGGAAAACAAACCAAGCCTTTGGGACTCATGGCAGAGTACTGTTCTCATTTGCTGATTTGTCTGCGGTGGTTCTTCCTGTTTGCTCTCATTTTCCTCTGTGAATGATCCTTATCTTTCATCTGTATCCCCAAGTACATCCATCTTTTTTCTTTCTTTTCTCTCTTTTCTCTTTTTTCTCTTTTCTCTTTTCTTTTTAAAGAAACTGATTCTCTTGCTATTCCATCCTCTGCCTCTTTCTTTGTTACAACCTCTAGTGCAGAAAGCTTGTTCTCCACTCCATTTCTCCTCCATCAGCCACAGCCAGCCTGTTCCTTTGCACATATCCTCACCAAGCCTGCATTCAAGATCCTTCCATTCACTGGGATCATAGATCTGGATCATATCTAACCCTTGTGGAGAAATCTTCACTGAACAGAAGAGAAACCCAGTGGCAGCAAGGAAACTGGTCTGGAGAGGACTCTGATAATGTGGAGAGCAAAGTATGGAGCCATCTGAAGAGTTTCTCCAAAAGCCTGGAAATTTAGGACAACATGAAATTTCAAGTGCAGTTATATTCTTGGGAAAAAATTAAGAGAGAACTTTTTCCCTCTAAATTTCTAGTCTTACAGATTATTGGAAGAAAATATTATTACAAGTCAGGGAAAAATGACACAAGATCTCTTGAAATGTAGTTTAACCTATTGCACCTGGAACATTATATCCATTAAAAAAAAAAAAAAAAGAACAGAGAGAGAGTAGGAGAAATAACAGAGTGAGATAGGGCCCCAGAGATATGCTGTTAAAAATTATATTTAGAATCTCTGAGTCTCCAAGGCATAGCAGACACAGAAGTCAATTATACTACCTCAAAGGGAAAATTCCAAATACCATACCCAGTGGGAAATTACACAGACTTGACTTCCTACATCCTTGTATCTCCCATGATCTTTTCCATTTCACAAGGCAATTGTGAATCTCTGCCACTTGGAATTGGCAGTTTTTTCATGGAAGGTGGGAGTGTAAAAAATATTTTCTGTGTACATGTCTAATCCAATGTTTTACAGACATTAACAAAATTTGGAATCTCTATGCCAAAGGAAGGTCTGTAATTTCATATTTGTCTTTGTTAAGGAAAAACAAAACAAAATAAACCTAGAAAGTCTCAGTGAAAAATTGATCATTTTAGGTCAATCAGAATGTTTTATATGTATCTTAACTTTAATGTTACATTATACTGTAGCTCCAAAGAGAAAATAGGAATCCAAGCAATACGTTATAAAAAAGCCTAAAGGAAACATTTCAACCTCCTGGAAGTGTTGATGTGTTTTCTGAGTGAAATTTCATCAAATGCGGCACATTTCTACAGACCCTAAAGCTTTCATAAAATCAGCCATTACAAATGGAAAATCCTTATACTGAAAAAAAAAAAAAGTCAAATACCTCTCCTGTTGAGTTTCTAACCTTCATCGCTGGAAGTACAATCATTGTCACTTGTGTCACTAAACAGCCTTCTAGGAGCGAGTGGTAACAATCTCAGCAGTTCTCTGGTCAGGCCCCCGAGAGAGGACACTCAAATTCATGTGGTTTCACACTGGTGACCTGCAGACGGCTGCAGGTCCACAGCCTGAGTAAATTATCCATGAAGCACAGTGCCTTTCACTAGGTTTGAACTTCCTAGATGAGGTGAAATTTCTGATGGAAATATTTGGTTGTTTCTGATTTTTAAAAGCGTGGCTGTTCTCAACATTTGCCTTGCAGGGCAGCAGAAGACAAAGAGTCACTGCACCGAGGCTCAGCCTGCCACGGCAGCAGAGGAAAATGTACTGGCCAGCCACTCAACAACCAGAGGGAAAATCTCCTCTGAGGAAGAGGAAAGCTTTCTGAAGAAGGGAGATGATAACTTCATCTTCCTTTGAAAGATGCTGTCTTCTGCCTCCAGGACAAGCACAGATCTGAGGCAATTCCTCTCTTTGGCTTTCCCAGGTAATCTCCACTCAATAACTGATGTTACTCTTCCCTTGTATTTCTGAAATTACTCTTCTCTGTTGTGCAATTACTCTCGCCTACCTTTCTGGAAAGTGATAAACATGTTAATAAATGCAGCTCTCTGCCTATCAAACCTGAAAATCAAGAAAGCTGCAAGTTCAGAAGACCAAACTACAAATCCTTGCTGCTGCGATGCGACAGATGAAGGACTTTGAAATACAGCAGTTATATTAGATAGTTATCCCCTGGGTGAAACATTTGGGATGTTCATGCATCAGATCTATCCTCTCCGCTCAACAGATCATGTACAACCTAGTAAATGTTCTCTAGGCATATAATCCCCTGCTTTTGTCCTGGAGACCGTTCTTGCTTCATTTGGTAGCAGTGAAGTCACACCCGTTATCTTCAAAGAGAGGTGTTTCCCTTGAGGTCAGAGGTGGTCTGGTATCAGGGAAGAGTGAGGAGAACAAAAAATTGGTCACTATCTAGGAACTAATGAATGCGCCAACAGAGAAATCGCTACGTCTTGCACTTCACTGACCATTTTGGACTAGCAGAAGGATTAATTACAGTATGGACAGTGGGATTTGCCCAAGTAAATACGGGGACATGAGCTGTAGAAATTTGCATCTGGGGAAGCCATTCTAAGCTTCCCTTGTAAGTCAGTAAAGCTCTAATCAATATAACTAATGCTGTTTAGGGTGCAGTTCATCTCATCCTAAAACAAACACCTCTGTTTTATCTGCTGAGGCACTTTCCTCAGTATCCATTAACAATAATGGCATGCAGATGTCTAGCAGGGGTAAATCTAGGACACAGATACCCATCCCTAAGTGAGACAAGTCCTCCCCTGCATCCCTTTCCAAGCTATAAATGGGGCCCTGGTAGGCAGCAAGGAACAGGCTTGCATTATCTGTGCACGATTTGTTGGGGAATTTGCTTCTATATCCTCTTGTAGCTAATGGTCTGTTCCATTAATTCTTAAGGTTAAGGTGACCTTGCAAAGCTAAATAAGTGCATTTCTCAAATAGCACACAGCAAATATATGTATGCACACATTTAGATAGTCGTGAAAGAAATTAACCCTACCTCTCTAACTCATTTCCCACTTTCCTTTCAGTGGCAAGATAATCCACTTAAATAGAGTTCTCAACCTTTTTACAGGCATAAAATAACATGAAAAAGATGGAAATACCCAATTGGTTGGTTCCTTTCCTGTTCATGGAATTAAAAGTATAATTATTTCCTTATTAAAACAAAATTTAAATATTTTCTGAGCTTTCATCCTTTTTTTCTCTTCATTATACCACCTCTTAAAATAAAAAAAAGAAACATGAAACTTAATAAAAATAAACCAAAATTGATGCAAACAGAATAATTGGCAAGGCGTGAAAACACTGCTTGTATCCTGGAGACAGACTACACTGTCAGTCGTTTCTTAATTTTCACTCTATTAAGGTAATTTCCTGTGACTGTGGCTTTTTTTCCGGCAGCCATTCTCAAACACTGTCATCTTCGCATGCTGGGTGGGGGTGTGTAGTTTTGGGCTTTCTTTTCTCTGTCAGGAAAGAAAAATCCATGTGTCAGGTCCATTTCCAAGAACTCTAGAGGCAGACATGCTGGTCTCTGGGTCCAGGTGCATGGAAGGCAGCAGGGAAAAGTAAATTTCCAAATGCAGCTTCCCCATCACTGTAATATCTGCTCAACAGCACCTTCACTGGATGTCTCCCACAAGAAGACACGGTTCAGGGCAATGCTGCACACAAAAAACATTGTACCCAGAAAAATGTCTCCACCACCAATGCACCCTAACTTGGACCCAGGTCTGGTTCCGAATTTACGGCAGACTGAGAGCAATTTGGAACCAGTCTAAATCTGGATGAGTATGAGTTTCTGCGGCCACCGTGACTGACAGCCACCTGTTGGTGTCCTTCACTGTTCAGTTTCTTCCCTTGCTGGTGGCACTTCTCCCATGCTCCTGCTTATGAGCAGGAGATGTTGGTGTAATCCATCAAGGTTATCAGATGTACCTGCCTTAAGACATAAGTACCCTGAGGAAGTTTATAACTAAATCTAGATTTTGCAGAGAGCTGTCTCAGCTTGAAATGAACAGCATGTCTTCAAACACGTCAGGAGTGACATAAGGCCAAATTAAACTGATTTTAGAACCACGATGAAATTCTTATATTAAATAAGATTAAAACCTTTGTCTAAGACTCCTCCACCTGAAATAATTTTAGTAAGCTTTGGAAGTCTGGGAGTGGAAAATGTCTTTCACCTCTTTCATTCTTCTCCTTGCTTCCAGCCAGAACCAAATACAGTAGCATGGAAAAGTTTTATCTGGAAACAAGAATTATCAGATGCTCTCAAACTAAAATTGCTGCCTGTGATGAGAACCTGGCATAGTTGAGCAGGCAAAGTGCTTCTTCACTTCATCCCTCCGCCTGTGATACTTACTATTCCTCTGTGTGCATGTGTTTGTATGTGTGCACAACTTTCCAATGACTTTGAAAATCCAAATTAGATTTGTTATTATTATGTAGATATCTTGTGTCTATTTCACAAAAGTATGTTGGAGGCTGTACGAAAACTTTCCTGGAAATGACATATTTTTCATAATACTTGTCTTGTGTTCATCTGAGCACAGAATTGCATCACAACCTGCTATTAAGGTGTAAACCTTTGGCCATCAAGTAAAACGTACTCTCTTTCTTTACTACCTTTGTTCTTTGGGAATCTGTGTTTGAGTCCTGTATCAGTGACATCAACAGCTCACGTTCTTGTCTGAACCACCGGCAGGCATAAAATAGCCAGGCCGGCGCTGCCAAATCCGATTTCTGTTTCAGAAGCATTTGACCATAAGAGACAGTTGTTTTACTATTTGCTGCATATCATTAGGAGCAGGTGTGGTCTGGGTGGTGGCCTCAGATGAACTGGGTTCCACAAGCAGCTCTTGCCATGGGAGATGAGATCCAGCCTTGCTGAAGGTGTTTCCTCTCTGCTTCCTTTCTGCCCAGCATGGCAGTCCCACGTCAAAGCTCACCACCGGTTTCTACCACATTTTCAGTTTTGTCAGAAACTGAAATACTACATAAAGAGCACATGTCTGCTTACAATATTGCCCAGTTCTCTCTGTTCTTGATTTTCAGAGGAGTCAAATCACTTCCACATTCGGGATTTTACACAAATGAGAGATTAATACCATAGCTGTGTCTACAAGATACAGCAACACAGATCAACACAGAGCAGCTTGAAAGGAATTGGTATAGGTTAGAGAAGAAAGTTTAACCTTGATGGTGAGTGGAATAAACAAACCAGCGAGGAGTCAGGTTCTTTCCATTCCCCAAGGTCTTAGAGGTAGCACAGAGGAGATCTCATTGTCTTCAACATCCTCACCAGGGGAAACAGAGGGGCAGGTACAGACCTCTTCATTCTTGTGACCAGTGACAGGAAATGGCATGAAGCTGAGTCAGGGCAGGTTTAGATTGGATATCAGGAGGAAGTTTTTCACCTACAGTGTGACTGAGCTCTGGAATAGGCTCCCCAGAGAAGTGGTCACAGCACCAAGCCTGCCAGAGTTCAAGAAGCATTCTCAAGCACACAGTGTGACTCTTGGTGTGTCCTGTGCAGGGCCAGGAGCTGGACTCAATGACCTGTATGGGCCCCTTCCAACTCAGCATATTCTATGATTCTATGATTCTATGATTCTACGATTCTATGATTCTATGATTCTATGAGGTCTTTTACTGCAGGTCCATCACTTACCTGCAGCCATTCCTCCAACTTCTCACTGTGTGTGGTCCCATGTTTTTACTCCTTTTTAGCAGTGAGGACTAAAGTCATCGGAGGGAACAAGCAAGGCTTTAGTAGGAGGATTTGTGTTAGCAGCTCAATGAAGTGCCAAAGACATAGCAAAGGCAGAAAGAAGAGGTGAAAGGAGAAGACAAGGTAGAAGGGCAGAAAACGGGCAAGCAGAATGAAGGCTAGAAATATACCTCCAATGGGCTGGGGCAGACTACCATATATCACCAAGCTTTTCTAATCTCCTCCAGCAAGAAGAAGCAGATGGGCACACAAGAGTGAAAGGCTGGAGCTAAACCACTGACAAAGCTACTACACTCACTGCAAAGCCTGTGACAAGTGGCCAGTATGGGTGGCTCCAGAGAATGTATACTCCAGCCGCATGTCCTTCTACTGTGTTTCTTCTCCTCCAGCACCAACAGCCTCCAAACTCTCCAGAAGACTACACTGGATAGAAGATCAGCCATACCAAAGACCAAACCACACCAAGTACCGACAGTTCCAGGCTGAGAGTTGAAAGGCCTGAGAGCATTAGCCAAGTGGTAAATCCCAAAGGAAACTCAGCATAGAAGTCAGGAGGCACACAGATGGTTCTCAGGCTGAGAACCTGCCTCCCCATACTATAGGAGAACAAGAAGCATGTCAATGGGCAACTAAGAAAGCCTGTTTTCTTATGTTTAGGTTGCCACAGGCCCCTAACTTTCTGTAGATATATTGCCTATAATCTGTTGATGCATTGTCTATTTTTCCTTTTTATTTTCCCTCTTCCCATTTCTGTCCCCTATTTCACATTCATTCTAACTTATTCCCAACTGCCTTTTCACCTCATTTTTTTTCAATAGTTGTTTTCTCTTTCTCACCAGTCTCTCTGCTTTTCTCTTTCCTAAGGGGAGCATGGACTGGGAAACGTCTGAATTGAAATGTGTGCACATCTGATGCATGCAACAGCTTGATAGGAGGCATGAGAAGTTTGCCATATCCCCAACGATTAGCTCTTTGACTGCCATCTTCCCAGTCGCAGAATTTTCTTCAAGAGGAAGTACATGGTACAATCGGCTCAGTTAAGGGAAATTAAATGAATTTGGGATTGATAAAAAACACACACAATCAAATTCTGAAAGAGTGAAAGGAGACGTGTCTTCGGTATCCGTCCTGACTCAAATTGCTTTTCAGCAGTGAAAGTAAAACATATCCTGTTTATAAAACACAGGGGAAAAAAACTCAGAGCATGATGTGTTCTGACAACTAGCATTTAAAGACACAAACATGTAACTAATGCAAATTCAAAAGAGTTTTCTTATTTCATACAAAGTTAATTGGCACTTCTAGGGAGTAGACCAAACAGCACAGAAATTGTCTACTTATTGAAATTAACTGAAGTGGAAAGAAAACAAAGAGTGAGAGAGAAAGAGACCAAAAAAATATATACTTTTTAATTCCTGATAATGGATGGACTGCTGTAAATTAGAGACAAAGAGCCCTGCTCTGCCAATAATTACACCGGTGTGTAGCAGGGGACATAACTGGGCCCAACTCATGCTTCAGGGATTTTTGTTGACCCCCTGTAAAATGGAATCACTGCCATTCCTTTTGTTTTCCCCTTCCTTGCCCTCCCCCAAGGCAAAAATCCCTGAATCAGCTGCATGTGATGAAGGCATTTTGCCACTGTACAAGCAAAATGGGGAGCTCTTGAACACTCTCATGGCAGACATCCCACATCCCGCTAACATATTTTAGCTGTCAGGTGGATTAAATGTCTCCTTTTAAACAAACTCATGAAAATGTAAGAGCCTCACCATTTTGTCTTTCTCAAGATGAGTTTGCTGACACAGACCAAAGGCGGGCAAGAGCAAAGTTTAAGAGCAAAGTAGTCGTTAAACACTCAGTGATCTACGGGCCAGATATTCAGGAGTTCAGCATCCAGTGTAAGGGTCTTTCCAAAGGATTCAGCCCCTCATAGCCCCTGGCAGGGAACCGTCAGGTTTTTGGATACTCCCTAAGTTCAGCGCATGAGAACTGCAAGTGCTGACAGCTTCCGAGGACCACGCACAGCTTAACAATTGTTTGGATAAACAGTGGTGCCAGAGAGCTGACACTGACCAGCAATCATGTGTCCTTCTTTAGCCAAAAATACCATAAAACTGGATTGTTTAGTGTCGTTTTGCAGCTCCCACAGTCAGACACTGACAGCTCAAATGCAGCTGTCTCTGATTTTGGGCTCAATTTAAGTCATTTAGACATGCTGCCCAGACAAGTTTCTCTGTGCCTGGAGGAGCCGGGGGCTACTTTAAAAAATTGCCTCGGTACTGTCTCCAACTCACCATCCAGCCACGAGCCTGACATTCTCCCCTGAGCCTGCAGAAGTCCTCAAGGACATCATGTTCACCACTGCTGGAGAGCCCATGAATGTGACAGCTTCCTGCCTCCTGCCACGGGCCTGCCTGACCAAATCAGACTTTGATGTTAGTCTGTGGTGAAATGGGGTTTTCTGTGTCCCGAAGGAAAGCGAAACTTACTTGAAGTTACAGGCTTATGGTCTCGGAATATTTTTGCTTCAGCTGATATATTGTCTAAATCTAAAACTTATTTAAAAACCTGTCTGGATGCGACAGCTTTTAATTAATCTTCTCTTAGTTTTTATACTATATAGTACCTTGAAGACGCAAGATCAATCACTGCTGTATTGTAATGTAGAGTTGGGAGACAGAAAGATAAATGAGCTATCAAGTTTAGCATTTTGATAGCTAAGTTTAATTTTAACTAGCTCGGGAACATACTGTGGATAGGTGGATAAAGTCATGAAATGGAGCTTTCATCTTTAAGACCCAATCTAGAGTCCATCAGAAAGAGTTCCTTAATGTCTGGTCAGTCTCACATAGACTTTAAAAAAAAAAAAATAAACAAATGCTGAAAATGAGAAACATCATCAAACAGCAAAAATAAGAATCACACAAATCTGATGGTACGTGACTATATTTAGCACTTTTCATTTGCATATTCTACAGCTTCCACCCTCCAAAGACTCATTCATAAGGGCACTGGGACTATTTCCAAGGCATAATATTAGACACACATGAGAGCTGTGGCAGAAATGGGTCTCAGTACTTTATAAGGAAGGGTAAATACACTGTCATGCACATGATGGGGAAGAGAGAGGGAAGTTTATCACTCAAGGGTACAAAATGAGTCAGCAGCAGGGCTGACAGCAGAACCAAGGAATCCTGACTCATCAGTTATTCCCTCCATGAGGCTTTCCACAGCACTGCAAGTAATTGATATAACAGGCAGCGATGTCATTCATCCTTTAGAAAGTACCCATTCAGGATGAGGGACATTCAGGCCCTTATGCCTTTTATGACTCACAGTCACTCAAATTCTGATGTGTTTCACAGAATCTATCACAGAATCTTTAACTCCTCTGTTTTCTGCTTGGTCCATTGAAATGATTTTCATTTTAATGCGTGCCACGCATCCATCACAGTGCCGACTTCTAACGTGCTCCACCCAGTCCTACTGCAATGACTAATGCTAATGCACTGCACCAGTCTGTGAAGAATTTCCATCATGCATCATTTTAAGATCATATTGTATTCAATAGGACATTTAAATTAACGCAGTTCTTGTACGTACGGTTGCTGTGAATCTTAACTCTGGCCTTTTTCCACTAGATCAGTAAAAAGGTTGAGCAGGGGGGCTAAATAAAAAGTAGCTTTCTTTCTGCCTGCATTTCCAAGGAATTTATAAACACCCATTGCTCAGGTTTTCCACAGGCTGGATGAAAGCGTCTTTTTCCCCGAAGTATATTCTGATACACTGGGGTGAGAATTACATTCACAAAAGCCAAAAGAAATGCTGAAATCATTGCTTCTTGTTCCATCGGGCCTAGAGTAACAGTGGGATTTGTAGTATTTTTTGGTTAGGGAGAACAGCATATCTGTGCTTTCCCAGTAGAGAAAGAAACTGACATGACTGATAATTAAATCTCACCCAAAAAATTAATTCTCCAGTTAGTCTCTGCTATGATACTGGGGCTCTGAACACACAGTTAATAACACACAGCATCCATTATTTTACCAAATGGGTTGAAAATGTTGTGCCTATGTGACACAAAGAGACAACCCAGTATTTATTCATTCAGCTGGTTGAAAATTTTACCAGAACATTTCGATGATTGAACTTTCCTCCAAAGGACTCTATTTGGTATAAGATACTATCTGTCCTGCACTATGTGGCATAAAGCTAGCATTAAAAAAACACCCCTCTGTAGCTTCTGATTTGTTGATTCAACCAACAGGTACGTTTTTGCCCGCACCCAATCCAGATGAAAATCGTAATAGGAGCTGATGTAGCAGGGCATGTGGCCTCAAAGTCGAGATGCTGTTTTCTTCCCAGCTCACTCCATATGCTTGTCAGTGCAAGATTATGTGCTGCTATTGTGTTGGTACAGGGATTTTAGCCAGTCTGTTCCATGCTGTGGTGTGTGATGTGGCTTTGGGACTGCAGACATCCTGGGAGGACCTGTGCCAAAAGAGGCTTTGTGTTCTGCAAGGGCAGGCTCTCATTACTAGAGCCAAATGCATAGCAAAGACATGCGGGTCAACCATTTTTAATAGGTTAGAAATAGAATATGACTCTGGCCATTTTTATACTCTGTTTTTACATGCTTTAGACAGCCCTCACTTGTGCAAAGTCCCATTGGAACAAGAGTTCACAGGGAGTAAATCTCAAGCCTGTAGCTTAGAACCACTTAATCACACAACAGACTTCATTTCTGGCAGAAGTAATTAACAAAGGTTCAGCCATCTAATCAGGGAACAAAGGCACGGCTCTGTCACCTCGTTGACCAATCACACCACCCGAATATCGAATCTTGAATATTGACTGCTCACAGCAGAGGGTTTGCAGGTAGCTCCCACACCAAAGCACGCATAAACAGAGGCTGCAGGTCAGTCAGTGCAAACCCACTGTGTAAAACAACTGCTGCTGAGCACAGAGAGCTGGAGAACACGGGAGCCAGGGCTGGGGGGGCAAAACAAAGCAGCAGCTAAATTTGCCATCCACCGCAGATTCTGCTCGGCTGAGTGTAAAACAGACAGCAAGGAAAAGGGAGTGGAAAGAAAGGTTGGAAAAGAGGATGCTCCCTGCTTGTCCTCTTGATAAATGCTGCCCAGAGGAAAGTTCAAAAGTGTGGGAGCACTCAGGGTTCCACAGGGCATGTCAAACAGCAGTGAACTCCTGTCTAAAAGCCTGTCTTGCAGGACTCCACACCATGTACCAATCTTCCCAGACAGAGCATTCCTCATTCATTTCCCTTTTCCATATGCTTGTTTTGACCAGTGCCAAGCAAAGGCATTCTGCCAAAGCTGATTTCTTCTGCCCTGCTTGGAAGCTTGCTCCTTTGCACTGTGTTCAGGCTTCCTTCTTTGTACTGAGGTGAACTTTGTATTGAGGTGAACTGCATAAGCAGTATGAGAAAAGTAAATTGTGGGACAGGGAGAGGGCTGAGGCTCAGTACTAGGTTATTCTGGTAACAGCCAGAGGAGAACCAGGACTGGGAGCAGCCTGAGACAAAGTTCCCATTCAGATCATAGCATCACACCATGCTCCTGCTTCTGCAGTATAATGAGTAATAGCCCCATCATCCAGACACCTTTTTTATGGGGGATCCATCAAAAATGAAACCAAACTGAAGAGCTCAGGCTCATTCCAATTTATCATGTAAGCCTGACTCCCAGACAAACTGTCTTCCAAAAGGATTCACACCTTCAGAAAACAGCCCAAGCCGTGTTTATGAACTTTGAAAACAAAACCCAATCTAAGGAAACCCTGAAAGAGCTGGAGTGAAATAACTAGTTCAGTTCAAAGGGATGTCATTTAAGCAGCATCTTCCACCACAGTGGTGCCAACAGAAAACTGCTATGAAAGAGGGCAAATAACCTGGAAAGAGCTAAATAGAGAACTTAAGCTCATACATCCAAGTACAGCAGGGCAGGTAATGAGAAATTCTAACGCTAACCCAGTCTTGGATCACAACATTATGCAGAGAAGCTGGAGAGCTGGGATTTCTTTTCAGAGCCGGGATTTATTTTCAGACCTGGCACCGTTTTTATGAATGACTTGGGCACCATCAGTACACCTTGTTCTAAATCTTTATTTCCTTAATTGTAAGAGAGAGCAATAATGCCAATAAACTACTTCAGAAGAAGCAGGAAGGTAACATTTGCACAGACACTAGTTTGACTGAGAAGACAAGAAAAGGCAGGAAGGCAGGAACTACCCAGGTCCTCTTCTGTGAGGATGCAGTCAGGCATGGTGGAACGTGTCCAGCTGCCCACACATAGACAGGAATGCTGAGTCCAGTCTGGCTGCTGTTGGTTACGCAGGGTAAAAGCTGTGGGGAAATCTAGGTGCCAGTCTTGGTTTGCCAAATTGCTTAGGCATTCAGCCTGGGTCTAGGAGTTTATCTGAGTGAGGCTGTAACATGCTGGGTTTTGTTCAAGGTCAGGAAGGTTTCAGAGAGCAGAATGAACTGAATGCACAAATGAATGTGCAAAGCCAAGAGACGAGGCCAAACTGAGAGGGTAACCAGGGAATCAATGCATCACTTAAACACAAAAAACCATCCCCCACTTCTTTTTCACCCCCACCCTGAATGTTATATAGGAAGACCAAAGCAGAATCTGATGTGGAGATGATTGTGGTGGAGGTTGGTGGGCCTGTGCACCCCTCCAGCCCTTCCCAGCAATGACCAGTATCACACTGTGATAGTAAAGAAATTAGTCAAGAACAAAGAGTTTCACAATAAAGAGGTCTGAAGAGTAAATTAACTCACCACAGTAACCCACCAGCCTCCTGTAGGATCACAGAATCATAGAACGGTTTGGATCAGAAGAAACCTTAAAGATCATCTAGTTCCAAACTCCTGTCATGGGCAGGGACACCTACTAGACCAGGTTGCTCAGAGTCCCATCCAATCCGTCCTCCAACACTTCCAGCAAAGGGGCATCCACAGCTTCTCTCAGCAACCTGTTCCTTTGCTCACCACCCTCACAGTAAAGAACTTCCTCCTAATTTCTGGTCTAAACCTACTCTTGTTCAGTTTAAAGCCATTCCCCTTTGATCAGTCCTTCTCAGGGAGGGTATCTGCATGAGTATGTGCGTGTAGGAAAACAGTCATCCCATGAGACTGTGAAATCAGGCAATTTAAAGTATGTAACTGAATTCACCTGTAGGGAAAAAAATAATTTCCTATTTTCTACCTCACAACGATCTCTTCCCTTTTACCTCTTCCGGTATTTCTTCATATAGGAAGGAACAGTGTACTTTATTTACCATTTCTCCTCCTAGGCTCATTATTTCAGCCTCTGAGGCCACATGGTTGGCAATTCAGTGTCCTGTGCAGCAAAGCAGCTGGCACATGTTGTTGTCTGAATCCACATAAAGAAATGGCCAAGAAGTGAGACTGTTTCCCAGAGCAGCTGCAACTGACCCATTGCAAAACACACACTGAGCCATTCACATGAGGATTTCACCACTCACTGATGAGTTGGGCTCGATGATCCTTGTGGGTCTGTTCCAACTCAGAATATTCTGTGATCCTGTGATTCTTAGTATACCTGAGTCCCTGAGGTCAGAGACAACATAGCACCTTCCTTTCAGAGTGAGAAGTGGCAATTACTTCCCCCAAGTGATTAATCAGGTAACTTCTAAGGAGTTTTAATTGCTGACAGCAGCTCAGCTCCTCCAGCACAGGGTCGTGAATGTTGACAGAGTGGTTATAACCAGCTTGCACTCCTCTGCCTTGGAGCAACAGAGCTTTCTCCATTCGAGGTGTCACAGGAAGAGAAATGAGGCAAATGAGAAGGGGCACCGTTTGCAAAACAAAATGAGAAAGATTGGGATAGATGAACAATAGCAGGAAAGTCACACTGATTATCTCAAATAGCCTGGCAGAGGAGATTAGACAAAGAACAAATTTAAGCATGCAGGGAGAAGGGAAAGCAAGACAGGTATTCTGCCTTGCTCTGCCTCTCTGGCCTGCATCTCCTGCTTGCTTGCTGAAGCTCGAGTGCTGCCATACTGTTGAGGACCAGAGAAACCCCAGTGCTGCGTGGGGAAGACAAGCAAAGCCAAAGATGCAGCAAAGGAGCTGCAAATGGGGAGCTGCACGTTCTCCCTGGGGTCAGAAGGGTGGGACAGCTGTTGCAGCAGCAGTGCTGTGTCAGGCAGGTCTCTCCAGGGCAGCTTGGTACCAGCCTGCCGCAGCCAGGATGGCAGGGGGGCGCCTGTCATAGAGGAGCCCGGATGGCAGTGGAGCTGCCATGTTTTTCAAGGATATAGCAACCTTCCTAGCAAATCAAACCAACTGTCCAACTCCTGTAACACCTTCTCTCAGGCAGTGGCTAGCATCAAGGATAGATGTAAAACACTTAAAATGGGAAATAACTAACTAATATGTCCATTGGGGAAGTTTCTTTATAACCCCAGGCAGTTAGTGGTTGGATTTATGCCCTGAATCTCAAGGGCTGATATTTCTTATAAATTTTTTATTTTCTCTAATGTAACTGTGAATGTTCTCACTGTCCACAAAAATAGCTTTCTTTTTTTTTCTCTTTTTTTTCTTTTTTTTCACTCAGGCCATGACCTCAGTGGGTGACACCCTGCAGCAAGGAGTTCCACAGTTTAATAGGGTACAATAAAAAAAAACCCTCTCAACACTTCCAGATCTGCATTGCTTTTTGATACAAAGGATACCCTTTTGTACCAGTAGTGAGAACCTTTTTAAATATTATAATTTATATTCTTCTGACATACCCCTTCTTATTCATCTCTTCTCTGAACAATATCTTCCTTCATCTTTTTCGGTTTCTCCTTATCTGAAAATCCTTCCAAGCCTCCAGACCATTTTCACTGCCTATCTACAAGTTCTGCTATATTCTTTTTTTTTTCCTATAAAAAATAAGCTGATGAGAAATTAGCTAAGTATGAAAGGTGAGGGTTTATCAGTAACTCTATAATGGTATTACATCTTTAATGTTAATTTCTGTCCTACGCTGTAGATATTTATTCTATGCATCTAGTTATGCAAGGTTCAAGGAAAGATGGGGGATTTCTAACTGCTCTGAATAAGCATTTGTACAACAGCTATCTCCTGCAGTTCCTCATGCCTGTGAATACAGCTCCCATCTTCTGTCTTCGCACACGTTATCAGGCTGTGTTTCTCGTTGGGGATTGTCATTAGGATGGCGAGCTGGTAGGGTTATATAGCTGCCCAACTCCTATCAAAGGAGAACTTGAAACACTTTCTGTTATTTTTAAATATAGCCTTGTGTCACCTCGTTTAACTTTAATGTTCTGTTTGAATGCATCTCTCTGTAGTCATCTAAGGGAATGCTCCACAAGGAAAAAAACAGTAAAAAAACTTGCTGGTTTTTTTCTCTGTTAAATTCTGCTCTGAAGTGATGTTCAGAGAGGAAGGATTGCTGGGGTGAAAGGACTAGCGCAAAGCCTATGGCAGCAAGTCAAATCCCCGCACTGCTCTCCCTTCTGCTCCCTCATGAGATCTTGTCACAGGCAGAGGTTGTGGGTAGGCAATCACAAGTGATCGAGTCTCTGATGCTTAACCAGTTATTGTTCATCAGCTGAACCACAGAAGCAAAGATGTCCATATTTCATGTCCATAGAGACAGGAAAAAAAATCTTTTCGCTTAAACTACCTTCTAGGAGCACACAAAAGGGCAGTTAAAGCTGGCCAGCTGTCACTCACTCGGCTATGAAAGCACATCCGTTCTCTCAAGCTTTCCACACCTGCAATGATTCCTTAACTCACAAGAGAGCAGGGTGGAAGCAGCAGGAAAACTGTAAGGTGCAAGTACAGAACAACCTGTCAGACACTGCAGCCGCTCGGCTACGTGTGTATCACACACCTGAGAATACAAACCAGCAAAGGCACCACACAGAAACGTGGGCTCTCTCATCTCAGGTCCTCCTCCTCTCTTCCACTCACTAAACTTCCCCTGAGGTCAGCAGAAGGGTGAGTCCAGCCATGCAGGCCAAAAGGAGGAGTTGGAGTGGGGGAGGTGTTGAAGCCAGGGCGATGTTCCTGACACTGCCGCAGGAGGGATGGCAGCAAGCACGTGTGGCAGGACAGACTGGCACCCCAGCACCCACTTCTGTTGGGCACTGCTAGCTGAAGCAGAGGCCGCTGAGAGAGGTGAGCCCCACATCCTCCAGGAAAACTCCCAGCCAAAATAAGCAGCATGACTGAGGTCAACGCTTGGCTAAGGCAGTGCACCAGCTCCAGGAACAGCCTGTTTTGGCTATACTTGAAGCCAGCTCTGAGCTGCCATGACACAAGTGCTTTTTTGGTGTGAAAAAGAAATTGAGTTGACAAACATTGCTAATAGGAGGACGAAATAAAAAGAACCTTCTCCTTATTGAGACACATTGGTGTATTATTTTCAGGGTTGTTTTCTTGCAGGTTTGGAAATAAACTCTGAGCTGTTTTGCAAACCCTTCATATTCAGTGCAAACATCTTATTTTATTATCTGCCTTTTTGTTGTTGGTCTTCTTTCTTCTTCCTCATCTTTTTTTTTTTTAATCCATTCAACCATTTATTGGAACTTCTATTCTCCAGTGTACATTTCTTCTTTGCTACACTATCTCCTGCTTTTCACAGATAAACACCTCACACCTGGGAGACAGGCTCCTCTAATTAGTATTAAAACCTGAAGTTTTTTCCACCCTTCTTTGAAGCTTTCTAGGATGCTTTTCATGAATAATAATGTTCTCAATTCAACATAATGCAAGGCTCAATCAAAAGATGCTGTAGCAATCACTTTTCAACAAGGAACATCGGCCTTTTCTCTTCCTCTGTACAGATGATGGCGAGGCAATAAAAAGTCCAGCCTGGAAGATGTGCTCAGAAGTTGGAGTTTCCACTTGTGGCAGCCTGTGGCCCTCAGCACTCTCTGTACAGAAGGTTCAGCGTCTTTTTTCATCTCTGCAGCTCCCCACTGCCATCCTCCAGCACAACAGGAGTTCTGGCTGCCTGGTCCCCTGTCAAATAAATCCCTTTGAACAGCAGTTCCCTCTCAGCCAGCCAGCCCTCCTGCACAGCATGGGACACCCACAAATCTCTTCATTCTTCCGTGCAGACCACTTGTGGTTTAAATCCCTGACTGCTGCCTAAGGGATGCCAATTGTGCTGCTGCCTGCAGAAGACACCAAGGTCCCAGGCGCTATGAATGCACATGCTATAGACCATTTCCAGTGGAGACTTCCTTCAGAAATGCACAGAGTCTCCTGTCTTCCCACAGAGCATCTAGGCTTCAGTGGATGGAAACATCAGTGTTCTTCAACAAGAAGCTGTTTCCTGACAGTTTTACTGATTGCTTCTATCCAGAAACTAGCTGGGATCACCCCTCTGCTCCCTGAAGCCAGACAAGTAATACCACAGACTTCATGAATGGCACTGCCAGCAACAGAGAACCACTGTAGCCACGGCTAGGTAACATCAGCCACAACAGGAGCCATCTAGTCCTACAATCATTGGGATTATTGTTTCTTAAATTAATATTTTATTAGTGAATTTCTTTGCTCTGTGTTTGTATGCATATGCAAATGCACAGAGAAATGTTTGCAGGTAAATGCTAAAATGTTGAGAGTGGAACTTGAATGCTGTTGTAGCAACATCCACAATTTGGCACCCTTGCACAGGGACCAGTCCTACTACCCCTGACCTTGTGTGAATTTCAAAGGAGCTTGAGTGGTTTAGGGCCTTCAGCTTTCAGCTTTCTGCCAAACATCATTACAATTGGTCTTCCAGTTCCACTCAGCTGCTTCCAAAAATCCCACTTCATGAATAAGACTTTACTCTGCTGTACATAGCACCACTGAACTCCATGGGGCAAGCTGGAAAGTGTTACTAAGAATGATAACAGTTAACCAATAGGTATGTTTTAAAATAAAAGAGCTAATTGAAGGATTTTTTTCAATATCAGTCCCAAGCAGGATGACAGTTTTTATGTCCACAACAGCATTCAAAGGCTCTCTGAGTTTGCTACTGCAGCTGATCTCAACCAGCCATATCGAGGTAATGTCATAAACATGAAGGACTGAAGAAAAAAATACCTTCCCTGTGTCAGATCCCAGCTCTTGCAAGTCAAGTAAAACTTCTGAACTGTAGGATCCATTCTTCCTTTTTTAGTCAGTCCATAAGCACATTCCTACTGATTCCAACAGATTTTGTCTGAGAGATGAAGAAATCAGTTGGGACCTTGGAGATCTCCATGGACAAGTCCTTCAGGACTACACAGACAGGTGGGAATTGGTGCCTGAGCAGTGCCACCCTCATGGGTGCCCTGTGACAATGAATCAGGAATCACAAGGAGACAGTGTACTGAAGGAAAACTATCAGCCAGGGAGAAGGCTTGGGAACACATGACACTTGGGACATTTGTTCCCTACCATCCCAATCCTAGAAAGCCTTGAGGACCTAAATTAGTCCAGGAGTAGCTAGGGAACTAAACAGGGGACTAGAGGGACAGGGTATTTTTCTGGACCTGGTATTTTCTGGACCTGGAAGAACAGTAATGAATCTTGCAAACATCTGGAGAAGGATTCAAGTGTATAAACATCAGATCATAGTACTGTCTGGGGTGTCCAAGGTTTGCTAAGCTGGCTGTAGAGGACAGGTAGATGAGACAAAAAAAATTCCACAGTAGAGTCCTGCCCTTCTGGAGAGGCAGCTGGAGTGGGTACAGGACTGCTCACCTGTCTGTGGATGTCTTTAGGCAGTCTGTAGAGAAAGTCTGAATTTAGGCAGCCGGACTTGTGTTTCTATGGGGTTTCTTGTATTTCCTCAGGCATCTGATACTGGGTTGTGACACAAGCCAAGATGCCAGGCTGGACATGCTGCTGGTCTGATGCATAATGCTGGCAGACAAAAACTCCCACCCCTGGTTTAGAATGTCAGGGGAAACATGAGAATGCAGCATTGCAATTACTAGCTTGCTTTTCATTAAATATTTCTTGCCAGAGTCCCCCCATCTCATCCCATCCCCCTCCTCCTCCCCATATGAAGAGTTAGCTAGGCTCACTGCAGTTCTGAAAATTATCTAAATGCCCACTGGGCTGAGGGGTCAGCTAGTTCACCAGCCATAACAATTAAATTCTGGTTATTACTCTTTCATTACTATACAAACTAATCCCATACATCTCATGAGCTGGTGTTGAGGTGACTTCACGCTCTTTAAAACTCATGCTATTAATTAGAGTGCAGTCAGCTCTCCTCTGATTTGCAGCCCCCCTTCCCCACCACCTTTGCAGACCTGTGTCCCTGCAGCCACAAGTGCTCCTGATACCCCTCACTCCTGCCTCACAGCCCTCCCTCCACCCCAGAGCTGGGGGCCCCATTAACACCCTCACCTGTTTTCATTGCTTTCTCCTTGTTATTCTAGTCCTGAACTCCCGTCAAAATTCTGCCTCTTATCTTGAATTTGAAGCCTCTCTCTCTCTTTTCTGAGACCCTTGCCTAATAAACCAGCTTTTGCTTAAACAGAATCAGCTAATCATATTGAATTATGCCAGATTTTAATGTGGCTTCCTACACAGACACATGCCCATAGGGATCCAGGCTGAGAACACCAAGCCCACATCATCTTTGATCTAAGATACTACAAGATATAAACCCTTGATCATATTTCTAATGCTAATTAGTCATCACCTTCCCCTTTTCATAAGATATATGTGTCTAAGAACACTTGCTGATTTGGTCATGGGCAAATTAATGGTTGAATGTGCAGTATGTAGTAGCATTTCTATAAGAAAGTTTAATACTAGTGAAGTGGTTGCATTGAATCAAAAATTATAAACTTTTGTAGCTCTCCTGTAATGGCTATTCAGGGAGTCATTGTAATAGCAAGACTCCAGAAGGAAATGAGCAGCAGCATTTTTGTAACGAAAGCAAAATGTCTTCCATGAAAACCATAGTCCCCATCCTTGGAAGAGTTCTGCATTATATCCTGAGAAATGCAGACTTCGATCTAAAACTGAGGCTCCAGCCCTAAAAAATCTTATTACTTTTTGTAATTTCTACACTTGAACTGTTATCATGTAAACCAACAATTACAAAAACAATAACGGTGCAGGTTTCCCCGCTGCCATTATTTTCTCTGAATAGTAGCGGCAACATATCCCCCAGACACTATTAGGAATCACACTACAGTTCATGCTCTTATGCTACTGCAAAATGATCTCACATAATGGACCACGTACAGTGTAATTGATGGAAGCCATATAACTCATGCAAACAAATGGATGCCTAACAAATAAACATTTCCAAAATGAACAAGCACTATTTGTGTGTTCAGCTGAGATATGAGCTGCATCTGCTGCAGGTGACAGACAGAAAGTGACAGAGACTGACAAAATGAAATGAAAGCCTAAATATTTACTAATTTAATCCGTTCTTTCCTCCTTCTTTATGTCTGGGGGAATGAACTTTCTAGCAGTCTCAATTTTAGTCTTAAATCTTAACTCCAGTCCTAAGGTTTTGTGGGGTCTAGTACACAGGCATCAGAATTGCTCCATATATAAGGTTATGTTTGGAGATTTACACTGGCTGATGTATAATTACTGAATTCAATTTTCAAATTTGGCATCAGGGAAAAATGGATTTATTAAATAATGGCTTCAGTTGAAGATTTAGAAACTCTTAGAAAGTAGACATTTAAAGATGCCCGTTGAAATTCAGACCTGTTTTTCTTATATTTCTTTGGGTTTCACTATCTTAAATCACATATGCTGTGCACACATCACACTTCACCCAGTATCTCATCTTTACAATCTTTCAGACATAGGGCGGGTATTGGGACTTGAAACGAAGACCTTTAAAAGTTATTTCTATCATTTTTTGCTACTGGATTTAGCCTGGCAGAGGAAACCAATAGATGTGAGGGCTGTCATCAACACCGTGCTCTGCTCTGCATCAAGGTGAGAAAGAGACCTTTGTGCACAATGTAGTTTATGGACACTGCATTTCACTTAATGAAAGGGAGTAAAATACAGATCCTGTTTCCAAGTAGCAGGGCCTCCTCTTGCTTCCCTTTCAAGCATATTGTCAGTGTAAATGGAAACAAGCAAATCCCAACCCCAAGTGGACCATGTCTTTGTTAAGAAAAAAAGAGGTAAGACTTTTAATTCATTGTAACTTCATAGGTATAAAAGGCTTGTAAAAACAGAGTCACTTGCAGAAAGTGCAAACTAAGACTGGATCCCAGGTCCTTACTCATCTCAAAACAACAGCTGCTTTGATTCTCCTAAGATTTTCTCTCAGGTTAGCTGCTGTCTTTCTTTGCCGGGAGAAAATACTGCTGGGATGTTTGTAGGCTAAGAGCAGAAAGTGCTGTGGGAACCAGGCTCGGGTGCACATAAGCAAACAGCTGTGCTGGTCTCAGAAGTCACCTCTCCCTGGCTGCCTGCTCCCAAGTCAGTCTGCTTGCCATAGCTGCTGGCAGAAGAACTTTCCTAGTCTTTAGCTGCTGCCATACACAGCAGCAGCGCAAAGCCACCCCTACCGGCAGCTTCTGTTGGTTTTTTGGGTTGTCGGCTGCAGTGGCTGGACAGCAAATCCGCTGTGTCTCTGTTTTTTGGTTCCAGAGGGAGATACACCCAACAGAAGAGTGGGGTAGGCACCAGGGGGTGGCTGTAATAGCAGTAAAGCTGCTGAACACTGAACACCAGAGCTGCCAGGAGCATTTTGTTAGCCAGATTGAAACAAAAGCCCCAAGTACCATCTGAGGTCTTGCTTTCAAGGGAGAGCTCCAGCAGTCACATCAGTGGGGATGCAGATACAGAGTTTAGCAGAATGAATCCCAGCATGAACACCATTATCCCCACATGAGAAAAGGGGGCTTAGGGGCAAAGGGCTGGGGTATTGCAAACATTTTCCCAAATAACATCAGCTAACCTGATGAAATAAGCTCCTCTAATAGCCAAAAAATTGCACCCTGTACAAATATTATACCCGTAAACCTTATCAGTTTAAATCTACCTCTACAGTCATATTAGAAGGATGTTCCCACACAGGCAGAGTCTAAGGAAGAGATAAGGCACACGCCAGGAGGACCTGCTGGTTATGCAGGGTCAAGGGGAGAAGGGCTGAAGCACAGCTTGAGAGGAAAGCTGGGGGGGCAGGTCTGACATATCAGTGTTTAGGAGTGTGAGGGAAGATAAAATGCCCTTCAGGAGGAGGTTCTTGGGGATTATAGCTCTACACCCTTGATCACACTGCTGTACGGCAGTCATGGTAATAATTAATAACAAGGAAATGATTCTCGCCCTGTTCTGGTCACCTTATTAAAGTGAGGATATTGTGGAAATGGAAAAATCCCAGCAGGACAGCACCTGGGATGATAGATGGATGGGATGCATTTTTAACAGAGCTCACTACATTTCAGGAAACATATTTCTGAAGGGAAAGTGGCTGCAAAGCTTTTATCCTTGCCTACTCTGCTGCTACCAGCTGCTTTTGCTTTCAGAGAAAGGACAAGACAATGTAAGGTGGACGCTTGATCTGAACGACTTGTGGCCAGTTATGTTGTGGTCTGTGGTCCTAAAATGCTGGGTTAAACCAGCAACCCCATCTTTACATTCTTTGTCATTCTCCTTTGCCCTTTGGGTTCTTGTCAAGATAAGTAACAGAAGCTGTATTTTCTGAATGGCCAGAGTGGCACACAAAATCTAGAAAGAGATGCTGTTTGCCCTGTTTGCCTCCTAGAATCCAGTTTTCAAGTGTTAGGCCAAGCTGTAGTTTCTATTTTAATAAAGGATGCTCTTAAGTAGTCCCAATGAACAAGAAGTCAAAACAGGCTTTGGGTGTATATTCTGCTATGGCAAAGCTGACTTGAATACACACAGTGGATTTGACCTACACAAATGCACAGGAGGGAACAGATTTTGGCAAAGCTGCGCTAGGCTTTTAGCCACAAGCAGTCCCCTCACAGAGGCCCTGCAAAGCCCAGAGGTCACCTCCCTTGTATGAAAGCAAACCAGAAACCCAGCAAAGAAAAATTTCCATAAGATCTTTCAGTGCATTTTGCTCTGCGCCTGCAAATTCAGTCCCAGGCTGCAGCTTCTCTTGCCAAGGCTTTTAGGTGACATGGTGTGCTAACAGAATGGGACATTCACCCTACCCTCACTGAGACACAAAGCACAGACCTTTTCCAAGGATCTGTGTTACAGTTTAAAGGGGTCAGGAAAAAAAGAAAGAAACAAAAGAAAACCTTAGCCCTCCAAAACAATTGAACAAATACTTCCCCGGTTAATAAATAACAGGCTCGGCTGGGGAATTGTAATTGTGTGTATAATGCATCTCAGATCTACAGTATAATTACACTCTGGAAACCATTGACTAATAAAAGGCACCAGCCAGGGGAAAGGATGCCTTCTTGCCATGGGTTGACAGGCAAGCAACAAACAAGGTGCACTTTTTCACCTTCTATTCAATAAAACCAGGGTATTAAATATGCAGGCAGAGCACCTCCATCAAGCAATTCACTTCCTTCCTTTTCTTTCTTTCTTTTTTTTTTCCTCTTCTCCTCCTTTTGTTTCCATCAAGACAGAGAAGGTTAGAAAAAAAAAAAGCTATATATGAAACCCCTGGCTATACGTGAGCTGTACTTTAATGAGGCTGCATCTTGGTCCCTCTGCTATACTAAGTAAACATGTTTCTCCCCCTGCAAAGAAAGGCTTTGCTTGCCTGGGCCGAAGGGAAAAGAGCTTAGGGAATATTAGGAGGCTTTTTCTCTGCCCACACCCCTTCCTCTATTCCCACTAAAATAAAACCCTTCCTTACGTTACAGAATGAATGCTTGTTCACAAACTTACAGCAATATTAGCTACTTCCATATCACTCACAATGCATTTGAACCTCTACAGGAAATCAGAGACCAGACAACTCACCTGAAAATCATGTTCCAGTTTCTAAAACTTATCTAAATCCAGGAATCACGCCCGGATTTAAACAAAACAGCCAGGTCCTTTTCTGCAGCCTGCCCTGAACTGAAGCACTCAAGTCAGTGCATACCTCCAGCTATTCTGCCAGTGACTCTCTCATCCATTTCTGATTTCAACCCTGGACGGAGAACTGAAAAACAAGTCTTACATGGCTACATAACAGGACTACTACAAGAGTGTTGTGTGACTATTTTGAGGCTCTGGGAAACATCCGGTGTGGTGTTTTGCTGTGGGACCACCAACACGATACAGAAGGGTAACAGGTTCAAAATACAAGATAGGTCCCTTTTTCAGCCTTCACTGCAGCACTGAGCAGGACTGGAGCGCATCCCTGACTTTGCCTCCCCTGCCTGGAAGCTGAACACTCAGCTGCTGCTGACATGTCTTTGTAAAGAAGGGGGAGACAGCGTGAGCCCTCTCACTTCCAGCTGCCCTGGCACCCAGGAAGGAGAGCACTAACACAAATCCTTACTTTCTTTGTCCCTGACCTACCCATCACAAGGCTCTGCATAATGACCACTTGGGTCAGAGCCGGCTGAGCACCGCCTGCTTCAGCCTCCTCCAGCACTCCCTCATCTTATGACTATGGTGAGACGTCTGTAAGATTTTGCTTTTCAGCTCCTGAGGAAGGAAGCAGCAGAGACATGGCTCCCCCAGAGTGAGGAGTCAGGTATTAAACTAGAAACCTGCATCCACACGCACCGAGTGGGTGAGCTGCTGTTTGAGAAACCCCACCGCTGATTAGCAAGCGCTTGTGGTTTCGGACGCTTCCAGCCTCATTTCCCACCCGTGCATGCAGGAGTGCGAGTCCAGTAATGACCCCGCTGAGCTCCCGGGGATGTGGAGCCTTGAAACACGCGAAGGAGAGCAATTGAGCTCCGCTCGCTGTCCCTGCCTCCCTGCCGGGGCCTGGGGAGGGAGCGGGGAGCGGGGAGGCGAGTTGGGGATGTTTCCTGACTCAGCAGCGGTGCGTTCATTCGCGGAGGAGCTGCGGCTGCCACTGCTAATAGGTTGTGGTAATGGAGAAGCGTCTCGCAGGCAGGACGGTGGGAGGCTGAGCAGCTCCAGCAGAAGAAGTGAGGTCAGTGGTAATGAGCGACAGCGATGAGGAATGCAAATTGCGGGAGGATTTATGGAGCAGTTTCTGCTCAGCGAGCAGATTCCAGGTAAGTGGGCTGTTAATAAGGCAGGCAAGCTCTTTGGCAGTGCCAGCTGTCGGAGGGGGACTTTTTTGACTGGCACTCACCCCAGACCAGCTGCAGGGGTGCCGACAGCACAGACACCACTGCACACATATGCCTCACCACACGCACACAGGGGTAGCACATGTGATATGCTGAAAGAAAGCAGGGATGGGTGGCAGAAGACTGCTCACCAGCACACGAGGGAAAGCCAAAAAAGAGCACAACTTAGCAGGCTCAAGCCCTAACCAAAGCCATTTTTATCTTCTCTTCTTCTTCCAGTCCCTTCCTTCTTCCTCAGAATACACTATGGTGTTAGATGAGTATCTCTCACTATTCCTGCCAAAGATGAAGTGACCTGAAGGCGTGCACCGAAAATCCCAGCAGAGCTGGGAAGGACAAGCTTACCTTGCCCATCTCTTGCCTGCATGGGCTCGAGTCTCTCAGGATTATTGCTGCTGTGAATTACAAATGGTAGGTGTCACAGGCTCTGCTGTGGAATGCCACTCTCAGGGCAGTCTGCAGGATGTTGGTGACATACTAGAAATCCCTTTTCTTTCAGTATTATTCCTTCTAAAAGCTGTGGGATTTTGTCACAATAAAGCCTCTGAGCATCATGGGAGTAGCCAGTTTCTCAGCCACAGAGCTTGCACCCTCAGCTGCTTGGTGCGGTGACACACCTGAGCCTGCAAAGCTTCCACTCCCAGCACTGGCCTTGAAATTTTACTCCACGTAATGTGCCCACCACAAAGTTGTTAGATTCTAGTCCTCAGGTTGAGGCCTCGCAGACGAGCTGCCATTGAGCCCTTGTTGTTGGTAAGAGCAAGTCCATCCCATCAGGGGAGGTGAGCTGGAAAGGGAAAGCCCCACCCAGAGTTCTTGTTGTGAATCCTGTGCTGGGGCTGCTGCAGCAGGCTGTGCTGGGAAGGTCCTGCCTCCGGAAAGAGGGGTGACGGCAACAGGCTCTTCTGGACAGACCATCCTTAAGTCAAAGGAGTGGTGATGGATCCTCTCTATCACCTCCTACCCGTGTTCTGAGCCAGTGGACAGGGCTCTCACAAACATGCACACAGCAGGTGGCACAGCAAGGGACAATAGGTGACGTGGACAGCGGATCCTTGATCCTGCAGCAGCCACTGCTCAGACTGTGTTATCTGGGGGACCACAGCAGCCGTGTGTTCTCCTTGGCTTCCTGACAGCACCAAACCTCCTGGCAACATTTGGGCACGTCCTTCTGGAGCAGCAGAGGGCCAGGGCAGTGCACATCTGCATCTCAGCTGCACCACAACAGGGGTGTGAGAGACAGAAACAAAATGAGCTCATTTCATCCTGAATACATGAGACTTGACAAGTCTATTAAAGGGCTGTAGCCTACTGTGTCTCGTTATGAAAAATTAGTGCTGTCCTATAAAAATACTGGAGACAGTGTGTCACTTAAGGAAAGAATGTCTTGAGGATATGGTCTTTTCTTAATAGGCCCTACATCATCAGGGACATACATACATCAGGAGTGAGCCTTCGGGATTTGGACCTGGGAGCTAGTATCGCTCAAGTCTGACACCTTTAGGATACTCTAGTCTGCCCATCTCTTTCTGCTTGAATGAGGAGCAACTGCAGTAGCCAGGGGTTAAATGGACCAAAGAAGAATTTTGCTTGGTTTTTGCAGTGTTTCAATGAAAAACGCAGTAAGAGAAAACAATAGGTTGGATTCAAACAGAAAGAAAACTGTGTAAAGGTTTTCAGCAAAATAAAAGTAAACCACAACCATTTCATCTTGGGCCAAACCCAGATTGGGTCAATTCAAACAAAATGGTGTTTTCTTCTCTGGGTTATTCAAACTGCTGCCTAATCTTTTATTTTTAATGTAGATCAGTGTTAATGCCATTTCAAAAAACAAAGATACTTCTGTGAAAAGAATGTCAAAATTAAATATTTGAGTGTTTCAAAAATTAAATACTTCAATCAAATCCAAGATGTTTTGACATTTACAATAATTCTTAGCTCTTTTCCCCCTGGGTTTTTCTGGGGGGTTTGGTGGTTTGGATTTTTTGCTATAACTCTTTGCCAGACTTTGGCTAAGCATATCCACAATTTTGGCTTTTTCATTTTCTCCCCACCTCAGACCCTTCTGCACCTCTTCTAGCATTTGTTAAGGGGTTTTGTTATCTTTGTTTGTCAGGTTGAACCTTCTCGTGGCTCTGGGGAGTGACCCAGTGTAAAAATAAGAGTAAAAGTGTGTTTCACTCTGTCTCTTCCCCAGTATTTGGGAAAGACCCAAGGAACTCAAACATCTCTGTGCCATCTAGCACCTTGCTGCCTTTGCTGTGACCATGGGCAAACAAACACGTCAGCTACATGTGAGCAAATGATCAATGGAAAGGCAAAGGTGAGTCCTACTAAGCTGTGCATCTTTACTGGAGGAATGCATAAGCCACATGGGCAAAATGAAACTGTCAGTCCCTGCTGAAGCACAGTAAAGCCCTACCAAGAAAGCTATGGCTTTGACAGGGAGAAGAGCATCTCGTGCAGTAAGAGACATTGGTCAGCACCCTCAGACATCAGACCTTCACATCTCAGGGATGTTCAAACAAAGGTTAACTCAGTGCCTTTTTCTGACCTCTATTCTTATAATTAAACTGAAAAGATTTCTCCTGCCGGTTATGTCTCTAGGAATGTTGCCTTCCAGACAGGCAGAGGAAAGAACACACATATGACAGCTGGAAGAGAAACCAAAGCGCTTTGCCTCACAAAAGAAAATACAAATGAGCAATCTGAGTGCCATCAAACCTGCTGTGAAAGAGAAAGAGAGAGAGAGAGGTAGGATCAAATCCCTTGTTAGACCTTAAGCTCTCTGGAATTAGGCCACTTTAAGAAGTAAAAGGACTAGAGTTTAAAGGATTCTGAGAATTTCCCATTTCTTGAGATAACTATGACCTTTACAAAGAAAACTACAAAGAACCCAGAGCATAAAGGAATGAGACTTCTGTGTCTTTGCCTTTCTTTTTCTTTCTTTCTTTTTCTTTTCTTTTTTTTCCCCTCTCTCAGCTTTCTTTGTAGAAACAGGTAATTGTGCTGCCCTTTCTTGGAAGATGCAGCTCTCCCTCAGCTAGAGCATCATAATAGAAGTGCCGGTACTGCCGCCCTTGGCCCGATGGAAAATTTGCATGGAGAATACAGCTGTGTGAGACTCATCATTAAAAAAAACCTGCCTTTACAGGATGCTCTGGAACAGAGGTAGAAAAGATACGATTACTGGGGTCAACTCTAGCCTAAGTCTGTTGAAGTCTTAGCCGAAATCTACTGATGTTTAAGTCAAATGCCCTAATGAAGATGGACAATTGCTAGCACAGGTTACTACCTCTATTCAAATGCTTCACAGCTACACAGGCATGAAGTGGTCAACGGTGCCCATTTCCATTCCTCTGGGAGCTGGTACCTTGTGTCCACTGATGCTCCACTCAGAGATGAACCTGGGCAAGGCAAATCCACCTGCTGACATGTGCACTGTGCTCTTCTTTCAGTCTACCACAGAGGCTTACATGCTTCAAAGAAAATGCTTGGAAGAAATTCCCTTGAGCTGCAACTAGCTATAGAGAAGTAACTACAAGCTACTAGTATGTGAACCACAGAAAGCTGGAAGAGGATGAGAAGGGAAAAGGAATGTAAAGAGTTTGCTTGCTATGGAGAGAAAGAATACGTCTCTTCTACACATCCAGACACAGAGTGCTTTGTGTGGTCACAGGAGTGTGGAGCACAACAGGCAACAAAGTTGTCCCTGTGGCACCCCTGCACACAAGGCTTCCACAGGCACACAAGGCACTGGAGACACTCAGAAGGACACCCTAAAAGGAGGCAGTCAAAGCTCAGACTTGCACAGACAGCTGTTAGCAGAAGCTCAGGTCTGAATAAAAGCTCCTGTGAACATGCAGTCATTTGCACAGGCCCAGACAATTCCAGGCATGCATGTCTGCAGCCAGACACATGATACAAGGTACCTACTCTGAATGTGCTCTGAGTGACAGACTTCATACACCATCTCATGCTCTCAGGAACATGCACGTGTTCCAAATCCCAACAAACTTATGTATAGTGACTGATTTATACATCAGCACAAATGTAAACCTGTTCCAAATAGGTTTCCACATGGACTCAGTAATAAACATCCACACACATCATTGAACAATTCATCTACACCCGCAGGTATTCCTGGCCACAACCCATGCAGGCACAGAGAAATGGGACAGTTGCCCAGCCAGATGCAAATCAGTTGTAGGCATAGGAATACCTGTTTACCAGACTGCTACCAGGAGTCACAGCCTCATTGGGCAAGGTCTGCCTAGCTCTTAGGAGCTCACCCCTTCTCTTTGAGGTTCAGCTTCTTCATCCACTTGGTGTTCTTTGCCTGCAAAAGCTCTTTCCATTCCTTCATCCCTCTTTCCCTCTGAAGCTCTGTTCAAAGAAGAATAACACAGCTGAACTAAGAGCCTAACACATAAGCTGTCTGATGGCCTCCCTTTCATGCTTGCCACTTGGCCATGCGGACAAATGCATATTTAGCTGCCAGTTGCAGCACAATAAAATAAAAAAAAAACATTAGAAGGTAAATGAAAGGGAGAAAAACTTCAGGGCTAAATCTCTCATTGGGCGCCAGGCAGCTAAAATCAACAGTATAACACCGGGGCTGAACTAGGCCCAGCATGGTGTTTTGATGAACTAAACAATTAATTAAGAAATATCTCCCCAGCAGATCTATTCTTGCGGCAGAGTACGCAAGGAACACACAGATCCATGTAAGGGTTCTATCGCCACCATTACATGCTGGAGAATAGCATATAATTAATTATAATGATGGCAAAGATTAGATCCAAATTCCTTTACACAGTGTGTACACAGCCCAAACAGACAAAATAAATCAGAGCACCCGTACCCTAATCCAGCAGCTTCAGAGGATTAAATAGGTGCATTCTAATCACAGGCTCAGAGCAGCCCCACTCAGTATGCACAGAGCTGCCCTGTGTGCAACCGTGTCTAAGGGATCCCAGGAAAAGTATCTCACTTCACATGAAAAACATAATTTAGGCTTTGATCGTCTGCCGTCATTTATGATGTCCTGGCTTGCTTTCCCTCCCTAGATTTTGGCCTACACATCCCAGGCAAATTCCAAAGGTAATAATTCATCTCTCTTGAAGCCTCTCCTGCAATGCCACCTGGAGAAGACACAAGTTTTCATTGCCCTACCAACATTCTGTGTGCTGTGCTTTGTCACAAAACAGCAGGTGTACCAACCTTGAGGTGGCAGCACTGAAGACAGAAGGTGGGGAAGAGTGGGGTTTCTCACCCTAAGACATTTTATTGAAAGTAAGATGCTTTTTTTTTCTTAGTTTTGTTAATATGACTATACAAGAAGGCTGAGGTTACACTGCTTATAAAGCAAGTAGGTCTGTTCTCCATCCATCATGAATGATTTTCAAATTCCAATGAAAAAAATTATTTCTCAGAATGAAAAAAAAACCCTAATAACAAATAAAATTATAAAGAAACACATCTTTTCATGCAACGAGGGTAAAATTCATTAGTTGTGTCACTAATCGTTGGGTTAACTCCACTCCTGGGGTGGCTGAGACTGAATCAATCCTGTTATACTCACTGCAAAACTGAACTCTTATGTTAGTTAAGAATAGAGCCAGGTGGTCCAGCCCGTGAAAAACATCATAATTGGTCAGAATGGAAAGCATAATTAACACATACTTTTCCAAAGGAATCAATTTTTTAAAAAACAAACAAACAAAAAACCCCAAACCAACAACAAAACAACAACAACAAAAAAAAACCCAAACAAAACAAACAAACAAACAAACAAACAAACAAAAAAGAAAGAAAAAAAAAAGCCACAACTGGAAATACAGTAGTTTTTCCACTTCTCCAATCCAAAAAAATGTCTTTTGGCATTCCTTGAAACTAAACATTTCATCTGGGGATGTTATACTGAATGTTTCACAGCCTTGTTTCAGCCTGTGCTGGAACTGATCCCTCACAATATCTGGCTGCTCTCTGACTTTCACCCTGCACTATTCAGCCCAGTCAGTGCAGATCTGCAGTGTATTATTGGAAATGTGTCTCAGACAAGCAGATAGATCCATGAGAGCCACAGGTACAATGCACACAAACTACAACTCCCATGAGGCACCGCAGACCCATGGGCAGGCACCACCTGACTTCAAATAAATGTACAGCAAAATGCTTTGATTCATTTCAGCAAGTGCAAATGCTCGAACCAATCCAAGTCAAAACATTCTGTTCAGAGTCTAACATTTTAAAGCTGCCAAAAGTGGCTGTATTTTATCTACGATAGTAAAGAAAATGGTGTTTCCCCTCGGAGAATCATTTCCATGGGATAACTCATGCCCAGGGAAGATCAGGAAGATAAAAGCCTTGGTAAAGTCTCCTCTGGTCTTCCACATGCGCAACATCCTCACTGCAATTATATTGCAGGGTAGATTGCAGGAAGCATGGACATACATGAGGTAGGTTGACATCACATGCTGCTGCGATGGGTAGCAATAAAGTTAAAACAGGCCTGCATAAGTTCATCTGAGAAGCTATGTAAATAAAGTGTTGTCCCACTTTAGTATTCATGAAGTTCACCACAACTTTAATTCAGAGAGGGTGCTTATTTCTATTCATCCTGAAATCACACCCCTGGCTCCAACATGGACATGTCACCCAGGAGCTGGCTCTGCATCTAACAAAAAGCAAGGCACCTAGGAATATCCCAATGGGTGAAATGAGATCTTCCAGAACAATTTTCCTGAGAATAGTTACCTCACACATGGCCTTAAAGGAAAGGTAGCAGGATGTTAACACAGGGTAAAAAGAGTGTATGCATTCTTAGGTCTCCATAACACATCTGAAGAACTCCATCCACCTCTGAATTAAAAAAAAAAATAAAAGAAAGATAAACTAAATCTACATGTCCTTGCCTATCTCCCCCTCTCTTTTTGTCTTTCTAAGATAAAAGGTACTATTTAACCTTCCATCGTTTCATCACAGCTTCATACTGTGAACCAGTCAATAATTTTTATTATCACTTGTTATCAGAAAAGCTGCATCACTCTCTGATCCATCAAGTATGGATCAGGGTCCCATTCCACCTGGTGCTGAACAGGCAAGAGAACAAAAAGACAGTCTTTGTCTAAAGAAAAATCTAAATATAAGGCAAGAGAGTGTCTGGCTAGAGGCAGATGGGGAAGAAGGAGTTAATGAGATCATTCGTAGAAGCATAGAATCACAGAATGGTTTGGGTTGGAAGGGACCTGAGAGATGATTTCATTCCAACCCTTGCTGCCCTGGGCAGGATTTGAGGGCAGAACGCAGAGGTGCCTTCGCAAGTACTAGCAGGGAGCAGGGAAGAAGGCAGGAAGATGCTCTTCTGCAAACCTGATGAGTGTGTGACTGGTGTCAAAGAGAGAATCTGGCCAGGACACAGAGCTGAGCCACCACAGCTGAGCAGGGAGGCCGTCATGGGCCTGGAATCAAAACCAACTCCTTGTGTCAGAGAGGGGACAAGGACAGCTGGACAGAGGGTTGTCAAAGCAGAGCACCAGAGGGTAGACTTTGCCAAGGTGTCCTGCAAAGTCTTCGTGGAGATCCAAGCAAAATGTGCTCTAACACCCTGGGTAAGAGAGGGTTTAGCTTTGAGCTGAGGCTCTGGCGTAGAAATGCTGTTCTTGAGAAACAGCCTGCAACTGTGGAGTTTGGGGAGAATGTTGGGGGGTTGTTAAATTTTGCCCTTCAACCATTATGCTGGGCCTGGCTACTCATAGTTGCCAGTTGGAAGCAAGGAGAGAAAGGCTGAAAATTCAGAGGAGCCCTGATCCCAGCCCTGTGTTTTAATGATGTTGTGTGAATCAAGCAAAAACCTGTGGCATAGCGGATTGTATTCTGAAATTGCAAATGCATTTTAAACAGCACCTTTCTCAGAACTTCCTCCTAAAGTGAGCAGAGAAGCATTTGGTCTGCCTCCTTTTCCATTCATTCCCTTCTCCTCTCTAATTTTTCCATTGTAAAGAAACACTGAAACCAGAAGGATCTCTGAGACACCAGACCTGATCAACCGTGGGGCAGAATCTGCTCGTTCCAATTATCTGCCAGCCTAATCATAAAAATATCACGGTGCACACTCCATATGTCATTTTTATTGAATTCATTCAGGAGTTTCTCGATTAATCTTTTATTATTCCTTTCCAAATCCCAGGGTTCCCATAACAGGGGCTGATCAGCTAAAGCAATTCTCACACAAAGAGGAAACAGTGAGAATTATTTTGGCTCTTGCATCCTTCAGTCACGTCACCAGAATTCCCTGTGGCCTTTTCTTTGAGTGCCTTCTGCCTGAAGAAGTCCCTGTGCCCTCAGTGCCTCAGCCCCTTGGCTCTCATCCCTCCAGACAGGAGAGCCTGACCCCCACTAAGGACAGTGCTCGGGTAAAACCTTAGCAACATCACATCCGAAGGAGGAGAAATTAACATTCTCACAGCGAATAATCCCAGACATAAGAGGTATACTCCCAACACCTCTGGGAAGACATCTGGCCCAGATCAGCAGCATTTTGGTGCTTGTACTAAACATAGCATCAGTGGCATCAAGTAGATCCAGTGCAAGGAAAAAACAGGACCCTTTTCAACCTGAAACCCTTGCTTTGCCTTGTCTGCGCAGTCTGATCTTTCATGGCTCTAGCAATGGCATGCCTACCCACATGATTTTTCACTCCACCTCTATTTATCTCTACGTTAGCAATTCCTATGCTGCCGCACGCAGCAGAGAGGCTGTAGCACTCCTGTTCTTCCCAGCCAAAGCTTCTATTCCAGCTCAATAAAAGAGGCAATAAAGGAGCTTTCCATCCCACATCTGGGATGCATCCCACCTGTGCAATTCCCTTCACCTAGGCAGAATGAGACCTAAAGGTACTGAGAGCTTCCCCAGACAGTTTTGTTGCCGGTGAAAATAATACTACTGGGAGAATAGTAGCTAACTGTTTGTTATCTCTAGGGTAGCATATTCCTGTCCCAGTATCTTGTTTGGCATCTTCATCACCACCTCATTAAAGCCTCAGTTCATTAATTAAATATTTAATACATTAAATGAGGTTCCTTTTGTACAGAGGAGCTGAGATCTTGTTGCTGGCGAGCGTGATGCTGTGTATCCTCCTGGGAGGCTCCAATTTGCCATACTAATTGCACGGAGACTCTTCAAAAGGTCCTATGCTGAATCTTCGGCTGCTGAGCAAATTCTACTCTCCACCTCAGCAGGAGAGAAGCCTGAGCTGGGAAAGACACAGAGCAGCAAGTCACTCCTCTCTACAGTCCTTGGCAGTCTGGAGAGATCACCCGTGTGACAGGGCACAGTGCAAGGCAGCAATCCCAAGACTGAAAATAACTTTCAGTCCTCATCTACATCGGTGTGCAGGGCGAGATGCAGCAGATCCCAGCTTTGCTAAATCGAGGAGGAGCCTTGCTAATTAGGGCTGTTAGATGGGAACCAGTTAAAAGCTTTCTATTAGCATTTTGAAAGGTCCCACTACTGCACCAGAGATTTCTGCTCTCTTGGTTTCATAACATCACTGCTGTACTAGCAGTTGACTCAGTACAGCAAAGCTAGATTCTGGTAAGGGCAGAGGTGCAGAAAGGGGAGCTGGAAGAAAGGAAAGGGGGCAAGAATCTCCTGAAGTAGACGGGCTGCTGGTGGAACAGAACTTTGCGCCAGCTGTAAAACCATATTGCTGCCTTACTCTGCCCTCATCTACACCTTTTTGTCCCCAGCCTGCTGTTTGCTTCCACCTCTGTCACTGTGGTGAGAAATCAACTACTCACGTGGCTAAACTGTGATAGAGAGGGTTGACACCTCTGGCAAGAGAGGGCAAAAAAGCTAATTATTTTTTTAAACCTTTGTTCAGCCCCTTCCCCTGCCTTTCTCACATACACCCATCCCTGATACCTATACAGAAAAATTATTAGCCTTAACTTCTATTCATATCCACATAAAGCTAAGGATCCAAGCTCCCAGTGGAAACTGCAATGGCCTAAACATGTGGCTTAACTCTTAGGCCCATTTCCTAGGCTGAAGGAGGGACACACCATTAGTGTATCATTGAGAACAACATTATGCTGTAGTACTGTTTGAAATCCAGTAACTAAACGGCAAAGTCTGTAGACAGTAGGGATTAGGACCCCAGACTTCCAGCATGAGAAATCTGGCCTTTGTAAGATAAATAAATCCTCTAGGAACAGGTGGCAGAAGGAATTGGAAGGGGTTTTGCCTCCCCATGGTAAAAGATGACATCTACGTGCATGAGCCTTTTAAGAGGAACATCGAACTTGGAGGATTAGGTAAGGAAGCTTAAAAAAGTGTTGAAGGAGGTTATTGGGCATGAGTTTTGAGGTGGAAGGGCTTTCCAGGAAGGTGAAAATGTAGGCGGATTACGGCTTTACTCTGGGAAGGTGAGGGGAGGAGGAGGGATGGCAGAGAGAACACAAATTACGGTAACAGCCTGAAGTACTGAACACCGATTAAGAAACAGGCAGGATGCTTTAGGTTGTCTGTGTGTGGTTAGGATGTTCTTTAAAGAATGAAATCAGGCTGCTAAACAGGGCCGTCAAAGCCCTGTCTTACACAGTGACAGGAAGGGTCTTCCTTCCTGTGATGACCCGCAACCTCAAAATAGGTTTGTCAGAGTAGGTTTGTCTGGGCTACAAGGCATTTGACCCTGCCTGCTTTTCCTGCCCCGCTCTTTTGTTGCCTTTCCAAGGCTGGTTCCCCACAGCTGGAGTGTGAGAGGTCCTCACGTGCCTGGATCTTGAATAGATCCAGCAACATCAACCCCCTCTTTCCTGTTCCGTTGACCAGGAGACCAAGCTAATGGAGAAGAGACACAAATCATAGGGCACATGTCTCTGGGCAGGGCTCCATAGGTCACCCAAAGGGACTGGATGTCAAGAAATCAACTTCTCAGAGCACAGAGAAGGAAGAGGACACGCATGTTTCTGCTCTGACACATTTTTTTCGTTCTTTTCTTATCCTTCCTTTTAATGCTCTGTTAAGAAAAGGAAGCTCTACAAAAATAAGGGAAAAAACGCTGAGAGAAGGACAGAATATTAAAAAATGATGAAAGATTCGGGGGAAGACAGACATGATCATCCTTTGGGATGGGGAAATGACCAGGTGGAATAGTGATCTGAGACACCCTCTGTGGCAGCAGTGGGTTGCTGTTCTCAGGGGTGAGACAGAAGGGGTTGTGGGCTTCTTCCTTCTGGACACCAGAATGGAAGCAGATTGCTCGGACACCAAGCCGCACACAGGAACCAGCATGATGAACACAACGGGTGAACAAATTCATCCACGGCTAATAAAACACCTCCGTGGGGTTAGGTACCACTTGGTGTTCAATAAATAAGATTTAGTACACTGGTGGTGGACAACACTTCAAGGGCTATTTGGCCATGGGGAAGGGCCATTAAATACAGATGTAGGAAGTAAATAATGGAGACAACACAGTCCTCGTCCAGGATCATGTTGCAGTTCAGTGATGAAATCAGGGATCCAGCCCAAATCTGTAGACCTTTGATCTCCTGCTCTGCTCAAGAGATCTACATCATCTCTCACTAAAGCCAAGTGCCAGACATGAACAGCCCTACTGAAGTCAATGCTGTTACACTGTCATACGTTTTGCAGGACTGAGGAGCTGGAAGGACAGAAGGCCTTCCTGAGCACAAAAATCAAGGTGGGGAGGAAAAAGCTCCTTGGTAGGGCTAGGTCTGGATAAAGGAAAGTTCGCTCATATAAAACTTAGAAGGAGGTAGTATCAGACCATCAGTCTTCACAGTCCTCCATTTGGCCCTTTTCACAACACTAAGTGCACCTGAAACCATGCACGCCTGAAAAATCTCAGTGATGTCCAGCCAAGCATCTATCTTCCTCCAGCTTACTTCAGAGAACATGATCTCCCATGACAGTCAGAGATAAATTTTCTTCATAGAGAATATTTTCCTCCTAATTATTCTAGAGGGAGCAGCTCTGATGGTGCAGATCTTTCTCAAGTAAAATCCCTAGTGTAGTAGAGTACAAATACCTCATCACATACCCTGGCCCAATCCATATTTCATGGATATAAATTGCAAGGCCCTCTGTAGTGGACTTCAAAACAAGGTCTGAATGCCCAGGATCACAGAATGAGATGGGCTTGAAAGCAATGTCAAAATACTCCCATTACATGGAAATGAGCATGTACCCAGATTTCTGTTTGTCAAAGTTTCTGTGACATGTATTGTCCAAACCCATGGTTTACTGGGGAAGGGGGCAAGGGTTTACCAAAAATATATATTTTTCCCCTGCTAGTTCTTAAAAAAAAGAAAAAGCATTAAAAAAATAGATAAGGTTGATGGTTTCTACCACTCCAGATTGACACATTCTATTTGCCTGGATCTAGTGTTTTTCATGCCCTTGCTGCTGAAACTGCTGCTGTGCACTAAAGCTGTAATAAGTTAGGTAAATCCCAGATTACCCTTAAACAAACACAAGCTCTGGGTTATGAATGCTTTCCTTTCTCAGACTTTTCAGGGCTGGGGAGCGGGATGGTAGTTTCCTTTGTTCCAGCTCTTCTTTTCTGTAACACTGAATTGTTTTGAATGACACCCATCTGGTTTTCATACTTCAAATCAAAATTCCACCTTCCCCCCCCCCTCCCCCAGTAAGATTCTTTCTTTTAAGGCTATTTTCTCATTAAGAACAGGAGGCAAAATTTTCCATTGTGCAACCCAATGAAGGGATACTGGTGGAGAATTTGGTTGTACAGGATTTGAAGGCCATTAGATGCCCGGCACAAAATCTTGGCTGGGGTGAAAAGCTGTGCGGGTGCTGAAATGACAGCCATGATACTTTCCCATCACCAGTCCATGCTAGCAATTTATGGAGTTTGGATGCAATGCTGGCAATGACTTAACTGCCAGCATGGCCACAACAAATCACTTTCAGCATCATGTCAGCTCTCTGTGATTAAATTGTGGATCTGAGAAGGCCCAGCCTCATGGGATCTGTATATAAGGGCAGACTAAGGCAGACATGAGCATTGCCAGAGCCACATCCAGGCGAGAAATGGATAGGGGCACGGTTCTGCACTGCCACACAACCATTCCTGTGCCCCATGACTTGGAGCGTGATGTCAGACAAAGCTAATGAGGGGGAACAGACCTGTCTGAGCCCTTTCCTTCAGCCTGTGCGAGAAATTCGTGCCTGAATGTTACATAGGGAGATGCCATCTGTTTTGTCTGGGTCAAGGATATGCTGCCCTTCAACTGGGGCAAATCTAAGAAAGAAAACCGAGGCTGGTGGAGGCTAAAGCCAGAAGCAAGGAGCTAGAAGAGAATGATTTTTTGTGCCTGTGGGTCTAGTCCAGTTGGGATCAGGTGGGAGGGTGAGGAGGACCTGCCAGCTGAAGTAAGCATGGAGATGGAGGCTCACAGATCCTGCCCAGAAGACAGGAGTGAGGAGGGGTAGGAAGCTCCTGCCAAGTAGAGCTGTGCCACAAGAAGAAAGATTAACTAACAGCTGAGGAGCTGACTGCAACAGCAACAGCCAGTTCAATCAAATAACTTCTAGCATACAGCAACAGCATTTATCAGGTCTTTACAGGCTACCCAAAACCATAGTACCTAAATGGTCTCTACAGATGGTAGCATATCATTAAAATTAGCCCTGTGCTTGCTTGCCCAATGTACTATGTGCAGCACATTAGCTACCCCACTCTATAAGATACCTAAAGAAAAGGCAAGAGCTGTATGAAACAACTAAAAAAACCTCCAAAACAGAAGACTGGTTTAAATAAGCCTAGTCTTCCCTTTTGTGTTCATAAACACTTGCTGTGATGCTTCTGCATGTGTCCATGAAACCTCTTGCAAATCCAGAGTGTTACAGTTATATACAGTGTTTTGCAAATGAACCGAAGATTCAAATTAAAGACTAAGCAAAGGTCGTGGAAGCAGTCAAGAGTGATCTGTCCCTCTCCCTTCCACAGATAAGATGCAGCAGGCGGACAGGGGGTAATTATCATCTCCATTGTACAGGCATAACTCTGAAGACAGTCCACAATCCTTCAGAGGGCATTGGTATGATCGGGACCAAAACCTGCCCAAAGGCTGCTAAGGGTGAAACTAACTTCTATTCCTTAAACATCCCTAACCTGAGATAATATTTGCAGGAACAGCAGGACCATGGTCTCAGGTAGAGGGTGCAGGAATACCCAGATTCTTATATCAAATCTACCCTTATCAGTAGCTCTAACCCTGAGTATTAAGTTAACGAGATGTGTTGCATGAATAACATGCCCAAGGTATTTTTTGCCCATTGAACTAAAAATAGCAAATCCCACACACTCCTCTTGATTTCATTTCCGTTGCATATAACATGAGCATTTCTCCCAAGGTCTACAAAAGACAGAAGCTGCATTCTTCATGACTCACTGAGCTATCATCTGGTGACTGAAGGTGCAAGACAGACCAGATGTCTGCTGGGGCTACTGTCTGCAGGGCCTGCAGAGCTGCCTGTTACCAAATTGCAGGAGAAGGTGCCACCCTCTCAGACCTGCCAGGGAAATTGCTTATGTGATCATTCCCTAACCCACAGCAGTTAAAATAAAGTGGATTAGAGCTGAGTGGGGTCATTTTGATGGGCACTGCATTGGCAAACTGCTCACACTAACATCTGTGTGGCATAGCTGGCTGCTCAAAGGATAGGCAACCTCTTCCCTTGCTCCGGCTGGATCCAGAAAGGGATATGCACTCTGAATCAGACTAGGGCTAATCATCTTATTTCTAAAAAGAATCAGAAGCTTCCTTTTGGCATAATCCCTTAAATCTTTCTAGCTACTTTTTTGTCTCCCAGGGCACACTGCTGCCAGTTTTCAGAAGAATGCTGATGCACTCTTGCACTAAAGGGGGAGACTTGCAAGAGAAGCCACCAGATTGTCTGCCACAGTGCTGAAAGGCACAGAAGTCTTTCTTTCAGTCTTTCTTGCCCTAGAGTTTAGGAGGCTCAATTCAGTTGCTTAAACACACTCATCTAGACCCATGGGGCAATTCCCACATGACCTAAAGCTACCACTCTGGAAGGGCAGAGGTGTCCTGCTGGTCTTTGGTAATCTGCAGCAGTTTCAGATACCCATGAGCATCTTTAGCACGGGGAAAAGGCAGCTAAATGGACACAACTGATCTGAGTTATTAGGTCAGCAATTCGGACTTTTTTTTCTGACAACTACTATGGCAAAGGTCAGCCAGTGGCAAAAGTTTGCAGACCATATTCAATAAATACATTTGAAAATGTTACGTGAAAAAATGTGGGCTTGCATCTGAAAAGGTAAAAGACGCAGCTAGACACATTTGGGTATTTTCAAAAGTATTTTGGTAGCCAGGATGCAGGATTCTAACTTCTATCCAAAACCGCACCAAGGAAAATTAAAGCATCCTGTCACCTCTGGTGACTTTCAAGATTCCAGCCCCTTACACCAAATAGCAACACAGAGCTCCAAGCGAGAGCAGAGTTTACAACCCCCAGACAGGGGCGTGGCACAAACGCAGTCAGGCATTAGGCACAGGAGCATACAGCTACATCCTCTGCCTCTGGTGCTGCACAGCACTCTGCTAAAGGTGGTGAAGTACAGGTGGCCATGCAAGGGCAAGGATGGAGCCACAGCTTTCGGTACTCTGCCATCAGCTCTGCCATAAATTCATAGAATGGTTTGTGTTGGAAGGGACCTTAAAGATTATCTAGTTCCAACCCCCTGCCACCTTACACTAGACTAGGTTGCTCAGGCCCTCATCCAATTTGCCCTTGAACTCTTCCAAGGATGGCGCATGGGACGTTCCGTGGGTGTGATGGGAAAAAATTAATTCAACTCTTACCCCACCATGTAACTTAATTTTTTCCCTAATAGCGGGGCCTCAAATCTAAATAAAAAAAACCTAACCCTAATTTCACTCTTCCTCACTCCTCAAATTATTGATTCCCTCTTCCAAAGCACAATGGCTTCTGTGTGCCTTCTTCGTTTTGTTAATTACTCTTACCCAGTCAGAGGTAGGGAAGGAGGAGACCAATGCTATGTGAATGGATCTGACCCATCACCTTTTACCACAGCAATACCAAGTGACAAACACACTTAGGAAATCCAATTAGTGGGGAATCCACAGGATGCAACTGTTCATAAGCAGCACTCATTGAATACATTGGCAAATACACATGCAAAATGAAGGTTTGTTCAAGAGTGGATAAACATGCTGCATTGATTAGACAGGCAGCTGTTAAAAGTTTGTTTGTCTCTCTCAGATTAGTCAAACGAGAGGATAGATAGACAAGTAGATAGGCTGACAGACAAACAGATAGATAGAATTTTTCCTGCAAAAGTGCAGGTTGCATTTTCAGGGAGGTGGTTTGGGTAAGATCGATAAACCAATTTCTGGAAGCCGGAGTGCCGCCCATCATTAGAAAAAGGCCTGTGAAACCACCCCATGCTCGGCTGTGAGATCTCTCTTCATGGGTTTCAATAAGAGTGAAATTGAGTGACTTCAATAATTTCATGCTGGGTTATGGGAGGAAGGTGAGGAAGGGTGAGTTCCCAACCATCTAATAGGTCTCTAACAGCTCGATAATTGGCCCATCCTGTGGGTGATTAAGGATGAAAATAACTAATTTCCGCTCATCTTACAGACTAATCAGATCACCTCACCCCTATCATTTTCTCCTCTATTTAAAGATGCAGTCTCCTTCTTTCTGGCATCAAAGGCTAGCAGGATGCAATTATTTAAGTTAGTAAAGGAAGTAGTTCAGGCCAGGCTGGTGTTAGTGTGTTTGAGATACCTATTGGTTGCTCTGTAATAAACCTTTTACTTCTGCTTTCTGCTATAGTCTCCAGCCTCGTGTGCAACACAGGAATCCTGCTACCAGAACCCAGTGCTGTGCACTGGAAATAGAGAGGATTGGGCTGAGACCTTGAACCCAAATCTGAATATTACAACACCTGGGCATCACCCCCAGCTTTGGCTTCCTAGCCATGCTTTCAAGAGTTTGTACAGCAGGTGATTTCTTGTTAGAAAGGCCAACCTTTCAGCACTATTGTTAGCCCAAAAATTCCATATACAGCCGATTAGATACAAGGCACACGTCCTGTGTGGTCCCACTGAGGCTTCTTGGCCACCAAGAACAGGCAAGAGGCCACAAAGATGAAATTAAGGGCTGGACAAATCCCACCTTGGAGTGGGGATCTCATTTTACTCCTTGCCTTGAAGCTGTGTTCCAACCCCGATTGCGTTGTTTCCTACATGGCTCAAGGCAGCACCGAACGTTTTGTCCCATTGCAGGCCAGTCCTTGTCTAGGCTCACGGCTGTGCCTTTACAGACCCCTCAGGGACGTTCACAGACATTGGTTCTTCATGCCCCACCTGTATACATCGGTCTAAAGAAGTGTTCTGGTTTGTATGGGCAGGGATCTCCTGGTTTAGTGCTAAACCAAGTGCTGGCTGTACTGGCAGGAAACGCACAAGTGATGGGACGATTGATGTGACAACTCTCCTTGACTAGTCCACACTATAAAAGAAGCAGTGAGGTCCTTTTTCAGTAGAAAGATTTGGATTTTCTTTCACCAGAGACTGCTGTGAAAAACTCTTGGAGACCTCAGAGAAACACAGGGAAAGCCCTCAAGCTCATGTCTCTGTCCCCATATGAGAAGCTTGCAGTACACTCCTTTAAATCATACGTTTTATTCTCCAGATTCCTCTCCAGTATGCCCTGTAGTCTCAAAAGATTACAATATGGCATAACCCATGCCACTAAGGAATAAAAAATCAAGATTTTTCCTGAGAGAGAAGAATAGAGAAAAAATAAAATCTGGTGGGCAGAGATTTCTTCCATCGTGCCTGCTATTCTGGGTACCAAACACACTCTTCTGCAAGTCTGCAAAGGGCAGACTATGGTTCATACAGGAAACTCAAGCACAGCTGTTTCAATACCATGAGTCTCTGTCAGGAGACCAGAGATCAAGATGATGGAACTGAGACTGAGACCTTAGTGGTGGCCTTGGCACTGCTTGTTCCTTTGCATTGAGCAATTAAGCAGTATTCACAGATGGAGAACTCCAGTGCTGGAACTGAATTGGTTCAGTCCTGGCATAATCCTGATTATTTCCAAAGAAGTCCAGTGTCAAGCCCTATTTCCCTGAATGTAGCTGAAACCATAATGAACAGCAGTTTTCTCCCTCATTATTTTCAGGTCTGCTTCTCCAGTTAGTCCTGTGTCCAACATATCTTATCTACCTGCTTGCTTTCAGTGACACATTCACAACTTCTTCCCTCACTTCATTTTATCCAAGCTTTTGCTGCTATTATCCTGGAAACCTCTTGGCCCTCATAATTTTTGCTTCATGCCTTAAGCAGTAGCCTTTTCTTCACCTCCAGAAAGGACAGCTTCATTTTGCCTGGAAGGAAAGATCCAAACCACAGCCACTGGCTTTCATCATATCTTTGCCAAGAAGGATGTCACTGCTGTGGATTCTTGATAGGACTTCTTTTTCAGGCACATCCTTCATTGCTTCTGCTATGGAACTAAAAAGTCATCCTCTCCCCAGGAGAAAGCCATTGACACACTCTTAGCACTACACACGCTCATTCAAAAAAGATGAACAAAGCTGTAGGTATGACAAGCCAAAACATCCTACCACTCATCCCACTCTCATCAAAAGCACATCTTCGTTCAGGACATAATGATCCCATAGCAGAAATAGCTGCTATTATTCCCTATCATCACAGCTTCCCAATTTCTCACCAAATGTACCCCATCTCCAGCCACCATATGCAGCCTGGGCAGGCTGCCAGCTCATTTGGTGTGTGCTGCTCTGCAGTGCTGGGATCTGCAATCAGGAGCAGGCCTGGCAGCTAATGGCAAGCAGGCCCATGCAAGGACGTCTCCCACTGTCTTGAATTTCAGTCTGGGCTCCTACGTGTTTGCTAACACCCTCTGACAGCCCATCAACAAAGATGATGGAACACCAGTCATTGGCAAGGCAGGGGTTGAAGGCCGGATTCAGCTTTACCAAGGCTTCAGTGCCCATTACAGTGTGCAAGAACATTCCTGAGTGCTCTCTGGGCAATTGTTTCAGAGGTTCAGGGAAGCATAGCTGCAGGGCCGTGGAGCTGTCACAGTCTGAATGAGTGAGATTTTAAGCTTCTCGGCTGAAACGCATGGCAAAAGTAAACCTCAAAAGTACAGCTCAGAGAAGTGAACCCTCCTGCCCCTCTCAAGGGCTCCCATGTCTCTCTGGCAGTGGAAAGGCCACTACTATTAACTGCTTCACTGCTGGCTTATAGAAGGAGAAAGCAAAAGTGCCTTATTGGGAACTACAGTGAGGATTTCATCTTGGCACCTCAGCGTGGTGTTTGCAGCTTATTGGTGAAGCTTGGAGAAACATTCCCGTTTTCCTTCCTTTTGGTTCTATCCTGCCTGCAAGATTCACATGAGGTTGAAAGGAGACCATAAGCAAGACTGGGACCTACAAATAGTAAAAGGGGGTCCCTTTGACCAACTAAGGCAAACAGAGCAAATCGTAATAACAAATATTTTGCTCCATGAAATGTGAGTCTTTTTCTCCCCTCTTTCCAGCTTGTGGAAGATCCCTGTGCAAATGGCAATTTCCTTACATCTATGAGCTATTGGAATTTATATACTATTATATGAGAAATATACTATTTTGTCATGTATTTTGGTGGTAGAGTGACTCCAGATATTCAGTTTGTGAGCTGCAGTGCTTAGTCTCAGTTGGCCACATTTGGTAAGTTCCTGCTTATCCATTATCCTGCTGATAAGCATTTCCACTGTGAAAACCTACTTGTGCGGTTTTTAGCTAAAGTCTCTTGATTTCAAACTCCTTCTCAAACTCCTCAAGTTAAGTCAGTTAGCAATTCAGTTCTATATATCAGTAATACCTAACAGCCCTTGTGTTCCCAGACAGCACACTGGGAAGAAAAGAGTGTGGAGGAAGGGAAAGAAACCACACACTCAATAAAGGCATTACGAGAAATTTACACAGTTGTGAAATTACATTTTTTTCTTAATGGTTTGCCAAGCTCCAGGATGGAGTCAGCAGCAAGATAAGACGTGTAGAGAGTCTTACATACTTTCAGGTTTCCTTGCAAGTATCTCATATGGCTCCGGCCATCCATTCAGTATGCATTCGAGTATGTGCTTAGAATTAATTATTCTCAATGCCCAGAAGGCTATTCCAGCTTTTCCAGAGAGACCTATTGTAACAGTTTGCAGCACATGCATAAAGAAACCCAGGCTTACACACATGACTGAATAAAGGCATGATGCTGATTGAGGTCTTCACTACTAATTACGTGTGTGTAGGCACAGACGTATAAGCAGGACGCTGGCTCAACTTACCTGCTCCACTGCACGTTCCCCTGCCAGTTGTCACTGCAGCTGGGCTTGTGTCCCTTTTCCAGCACAACGTGCCACGTTCACTCACAGAATTGATCTGCCCTGAAAACCACTTCTCTCACATTTCTAAATCTCTTGGCGTAAAACCTGTTATTCTCTTGACATTAGGCTATTCAATACCTGTCACTTCCCCCCTTTAAAAAAAAATTGACTTCCGAGTGACATTATATGATAAGCAGTTATATACTGAGACTTCTAACCAGATGGAGCCCTTCCATCACTGGAGGCAGCACAGAGCACGTGGGATAAACGCTCGCCGTCACAGAGTCCCTCTGCTTGCTGCTTCACATAAGGAGCTGCTCCTTGCTCACAAAGCCCTGCTGTTTGAACCTGCTCTGCAGCTCGGAGGAACAGACTCTTTACAGGAATATCTGCAGTGGTCCCAGTGCCAGAAAGGCCAATGCTCTCTAGGTTATATTTGCAAACAAATTCAAACCCTCTTTTTTCTCTGCTACCCCATTTTACCAGTTCACGCCTCGTATCGCAATATTACTGCTTGACATAAATCTGGTCCAACAACTTTTGGGACTGGAGCGGAACCTCACAGACTGTTCCAGACCTGGAAATGTATCCATGGTGTCTCTTACCCTGAAGAAACCCTAATCTCTTTCCAAACAAAGGGGATGTAGGTCATTCAACACTACTGAAAAATGCCTCCAGAATGCAAAGCAATACAGAACCATAGTACACATGACTTCAGACTGAAAGCAGAGTGGAGTTAATACTTTGTAGGATTGCTGTAGGATTCTGTTTCGGTGCTGGACGGTCGGGACAGATGGTGAGAGATCTCTATAAGCAGGTTTTAGAGCATAAGGTTTATTGGTAAGGACATAGATATAGGGGCCTTGCTTGGAGCTGCCAGCCGCAGCTTGAAGCAGGCCAGAAAAGCAAGAGGGAGCAAGAGAGAGCTAAAAGAGTGAAGGAGTGAGAAGTAAGAAGTGAGAAGTGCAGAAAGAGTGACAGAAGTGAGTGAGATTCTCGTGTACAAGACAATAAATCATCATCCGTGCTGACTATTCTGATTTTCATCAACCAATCTAGTACAAGACACAAATCCTATATCATTTACATATAGCCTATAAGAATCATTGTATTACCATACTGTGCTACATTTTAAACCTTAAAAACCAGTCTTTGGACCTTCTCTGCCAAGCTGGCAGGGTCTACTGTGACTCTTGTTTGCTAGCAGAAGGTATTTGTTCAATGAAAGGGGATTACCTTCAGCCGGCCACACCATTGTTTTCCAGTTGTTCAGTAACTGAGGCCTGGTATCTCAAAGTATGCCTTCATTTCTATTTCACCTGTAGTTTCCATGTTCTCAGCATCTTTGGCCAGGCAATAGAACTTCCCTCTTTCATCTTCCCCAACAATACTTCACTGAAAGCAAAGAGCAAACTGCAGAGATGCCACCTATAAGTGGGTATGGCCAAGACACCAGGACTGAATACCTATTTTTCTGGTTAGGAGGTCCACGATGCCCCAGGATGTCAGTCACGCTTTGCAGCTGATTGCAGGCATTTCTATGAGCCCAGTGCCCTGTCCTATTGTGCCAGTGCTTCTGGTTAGGACTCACCTGAGTCTCCCAAACTCCCTCACCATCTTGTGTTTTCATGGGAGTTGCAGGACTCCTCAACCGTCAACAGTAACTATTATTATTATTAATATAATAGCACTCAAAATAGGGAAAAGAAGCTCATACTTTCAGCATCTTAAAGTTGAGTTTTCTGGGTTGTAAAAACAGCCCACCCAGCCAGCAGTTTGTCATGGAGCTTAGTTCTGCCATAAAATGCTAATCAGCCTGAACAGTCACGTCCCCCCTGCACCATATCTTTTTATGAGCACATTAACATGGTCGTTAGGAAGAGGGGACTCATATGGACACAAACACGCACCACAATCATTTATTTCCCCCTCAGACTCCATCCTGAGTGACTCTAATTCATTAGCAGGAAGCAGTTTTCCTTCCCCTCCTTTGAGGTGGTTTCTGGTTTCCAGAAACCCAGACATGCCCAGACTACCAAGTTGTTGTGTCCCCATAGTGCATAATTTATTCCCTATGACAGATGTCACAGGAGCAGGTAGAGCTGTCTCCTCTGCAAGGAAGAACACTCACGCTCTCTGGAATCTCCATGAGGAGTCATGTTGTTGGAATAAAATACAAATGAGAAGGTTAAAAGTTAGAAATTCACTGAATCACTGGAGGAGTATAGTACAGGACAAATGAAAGAATTTATGAAGGATGAGAGAAAAACAAAACCTGTAGGAACCAAAAGCCATGACCTTAGAAGTAAGAACAGGAGGATGCTATGAATCAAACTACAAAGCCAAAGAAGAACTTAGCTTGCATTTTGTGATTATCAACATAGTAAAATACCCATCCATAAGCTATGATCACCCCTTACTCATATGAGCCCTTTCCTCTTAGAGCATGCATAGTAAAATAAATGTGCACTGTATCTTTAAACCAAGAGGCGAGAATGAAAAGCCAATTACTATAGCTTTAGGTTGTTAGGCATACAGGAAATGGCAGGGTTTTTATTGTTCAAAGAGTATAAAAATGAGCACCTGGCGTAATGAAGGGGTGCTAGCTTTGTGGATTTAACACCTATCACCCATCTCTGCACAGACAGGAAATAAAATCAAATATATCTACTCTGTGTGTGGACTGGCTTCTTGCACACAGGGTTAAAGAGCCCTGTATTAGGGACAACAGTGTCATGTGGATCACTAGATGCAGCTACCTTTTGTTTGGAGTAAGGGCCTGTCAAAGATTTGATAAAAGTCACCTTTTTCCTTCAGATACCAAAAAACGATCCCTCTGTATGTGATATAAAGATAGAGCTGGGAATAAAGTTTGGTGATTCAGATAGAGAGATACAGGTCACTGCCACTCAAGCTAAGAGAGAGCTAAAGCCAATTTTAAGAGTAGATAGCCAATCTCTAGAGGGCACCTTCAAACACACAGGCAGTGTGAGATGCAGAATAAAGGACAGCGAATACCTCAGAGCAAAGAACACAAGGACATTGGCCTTGTGGGTGTAACCCCCTGGCTGGCAGGGAAAAGGATGACCCCCATCTCTGCATTCACAGCACCCAGAACCAAAGCGTTGGTAAAAGGCCCGGGTGTCACTGCATCCTGCCTGCTCAGTTCCCTTCTTACCAGATCCCATCCACTTGGGCTAAACAAGAATAAGGCAGTAGGAGCTTTAGTGCAAATGATTTCTTTTTTCCCAAATTCTTTCTTTTTCCACTATCAGTGAATTGTCCCCTCCTTCCATCTCCTATTCATTCCCTATCTCACTGTATGCAAACCACAATCCCCCTTTTCTTCTTTCTGCTTTATTTTCCTGAACACTCATTAACTACTCACAAAGGACCGTGCCTGGCAGATCGGAGCTGCAATTATCTCCTGGTTCTGACCCGTGTTCAGCGGTCAGAGATTAGCATCAGCAATAATAATGGAGTGTGAGATGCAGGCAGCTGCATGCTGGGGATTTGACGAGTGTCCAGACTGCTGCAGCCAGCGTGAGGGGAAGGGAATCCACACAGAGGACTGTGTCCTCGGGAAGGTGGATGTGGACATTTCAGTTTTTCCAACACATCCTTCATGCCTGTTCAGGGAAGATGATCAACTTGTCCTCTGATATTCCAATTGTAAATCCTATTCAACTCCCACTCATTCTGGTGCACCCATGAAACTAAGGGAAGCAGGAGACCATTTCTGGTACAGTTACCCTCCTGACTTTGAACTTCACTTATTTGTTTCCATTTTCAAAGTGCAAAACCCACCAAGAAAATAGAACTCCAAATCATACACATTAGCAAGGAAGTACCTCCCAGACTGCTAAAATGAACAGTCCTGCCTTTTCCCACCCCCAGTAAAGGATGGGAAAAATATCTGACTTTCCTGACTTTCTGAATACCTTTTCAGTGAGGACCACCATGCAACTTTAATGCTTTCTGTCCACACACTCGTCTGTTTAAGGCATCCATCCATCTCAATCCACCATCCTGTAATTAAGATTCCACAGCAGGCTTCAGTTGGGTCTCCTTCTCATTTCTCTTAGCTTTTCAACAGCTTTGTTTTCTAAAAACTGTGGCTTTGTTTGTATAGGGGTTTATGATTTCTTGTTTTCAGTTACTGCAAGCAGGCTCTGACAAACAGGTAAGTCCTGTAATAAGCTTGGGAAAATAGCTGATCTTTGGCTCAGTCTTATCTCCTCCATCCGTCAATACTATTAGGGCTGTCTCTGTGTCACATCCTTGGCTGAACCTTCAAAACAGCAAGTCCAGGCTGTCAAAACTTTCCAGGCAATGTTGGAATTTCCTTGTCACTTAACATCTTCTGGATACCACCTTTGTTTTTCCCTCCTTCAAAGCGGAATAATTGTAGACAAGGTTCCAAAGTTCAGAGACCTATGAGTTCAGGATAAAACTTAGTCTGTTTATCTATTTGGCAATAACATCATAAGCTTAGATGATAGGCTGCAAAAAAAACCCCCAACCAACCAACTAAAAAAGCCCCAAAAACACAACAAAAAAATGATAGATATGAGTACAGCTATTAAGAGAATGGCTATGAACTTTGCTCATACCTGTTTCCAGTTAAGGTGCTTGATCCACTCCTGGCCTGATTTGAAATAACCAGTCTTTTAGAAAACAGAAACAGAATTCTCATCAGCACAAACTTTTTCAAGAGATGACTTCAAATTCATCGTGCTTCTGGTTATCTTGGAAATAACATGAGAACAGACCCTATCAGAGCATATCACTGCTCCCTGAATCTGGTATCTGCAGACACCTGGACATTTGGAAGTGCAGTGATAATGAAAAAGAAATTAAAAATTTTAATTGAAACTTTCGGAGCCTCAAAAGCTGTTCAGCTTGAGATTTGGAGAAAGTTCAAATTTGATTTGCATTGTAGCTGATTAACCTTGTTCATCCTAAAAATATTCCTTAGTATATTTTCTCAGTTGTAAGACATCTGAAAAAATGTCAGAAAGAAAATGCTAGGAAACAATTACTTGAGTTGATAAAATGTTTGCTGTTCAAGTGGCCTCACACCCACTTTTGCGGTTTAAATATGATTTATTTTTTTTTACTGGCACAAAAACTTTCAGCAATTAACTTTACATTTCTATAGGCAAGTATTTACACCAGGAGCTGCTACCTGCTTGTTTCCCTTAAGTAGGAAGCAATAGTAAGTGTTAGATGACCAATCACAATAACAGATTGAGTGACGATAGAAAGAGCTATGCAGGGAAAAAAAAAAAAAAAGAAGGGAGAAGGGAGAATAGTAAAGCAGCAGCATTCCACTTTTCTAAACACAGAATATGAGCTGAACAATGACAAGGTTGCAATCAATTCCAATCTGCCCGTTTCAAAGGCAAAACGGGTTCAAGAAGATTTGTAGCAACATCCACAGTTTTTACCTGGAGGACACCTGGTTCAGGCCAGCCACGGATAGTTTATCACATAAACCCTTTTTAGTAGCTATAGTGAAATCATTAATTGATCATTTATCACCTCCCTTGAAATGAATAAATTCCCACATCTGCTCTCACCTTTGCTGCTTAGAAGAGCACAGGATTTTGTCACTGAATGGACCAGGGAGATAACCCCAGACTTTACATATATGCAACCTCCTAGTCATTTTAAAGTTCAAGGCATGCTGCTCCTGCTGAGTGAAAGTCTGAACTCCCACGAATTAGTTATTCCTGTTTAGTATGTGAACAGAAGATGCTGCTTCGCAGGGCTGTTGATCCAGCATGAAACTCACTTTGGAAAACTGTTTTTAAAGAGAATATCTGCATGAGGGAGGGGAGAATGTGGAGGAAATAAATCTCCTGGTACTTTTGTTCATTATTTAAAGCAACTGTTACTTTCTCTCTCCTTTTTGCTTTCAAATTTGATATCTAAGAGACAAGATTTCTTCTACTAGGCATCACTGGGGAAAACAGAGCGTGCAATCCATTTCAGAGAATGCTTTATTCCAGTATTTCAGGCAGGAGAAAGGTCCAGAGGAGATGAAAGAATCAGCAACCAGGAATATGAAGAGACTGAAATGCAGCTCTGATATTTGCTTGTTCAAACCTCACATAAGCCACTTGTTTGGGTGCCTCTGTATGGTATAATAATGGTATCCTGGCCTGTGTCAGCAATAGTGCGGCCAGCAGCACCAGGGCAGTGATTGTCCCTCTGTACTGGGCACTGCTGAGGCCACACCTTGAGTGCTGTGTCCAGTTCTGGGCCCCTCACTACAAGCAGGACATTGAGGTGCTGGATCAAATCCAGAGAAGGGATACAGAGCTGGTGAAGGGTCTGGAGCACAAGTCTGATGAGGAGCAGCTGAGGGAGATGAGGTTGTTGAGCCTGGAGAAAAGGAGGCTCAGGGGGGACCTTATCGCTCTCCACAACTCCCTGACAGGAGGCTGTAGCCAGGTGGGGGTTGGTTTATTCTCCCAGGCAACCACTGAGACAAGGTGAGAGAAAGTGTTCAAGAAATGACTGGATGTGGCATTTAGTGCTGTGGTCTGGCTGACAAGGTGGGGGTTGGGGAAAGATTGGACTCGTTGATCTTGGAGGTTTTTTCCCAACAGATTGTTCTGGGCATATACCTTGTCTAACACTACCAAATACAGAAGGGAAGGAAGGAAGGAAGGAAGGAAGGGAAAGCTAGGAAGTGGGGTCTGTTAATGGGGTAAAATCTGTCAGGGCTCCTCTTACCAAGCACCACTACAGAAAGCCACTGTAATGAGCATCCAACCAATGCATTCAGGTCTCCGCATCTCTGCAGTGGTCTTGTGGTTCTTCACTAACTGCTCTGCTCTGTCAGGACTCACTGGGTTGCAAAACACAAACATAAATGAAGCTGCAGTGCCTGACTGTATCCATCAGCTTCTTCCAGAAGCTAACAGCCATGTTCCTCAGAGGGCTTCAGGTCCTGCTGAGCACAACCGTCTTTACTGAAGAAAGTCTTTGCTCAGATCTGACCTTAAGACTCCAGAGGCAGCCCTTATGATACTTGGTGCACCCTCATAACTGAACTTTGCAACTTCTTCTGTCCCTAATGTCCCAACAATGAACCGAACAAGCACCTTGATACCACAAGTATCAACATGCTACTTGGTGCATTTCCTTTTTTAAGACCAGCAGTTAGCCAAGGGTAACTCATACACTATAGACAAGGCCATCAGATAAATACGGAGTGCATAATAACCTGGCATGCCTTTATGAGACAGGGAAAAAACAGTATATCATGGGATTTCAGGCAGGGAGTACAGCATCAGCAAGCTGGAGGGGAGAACATTATTAACGAAGCACTTTCTCTGAGCTACTTGATAACTTTGGATGAGGTAAGCTGAGTCTGGAGGATATGCTAACTTTGTGCATACACAGAATGGGCAAGCCTTGTGACTGTTAATGGCTTTGTTAAATCATTTCTCTCAGCGAGTCTGTCTGTAATAAAGGATTGCTGCAGCTACCCTCATTTTTTAAGCTGCTTTGAGTTTTGCACATGGAAAGTATTAAGTGCTGGCATTACATCTGTAAAATTAAGGCCCTAAAAAGGTCAAAGTCATCAGCTTAATTTTTGCAAAGAGGATTGAGCAACACTGGGATCTCAGGGTATCTGATTAGTTATACCTTACAGTTTTTTTCTGTTGTCTGCTCTACTGTACTTTGACTATGTTTTCTCTCCCAAAGGTTTGTGGAGGCTTTAAGTTAATTTTGTGGTAGCATAAGGTACCAGACTGCCAAACTGCAAGATTAAAAGGATCGTACGTGTTCAGATCTGCAAGCAATATCAGCACCAGCTACTCTATCCATTATCCCATCTCCCTTTCCCACACTCCCTTCCTACCCTAAAATAACCTCAGCAATTAAACTGAGAAAGGACTCACAGAAGGAAGAAAAACTGCAATCTCTGTGTCCCGTTCTGTCCCAGCCCCCTCTGGCTCACTGCCCAACAGGAAGGCTATTTATACCACATTTTTTTTCAGGAGGTGGATGAAGGGCTCCGCTATATCTCATCTACCCATCTGATGAGCAACTAATCAGCCACCAAACCATAATGATTTTAAGATGTGGAGCAGGGTCAGAAGCCAGAGGTGAGAAGTATTAAACATCCTGCCAATATCCATACATGCAGTTGCCTGAGCTTGAGCTGTGGAGGGTAACAAGTAACATCCACCAAAGCGAGCATGAACAATGAAAAACATGAACTGAAGAGTCTCTGTTTGGATCATCAGCTCTCTTTCTCCAACCCACAGAATGGCTTGGACTGGAAAGGACATTAAAGACCTCTTACTTCCAACGTCCCTACCATGGGCAGGGACACCTTCCACTAAATCAGGTAGCCTAAACTTTGTTTGAAGGAAGCAAAGATGTTCTGGTTGACAAAGAAAGGAGACAACATCCACTCCAGCGCACTGCCACTGAGCCACATCCACCCCAGCCTCAGAGGAGAAAGCAAACACTCAGCCAAGCCCTTTTGGTGTGCTATAATTACAATAATAATAACTTTTTCAGAGTTTGCTAATCGTAAACTCTTCAAGATTTCTATGTACTCTGTAACCTTGGAAATCCCAGCTTCATTTGATCGGTACAGAGACTCCTGCTATTTATCACACGGAAAAACATTGCTCTGCAGGACCATCAATCCAACCTGAAATTCAATGTGCTGAAAGAAAGGAAAATTTGCATGGTGAAAAACAAAGGCAAAACCAAAAACCTCCCAAAGACATTGGACACCAGGGGAAGTAAAGATATTGTTGTTCTATCCCAAGGCAAGGGAAAAGGGTTATTTATAGTGGGCAGAGGAGGGGAGAAATAAACCTGCTGGGGAACTGGTTCTACCAAAAGTATTCAAAGGTAGGTTTCAGAGCAAAATGAAAAAAGTCAAGTAAGATGAAGAATGCCTCTATGTAACCCTTCAGACGTGTTTCGGGCTGTCTCCAAACGCAGGTAGAAACCACTCAGATCTCATTTACATGGGTTTAGATTTCCCTTCCCCTGCCAGCAAGAGGACTAAAAATGGACAGAGCCCTCTATTTAAGTACCAAAATTTATCACAAAACATGTTTTCAACAACCAGGGGGGCCATATAAGCAGTCCATCCACCTTCATACTCCTTTTAGCAATGTAGAACTTCTCTCCTGGGGCCCACTGACTCTCTTTCTTCAAACCCAGTTTCAGAGTACATTTCTTCTTGAAGTTTCTTAAGAAGTTAAAGTCTTTCGTCTCAAGTAATTGTGATTAAATAGCCTGATATGGAAAAATCCCACCCACACAAAAACATCTAAGAGCTATTCTAATGTATATCACCACATTTGTCAGAGAGAGGGAAGGGCAGTCATTTGCTCCCTTCACCTGTCATACTGCTGGCTCCACAGGCCTGTGCAGAAAGGCTTTTCTATCCACGGCTGATGGAGTTCACACCTCTCTCAAAGAGAAGGACACAGGGTGAGAACACCCTCTAGATCCTGCCATCTGACAGAAGAGAACTGTCCTTTGGCAGGGACAGCTACAGCAACACTTCACAGGGTGTTTTAGGGTGAGGAGTTCAGACCTAGACATCTGAACTGCAGATGTTTAAAGCCATGGTAGATGAAAGTCAGCCTCTGTCTCCCATGAGGTATGTTGCCAGCTTGCAAAAAAACCCAAAAACCTCATCACCGCCACCACCAAAACAACAACAAAAAAAAACCACCCCGAAAACCAGAACAACAACAAAAACCCCAAAACAACCCTATGGTCCCAGGGACAAAGTTCATTTGAGGAACCCAACTTCATTGACACCCAGACCACAACTTTCTTGATTCTACAGCAACACTGTAGCAACAAACTATCTTGAGTTAGACTTAATGCTTAATTTTCCTCCTCAGAAAACTGTGCTTGCTGACACTGACCAAAAAAAAAAATAAATCCCTAAATCCCTGTTTCGCAATCAGCTCTCAGAGAAATACTGATCTGAGAGAAGTTAGTAGGCTTAAGGATTACTTTGCACATCTTTACGCAGCATGTTAAGTGCCGAACATACTAGCACCTGCCACAGAGCAAACAACAAAAAATTAAAAGAAATTAAAGTAACAAGATGGATCTTGTGGAAAGCTGGAGAATCTCAGCAATTTCTAATACATTCATAGGGCTTCATTCAGGAGAAAAAGGAATCAGTGACCTGCAACTCATCTGTGCTTGTCTCTTCTCTTGCTGTGACTTCAGCATTGATAATACCATGGAATTCTGTTTTACTGATCTTCCCTTGAAGGGATCATTTGATCTAACAGATCAAACCTGCTTCCCCAGCGAAAAATAGCCTCTGTGTGGGGACAGATGTCTTTGCCCTGTTGATAAGAGAACCATCAGCTGGATCAGATCAGAAGTAACTTTTTTTAATACTTTTGGAAAAGAGGAAAGAACTTGATATCTCATATGTAAGTTGCTAATTAAAGAAAGCTTCTAATTAAAGTCAGTTAGAACCTGACTGACCCATAATCATATAAAAATACTTACAGCAGAATCAAATTGTCCCTGCAAAAAGGGGATTTTGCATTTTTGCCCACAATTCATGGGGAGGACAGAGAAGAGTTGAGGGAAGCACCCCACTGTGCAGATGTTTTCCTGGAATAATCCAGACAGGTACATCCGGATGGCATAAAATCTGACAAGGGAATTCAACTGTATAGGGACTCCACCTGTCTGCATATTCCACTGGATGGGGGATTTCACATGGTGAACATCCCTCTCATTTACCACATCACAAAATGGCTGTCAAATTACTACGGGCAACTAACTGAGATCTGTCTCCTAAATGCACATCTATCGTTTATAGAATTATCTACTTTCCAGTTATTGAGCTCGCCTCCACAGCTTCGTACCACCCATCCTCCTAGAGAGAAGTCCCTTCACAGCAGCTCTGGACATGCACTGATCCGTCTTGCAGAAGCAGTAGGGCCACAAAAAGCCATGCCCTGTGCTAGTGCCATCTCTGCTCTTAGACAGGAGACACCAGGCTACAGCTTCTGTTGTAGTAGTGGCCAGAATGGCACACGTGCTTTTAACTACACGTCAAAATATGCTTGAATTGGGGCTCTGAAGAGAAAGGGAAGGGTGCCTCTTCTTTTTCAAGGCAGCTAAACAGCAGTTTACAGGAGAAGCAGGGCATGAACCAGGCTCTCTTAAACCCTAAGCTGACACACCAAATGCAGGGCTGCTTTTTTCCTCTACTGCTTACTTCAGTTTCTCGTTGTGTTGTTGCTATTCTAGTTACAGGAAAGGAAAAACAGTACAAAACAGCACCTGAAAATTTGCATCTGCATCAACATCAACCCAGCCTCCTTCTAGGGATCCATGTGCCCATATTCTTCATTTATCTTCATTTCACACTGTTGTTCATGCCAGCTACGTTGTCTCTGCCAAAAAGCTTTTGGAAAGACAAAGTGTCATGAGAACCACTGCAATTATAGATCCAAACCTACACCAGCTGGGTCAGTGCAGACACTTCAAAAACTTTTTTTGTGGCTAGGACCACGTGTTCATATACATACATCTCTATTTTCACGCGTGTCTGTTTTTTTACTTTTCTTCATCAAGCAAAAGCCACCATGCTCTGCAAATTTACAACAGCTTGTGCCGCCAAACTCTAGGTCTTTGCAGAAATATGATGTTTGCAGCAGACTGAAAAGAAGCTTGCTGTGTAAATGCTGACTTTGTGGCACGGGTGCATTTTGGAGCAGTGAACTCTGTGCAGGGAGATAATACAAAGCAGTCCTCAGTAAGCCTGTGAAATTGCACTGATGGGTAACGCATACAAATGTGGTGGATAAGGTAAAGGGGATCCTGGTGATCTCTAGGAAGAGCTGAGCTTTGACAGAGCATTGTCATGGGGATGGCTGTAAGCGGCCACTTAAACATAGAGTTTCAGATGTTCCTTTCTAGGAGACCCGTCTTAAAAAATAAACTATCCCCAAACTGTGTGTGTTTGCCTTCACTGCCTACACAGGATGAACTGTATAGCCCAACTTTCAATCTATCTGCCTGTTCCTCTTCACATGATCCCACTAACTACTGCTCCAGGGTGGCTGAAAGGGCAGCTCAAAGGGTGAGAAAAGCTTAAAACCCTCTCACCTTGCCCACACAGCCAAACAGCCCTGGGAAGACACAACCCTGTTTTCTCTTTTGCCTGTGCCTACACGCGCCTCACTCTGAGGACAAGAGGTGCAACAGGAAATGCAACAGGGGCAGTTCACAACCTGAGCAGAGGCCAAATGGAGCCAGCGAGGCAGAAGCAAAGGGTGGAGGAAACAGGCCATGGCTACTCCAGGGTCAGCCTGTTCCCCAAACCATTCCACATCACCTAAGCAGTGAACAAACCTTGAGCTGGTTCTGGTCTGCTGACCTGGAACATCTCAGGGGCATTCTTCTGGAACTTGCTCTTGTGTGTATCCTGACTTTCCACAGCATTATGCAGGCTTGCTGTGCAAAACTCTCCTGGATTCCATCATAAAATAAAAATTCAGGGATGAAAAAAACCCTCCAATTCTTTCAAAAGAGACAGAGCCTGATTTATGGCTTTGTGTCTCACCAGTGTAGCTCGGTTGGGAGATTCAGGATTTCTGCAAGGAGAAGGTTGTTTTGAAACCTCCTGAACTTTTCTGAGCCAGAAGGTGGTCTGAACATAAGGCTTATTTTACTTTTTCTTTTTTCTCTCTCTCTTATTTGCTGCTCTCTGCTACAATCCCCCAGAGAGACACTTGCTAGCCAGCAGAAGCAGAGATTCAGTCTCTCTGCATCAGTGCAGGATACAAACAGCAGCATGTACCCGCCTGGGGGCCTAGGTCAGGGCAGGCTGGGTGGACCTGCCACAGCACAAGCCATTTGTCAGGCATACAATGGCTTAAGGGTGCAGCAGCCTCACCTTCGCAATAACCTGTCCCCCCTAAGTGTGCCCCGGGAGATGAGCTGTGCAGACTGCACGGCTGCACCCAGACCTGGCCTGTAGGGACAGGACAGAGACACTCCAAGGCAGGGAAAGCAGGACTCGAGCTGTGGCAGAGCACAAGCACTTCTTGGAGGCTGGTTTGCCCACCCACGTGTCGCTGTTGAGGCGGACACGACATTCACAGACAGTGCCTCGGTTAAGGGCAAAAAGCCGTTTATTCAAGAAATCAGTCTCCTTTATACACTTCTTGTATGTTATCATTCGTGTTATACATTCATTGGTCACTAAACTACTACAATGGATCCACTGGCTACCATCTAACGAGAATATACTGCTATTGGTTACCTATAGCATAAGCGTTCAAGCATTTAGAAAAACACCAGGTGCAGACTTGTTGCTGTTTTTCTCCTTCCATTGTTTAACATTTTTACTTTTGTTGACACTACATTCTCAAGGGTAAAAACTAGTTATTTTTCTTCTCCCGGACTTTTCTCATAATGTAAGTTAATTATGTCCAAATTAAGATCTGTGAAGCCTTCAGACCGGCTGTCGGCCTCTACACCCATGCCAACCACTGTACTCTCCTGCTATGTGAAAGGCTGGACTGAGTGTCCAGCATGCCTGAAAACATCCCTATCCTGCCTCCCACACATTAAACACTCTGGGTTATTTTCACAGCTGCTTTTTTCCCCTATTACTCCTCTGCCTGTCACATCTGCCTTCCTTGTTCCACTTCTCCAGGACCTCATGCTGCACACTTGGAGGAGAAAGGCTGCTGTGCTCAGTGCTGCCTTCCCTCCCAGCACAGCTCCCTCCCTCATATGCTGCTAACCATGAGGAACCCTCCCACACAAGAAGCTTTCCTCAGGATACCCAGGCATTGCAGTAGGAGGTACCCTGCACAGAGCACATACTAAGGCAGCAGTGGCTGTCCTTGTGAGCGTGTTGTCCTCACACTCACATTTCCCAGCCCATCTCGGCCCCAGTGCAACATCTACACAGGTGGTCCAGCCATTCCCATCATTATTCTAGAAACTTTGACTTACGGGACAACAGGCAGAATGTGCCTGTGACTGTCCCCTAATTCCCACAACACTCCTTCTCTCTGTCCCTGCCAGGCATAGGTGATGTGCAGTGGTGTCAGATGGCTACCTTATATCCTCATGAGTCAAACCTTAGTATCCCTTAATATTTGCTCCCAGCACGTAAGTGGTGCCTCATGTTGTTTCCTTCTGTGACCCCAGCATCCAATTCCTGTTCCCCCTGGTTGCTTTACTTGCAGGAATAATACCATCTGTGGCAAAGATAATACCCTCTAGCAGCTCCTCAGTACATGTGGTCACTCCGATTCCTTCCACCAAACCCCCCAGAACGCAGAGCAAGGTGCCATGAGTAACCCACATGTTCAGCTAACACAAAAGCCTTTAACAGCAGCTCTTTTAAAACCTCAGGCTAATCCTATTAACTCCTAGCTGCAGGTGCAAAGGGGTTGATACCTGCAGTCCTGTGCCTCCCGCAGGTACAGAGATGCTCCTGGGGCGCTCATGCCCGCACAGACAAGCACACAAATATTCTCCAGCGCACACTCACCCCACGCAGCACTCACCCGCAGTTCTGCTCAGTGTTTTGCTGGGAGAGATAAGCTGCACATTCGTTGTTGTGGTGCAAAGAGAAAGCAGAGCTCCGGGTCTCCATCAGAGGCAGGCACGGGCTTTTCAGAGGAAAGCTTCAATGCGTGACTCCGATTTTATCTCCCGTGTCCGTTTGTCGTTAGCATCAATTGCCGGTTTGGTGGCATACCGATAGCATGATGTGATCTCTGTTGTCTCTCTCCTTTCCTCTGGGGTTAGGCACAGCTTTTTCTCATTACCTTTTTGCTGAAAGGTGTTTATCGTGGCTGATAATCTGAGAGAAAGCTTCTTCTTGAAATCATTTGTCTTTTAGCCATAGGAGTAGGAAGTGTCTCACAGTTTCAGTCTCCCCTGTCATTTAAGAGAGTCATTCTTCTTTCTTATACTACTGTACTTCAGCGCTGGCTGTCCAGCTCTAAATTGTGGTCTGTATTTTTCCATGTGTAGCCAAAAAAACGCCAATCACACTTGGCATAAAAATTTGGGGCGTAAGAGAATCAATAGAGGGGGTCAAATTCCTTAGCTAGGCTCTCTAACTGCCTGGTGTACTCAATCTGCCTTCACGTGGAAGGATTGGTGTTGGCAGCTGCAGGTGCCCCCAGTCCCAACAGTGGGTGTCTGCTCCATCAGCAGCGTGGTTAAGGGAGCAGGCAGGGCTTTACAGAAGGCAACACTGCTTTCACTCAGATTCCGGTTTTGAACCTCCAGTGTTTCAAGAGCACAAAGCTGACTGGCTCAAATCAAGTGAAGTACTGCAGCTTTTTCTGTGTGTTGGTGAGAAGAGGGGAAGGAAAACAACTCTGTTCTATAGGTAATTTTATGTGCGTCACCTTGACATGCAGAAAAAAACAGTGAGATTATGATTTTTTTTTTAATCTGTTGTGAAACCTGAAGATTTTTTTCATTGTAAACTGGTGAGGAAAAATTGAAACTTTTGTTCTTCCACGTGGAATGGGAATTCCAATTCAGAATGTTGACATTTTTGATCAAAACAGAGCTTTTCGATGACCTCAAAATCAAAGTATTTAGTTTTCCAGAAGTAGCATGAAATACTGTATTTGAAATTGTTACAACAAACCAAATGTCCCCCTAACACAGCTACTTACAGGAATTGTTCTCTGGCCTGCTTATGTCTCCAGGAGCACGGTGAGACTCAGGACTCACACAGGCCCTGCTTCAAGCTGACCAGACAAAACTCATTGCATCGCCATTGCCTTTTGGGTTTACAGGTCTTCATTTGTACCTAGTGCAGAGTGGAAATGGGGGTGTTGGAAAGGCAGTCTGCGAAAGTGATGCACCCTGTGGAAACACAGTCGGAAATCTGTTCGGAATAAATCTGCATTTTATCCTGGGGGGAAAAGAGGCATTTGTGAGGAACATTTTCACACAGGTCTGGTATGCATGGCACTGTGGAGAGAAGAGGAACAGGAGGGGTATCTCGTGTAAAGACACCATTATACCATCTTGCTGTAGTGACACATGTACTTGGTTACCTTTTAAAACCAGCCCTACTCCGTGCCCACGCACGGCAGAGCGGACCCACACGACGCCTCTCGTGTCATTACAGGGCTCCACAGGCAGCCCCCTGCTTCTACATGCACACATCAGTCAGAGCTCACAGTGTGATAGCACAAACCCACACCAGGAGCCTCAAGGGGTCTGATGTAGAAGTCAAGAGCAGTAGTAACACACCCTCTTAGCCTAATATTCACACACCCAGTCTTACACACACCCATGCTAAGGTGCTTGTGGGACTTGCAACACATTTCCTTATATTTTCTACTATTTCCCTAGGAGTAGACATGCTTACTCATTGGTTTAATCCCAAACACACACAGCATTCAGTCCTGCCACTCACAAATCATCCCATCTCCCTTGGGAGAGTGGATCTGGCAGCCCTGTCTCCACTGAGACAGAGGCTGCAGTTTGTGCCAACAAGAAGAGAAATCCCGCCAAAACCTTGAGAACAGCCCTGGGCTCATTCACATTTTCGTCTGTTCCTGAGGGAAAAGAATAATAATAATAAAAAAACCCAAACCAGCTGTGAATTTATTGACTCTCCCTTAAGAATCTCGGGTGCAGTAAATTCCACCTTCATGGCGCTGGCTAATTATGCATTTATTTAACTCTGTTGCTGTGGTTTTTTAATGATTCTCTGCTGTTGTTTGAAGTTCACTGTCTATTATTTGCAATAAAAACCTCTGTCATATTTTTGCCTCATTATTCCTAACAAATAGTGCATTTTCTGCCGCCCTCCCCTCTCTCTCTCTTCCCTGCTCTGCCTTGCTCCCTGCCACCCTCACCTCTCCGACTAGCACTCCCTGAGTTTCAAAGACCAGCTGTTAGCATTTTGTCAACGGAGTGCTTTGGAGAAACTTCTGTCACGGGCTTCAGCACAGCAGGGGCTGCTGAATAAAATATCAGCCCTTCAAAAGAGAATTAAGGCAGGGAACAAAAGCAGCAGGGAGAACAAGGAGGGGAGAGGCCGGTTCTGTGGTCCCCTCCTGCCCAGCAGTTTGAAAGAGGGAGCCCTTCAGTGTCATTCCCAGACAGATGCCCGGGACAGATGTGGTGTCCAGCTACTAAATGAGAATTGCCTTTGGGATGAGAAAGAGAAGAAGTAGTGAAATACTCTTCCTAGGGAAGAGGTAGTGCAACACTTAGTTCAGTGACATTGAACTCGAGTGCAAGTTTTATCCACTCCCAACTACAACTTGCAGGATCTGACTTCACTCCCTGACTTCCTTACACTTGCCCAAGCGTTGCTATTTAAGTGTTTCTTCCAGCCCAAAAAACAGCTTTAAGGCTTGCTAATATTTTTTTCCAGGTAAAACACACTTTTTCCCAAACCAAGTTAAAAACAGGGAAGTGGATTAACGCACTTGGTTTCCACTGATAATTTCCAAATCAGCAAACACCACTCATTCCCATCTTCAAAAAGGAGATTTGGGCAATTACAGGCCCATCAGCCTTATCTTGATTTCTGGGAAAGTGATGGAACGAATGCTTCTGGAAACAATTTCCAAATATATGAAGGATAAAAAAGAGAGTAACTGGGTGTAGTCAGCATGGATTTATGAAATAGCCAGCATGCCTGGCCAACCTGTCACCCTTCACAATGAAATGACCAGTTTAGAAAAGGAGGGAAGGGACCTGATGATTCTGTGATGCAGGAATGACCTGGACAGTGGTGAAGAGGGCAAAGAGCAAATTTGTAGAAGGTACAGTACTGGAGGAACGGCTGGTGCACCAGAACGTTGTGCTGCCACTCCGAGGGGCTGTGCCAGGCTAAAGAATTGAGATGATGGGAATCTCAAGAAGTTCGAAGGGAAGCACAAAATCCTGCACCCAAGGAAGAAAACCTCATGAACCAGTATGTACTGGGGTTCAACCGGCTGGAAAGCCACTCTGCAAAAGAGGCTTTTGGAGCTCTATTGCATGAGTAATTGAGAAGGAGCCATCAGTGTGTGTGGCAGCCAGCAGCCTCTTGTGAAGAAAAACATTGGCAGCAGGTGAAGGGAGGTGATGCTTCCCCTCTCCTCAGCACTGACGATACAGTGTTTGGGGTGCTGTGTCCTGATCTGAGGTCCCCGATGCAATATGACATGGACACGTGGGAGGGAGGCCAGCAGTGAGTAACTAAGATTGTCAAGGACTTGGAGCATATGACACACGAGAGGCTGACAGAGTTGGGATTGTCTAGCCTCAATTAAAAAAGGCCTCAGGTGAATCTCACCAATATAAAGACCTGCAAACAGGCAGCAAAAACAGTCAGACTCTAGTTAGTGGTGTCAGTGAAAGAGCAAGAGGCACAGAGTGCAAAATGAAATACAGAAAATTCCCTTCAAATATAAGGAAAACAAAGCTTTTTTTTTTTTTTTTAACAGCAAAGGGTGTCAAACACTAGAACAAATTGCCCACAGAGGCTGTGGGGTCTCGAGCCTGGCAGCTATTCAAAGCTCATCTGGACACAGTCATGATGTGCTACACTTGACCTTACATTCAGTAGAGGAATTAGACTAGACAAGCTCCTTCCAGCCTTAATAATTCTCTGACTGGAGGTTCTCTGGTCACTCAACATACTTCACATAGATTTCAGAAGAGTCTGATAGGAACCAGGAATCCAGAGATGTTCATTTAACCTAAAAATGGGGTGTCTCGACAATTCAGAATGATTCCAAGTAGAAGAAATCATCAAAACTCATCTCTTTAGCCACAGCTTGCCTTTGAACATTTTGTAGCAGATAAAAAACTCAGCTTGCTCTGCTTATGTCCTGCCATTATGCAGCATGTTTATCTGGAAGAAGAAATGTTGGCTCACTTGGAACCCTTGGCCAGTGCAGGAGAGTTTCCACGGGGAGGGATGTCTACATTTGCTGCTTCTCTTTTTCAGGCACATTGCAAAAACCCCCCACCACAGGATGCCCTCTGCCTAATCGAGGAAACCAATTGGCAGATGAAGACACCTCATCTTCGTGCAGTTTTCTGCCATCCATTGTGAAATCTTAGCTTAGGTGGTTATTAAGGTGACTTAATCAGGCCTGTGCTCTCCAGCTCTCCAAATATCTAGATTATTAGTGCAGATCCTTTCTTCATAACTTAACCAAGCTATACTTATTTAAATCTGTCCTTGTAAATAAAGTCACTCCAACCTTTGATTACATTCTCTCTCTGCATTCCATGCAACCCGCCAAGTATTTTGGAAGTCAGGTGTCCGAACTGCAATGTTGCATTTTCAAAGTGCTTGTTGCACTGGAGCTATGTGAAGAGGATGTTCCTCCCACCTCCATGCCATGACACTTTCACACTTTAAGTATCAAACTGGAGCACTCCTGGATTTATCCTTTGTTTAGCAGCTGCCATAGATGCTTACATCATCACCAGCTGCTGCCTTTTTTTTCCTTGCCCAAAATAATGCTTGTTTTGGATGGTGTGAGTAAACTTTATATATATAAACCTGTTCCATACACCTATGCATGTGTACGTACATATATTCCTCCTCTCTTTGAAAGCCAGTCACTTGGAGCAGGCCATTTCCTGAACTTAAGTCCAGCTCAGCCAAGTGTACTAGTTAAAAAGCACTTTCAAATTTCACCACGTGTCACTTTGATGTGTTAAAAGCAGAATAACATACTTTGAAACAACATGTTACTTAGAATTCTAACAAGTTTTCTCAGAACTTTAAATGTAAACCATGTAATTTCACGAAGAACCAAAGAATGTGATCCCCCCTAAAACCACTGAATTTTTTGTCCATTTCTCTCAAAAGACCAATAATTTTTTTTTTTAATAAAGCATGGACCTTTTTGCAGACCTGTTTCTGTATTCAGCCTTAATCAATTACAATGACTTGTATTTACTCATTAAATGTCATCTCACTAGTTTTTGTTTTCTCTAATGATCTGGCTCCTCATTAGTGAGTTTATACTAATTTTCCCACCATATTCAGTGCTCTCAAATTGTTATTTGAGGTACCACACCTAGTTTGGTGACATCCTGTCTTAAGACAGACACCCATTAATTACAACTATTCCAGTGGAGAACAGGCATGACTGGAGTGCTAGAAAGTGTAACAATGAATGAAGATCAAGGGTGGGGCTCATTCAACAAAAGAGAAGTGACAGGGCAAGATATCATGTAAAACTTCATTAAACAATTGAATTATTGAATGTTCTGTATGTCTGTGGTAAACCAAGCAAGAACCTTCAGGATATAATTGCACCTTCTCTTGGTCCTTCTGGTCCTTCCCATTACTTCTTTATTTACTCCAGTTTGGGGACATCTATTAATTCTCTTTCATCCCTTTTAGTTATGTTACCTTTAATGCACCTTTATTTATTTATCCCATTCTAACATAAAAAATGAACATTATTAACCTTCCTCTTTCCAATCTCCCCCAGTTCCCTCAAAACAGCCAGGGAAGTGCACAGTGAGGACATAAAAGGCAAGAGTCATATTAAGGCATAGAACGAGAATTTCCCAGAAAGCAGTGAAGAACCAGTTCCTTGGGTAGCAAAGAAACCAAAAAAAACCAGTCTAAGGGTCTTTCTCCTACTATTAATAATCTGCAACATACCAGGGCCCAAAGGCATTTTCACACCATTGCTTCTGATTTACTAACAAACACCAGAGCTGAAGTGCTACACTGGGTATTTTCCTTCAGAGAGGGCCAGCTAAAGCAAGGGTGTGAATACCAAACTGTGAGATATGCCATTGTCACTGGAGTAGCTGGACGGGCATGTGGTGAATTCAGGCATGAAGTTCTGCTCCTGGACCAAGCAGACAGTATGGACACAGAGCATTATCACACACGGCTCTGTAGCTAGATTTACAGACCTGCTCTCTAGGAAGAGATGGGCTAAAAAATTGGGAGGTGAAGCTGGATTTGGGACCAGTAAATAAACAGAAAGCTGCATTTCTGCCTTAAAGAGATAAGCCTGGCACTAGGGGACGTATAAACATCAAGGCAATCCACACCACTGTGAATGGATCTTTTTGTTGCAGAGCTTTAACGCCCTGATGGGAAACGCAAGAGTGGAAAGACCATATATTACCTCTGCCTCTGGTCTAACAGTGCTTTTCAGCTCAGTTCTTGGAGCTCTGGTATAAACTGTTTTGGGGGGAAATCTGAAATAGGTGACTTTGAGAATGAGGTTTATTACCAGTTGCGCCCAATTTACCCCATCAGAATCTATACCACTTCTGGAGTGAACATATCTGCAGTGCCCACAAAGGGAAAGAGCCTCAAAATTGCCACTCTAATGACTGCACTTAAATTGCTGATCAGGTTGGGATTCAGAAAGCTAAAATTTCAATTCCAAAACATAGCCTGAGGCCACAACATGTCTGAAGCACAGGTTTGACAGAAGGGGCTCTCATAGTGCTTCACTGACTAATGAGATTAAAGGGTTTTCATTAAATCAGTTGTAGTTATAAGGCTCTCCCCTTATTGCACTTGCATCTTAAAAAGGTAAGTGGTACTGTACGATTTGATACATTTGACTTGGAAAAGATTAGCAGCCAGTTTGAAGTTTTCCATTCAAAGTAATCCAGTATCAAAAGCCTCACTTGAGCCCCAAGAGTTTGGGAGCGATACTGTTTTGAATTTTAGTATTCAGACAGGGACAGAGATCTTTCTGGTTTCTGATCAAAGTATTTTTCAAATGAAAACAGCCCATATTTAAAGTTCTTATACGTCTATCTACGAAGACATTTCATTTAGATGTGTAACTCTCCCAAATTACACAAGCAGTGACAATTAAGAGTTTCAAGACCTATCAGGTCACAGACAGGGATCTGGTAACAAAAGTTGGTAGAAGGCAGCTGATGCAAACCCCTCACTGGTCAGTCAGATGCTGGTTTCCCCCATTTCTGCTATACTACACTTTTCATTATGTCAGAGAGTTCATCTACTGCCTGCTGGTAGTCCACCACCAGCAAAACTAATTCTGAAATTTCACAATGGATTCGATGATCAAATTCAAAGCAAAACACTGAGTGCAAGGTAAAAAAGTACCTTGACTAGTGGCTAACACAGATGAAATCAGAGGATGCAAATCAGATGTCAGAGCTCAGTCACTCAGTCCCATCTCAAATCTGTATCTTCCTTTCTCCATTGTAGCAGAAGGGGGTAAATCCGCTGTGCACATTAATAGAAAAGCTTCCACATGTTGAAAAACTGGGGGGACGACCAGGAAGCAGGAGAAGCCTTTTATTAACATACACATGCACATTTTCCCAGCCGTATTTCCTCAGGTAGGAGGAGGGCTCTGGCATCCACATCACATGAAGTGAAGGCCCTGCAATGGGAAAGAAAGCACGGCACCTGCAGCCTGTCTATGCATCTCACACAGGAGCTACTCACATTAACAGCAGATGATGCTTTTTCCACTGTAGTCTCTGCCTGCTGGAGCATTTGTGAGACGTTAGAATGCAGCAAGATGTACATGGGGAAGGCTTAATGTTACATTAGAAAGTGCCAAGATCTCCTCAGGCAGTCGTATCAGCAACTGTATGTTATCACTATACATTTAGGGAACAACAGCACGTACCTTTTGCCACAGCCCCCCATGGACACAGTATTAGCTGTAGCTGCCAGTCACAAACCACTCAGACTGTAAACTACCAGCAATTGTAACCCTACCACCGTCCTCCCTTATCCCACCCACCCTTGGGCAGCTACAATCCAGATTTTCTGATCACCTAGGTAGTAGGGCAATAGACTTAAACCACTCTCTAAGAGCACAAATTTGAGAGTCAGCACATGTTTAAAGAGCATCTTGAGCAAATTTCACAGTACATGGCTGTTACAATTAGCACAGTATTAAAATAGAATGTGGAAGTATTTGGAAAAAACTTATTATGTGCCACAAGAGTACTTCACACTAGGGTTCTGAGTTAGCGATCCAGTAAAGCAGCTCTGCTCCCTGCTCAGCACGGCAAGAAGATCCCTGTAACCTATTTAGCTCCTGGTGATTGCTGTACGAAGGATAGCTAAAGCATGGGTCTGTGAGACTTCATTTGCCACAGCAGGAGTTGGAGATCACCTCAAGAAAAGCCAGAGTCAATATTTGATGCTGCAGATAAAAGTTAGCCAGGACACTCCCAGAGATCACTTTACAAAAGAGAAGACTGCCACCTCTGTGTCCTGCAGATTTTTCTGTTGTCTCAGCATTACCCTCTCCCTCTGCTCACAGGGAAAAGTTGCCCCCATTGCCTCCATGTTCACTGGAGCAAGAGTGTATCTGTGACATGTACCATGCTCCCAGATCCCACATAACCACAGAGGAAAGCAAGTTTAGCAGCCTCGGTTGCCTGGGCCATGCCTTTCCTTCTAACCAGAACATTTTTGAAGCATTACTCCAAACACCTCCATGCAGCCACTCAATATTCCCATTGAACTACTGTGGCCTTTTGGCTACTGCCCAGTTTCTCTGGGAAAACATCCCTTGTTGCATCTCAGAGTGAAAGACTGACCAAGTTAAAGGAGAGAGGAAAGGCAGGAAAATAATCTTCAGATTCTTCTAAACATACTACCACTCCTTTCAGAAAGATAACTGAAAGCAAGCCATTGACAGCAGAGGTTAGAGGGAAGAAAGGCATATTTCAGTGAACAGATTTATTAAGACCTGTCTTTTCTTTAACTGCAGCTGTACACAAGATTGACCTATCCTGTAAGCTACTTTTGATAAAGTCCCTAGACTTGCTGCAGGAATGCAAGGAAGGCCATTTCATCTGCAGTGCATTTGCAACTGTAGTTTACAGGATTTTCTGCTTTCATACCCCAGCCTCAGTTGCTAGATGTCTCTCAGGTCAGTGTTTTACTAGCTTAGACTTTGTCAGCTGGTACCTGCAGTGCACTACTAGCGCCACTTCCTAACAACCCTTCCAAAGTGAAAAACAAAATAACAGAGGGTAGAGTTCAGAAAGTAGACGGCTCTTGATCCCTGACCCTGAATGGGAGACTTACAAGTTTGACGTACACTGATCCTCTAGACAAGCAGAAAGATGGGCAGAAGACTGTAAATTCTGGTCATGTCTCCAGTAGTGGCACCCCAGAGGACAGTCTTGGCACCTGCAGCAACTCTGCAGTCCCTACCCAGTGAACACAACTTGCACACAGAAAGGAATAAATGAGGAGCTGGTGCAGGAAGGTCCCAAAGCCACTACTCATTTTTCTTGAATGGCAGTTTTGATTTAGAAATTAAGCATATCTTCTCTTGAGGTCAAATGAAGTAGTCATAATCTGATTAATCATTGATAGATCATTTAAAAGTAGGACCAGAAAGCCCCTCCTATCCCTTCCTTAAGGAAATGGAGACAGCCCAACCTTGGCTATTTCTGAAGATCCTTATCCAATTACTTAAAAAGTAAGCATGATTCTAATGCCTTCTTGAGGCATCCATTAGAGTAAATGGTCTGCCCTTACTTCATACTCTCCTCACCCACACAGAGGGTAAGTTACTTAACATTCCCCCCTCCACCAAGTCTCCAGTAAAGGAGCCCTCTCCTATTTCCATTTCTCTGTTTTTTAGTGAGGATAGCCTCACAGAGGAAGCATAATGCCCCTTTTTCCTAAAGCCCTTTTCTCCAAAGCTGTTACCAAGGCTGAACAAAATGCTCGCACTAAAGTCTCCTTAGAAGTACTCCCCTGTTTCCCTACATACAAAGACTGTTTCTTGCCTCCCCTATTTCTTTTCCTTTGGAGATGGAGTAAGACTCCTGCCTTTTGCAGATCATTTAATCCAACAGGTCTTCCTTAGAACTGCTGCTGAGATCACCATCCCCCATTTGTATTCACATATTTGATTTCTCATTCCTAAGGGCAAATCTCTACACTTGTCTTGAATTCCATCTGGTTCATTTTGGACAGTATCTCCTCTTGATCAAAACCCTTTTGAATTCCAAATCAATCTCTCCCAGCCTTTGCAGTCAGTCTCAGCTAGCCAAAGCAGTGCTAGAGCCCAAAACCAGCAGGGAAAGAATAGATAAGGGTTGTGCTGCAGTGGAACTGGGGTCACTTGGCTGCAGGATGATCACACACAGTCACCATAACCAGTCACACGTGGCTTGACTTGTGACAAGAAAGAATCATGCTCAGCTGCTAGCACATATATAGTTACATGTTTTATTGCTATTCTAGGCAGAGTTTCCAAATATTAGTGTTACTTTGTTTTCAAATTGAGGTTGGCCTTGTGTGAGAAGCAGGACTTGGACTTTCCAAGTTGAAGCAAACACATGGCCAAGAGACTGCAAACAACTGTAGGGGCTGTGTATACATTTACACACAGATACATGTCCAGATAGCAAAAAAAAACCCCAAAAAACTAGTGCATTGCTCTTTTTTTCTCCCCATCTGCTTCCTACTCAGGAGCTGTGAGATCTCGTATTTTCCAACTCCCCTTCAGCAGTTCAGGGACCTGCCTTTTCTCCATCACATTTCTTTAAGTGTCTGTAGTACATTCCGTACCTTTACGATAACACAGGGAACAGTTAAAACTCAACTGCACCCAGTGAGTACCTTGACTTATACATTAGGAAATAACGCTAGCTACAAGCATAATACTGTCCTACCACTCTGCCTTTAACTTCAAGTTCCAGGTTAGTACCTGCAGCTTTTCCACTTTTCAGTGCTGGTTTCAAAGCTACATTTTGAGCTAATCTCCCAAGAGCTAGGCTTGGACAGGTAAGGAAAGGTGAAATGAAAGAAAAGGTTTAATTCTCTCAAAAAAAAAATCCCACTTCATAAAAATTGTGTCCTATCTTATAAGCAAGGGTCAATATTCAAAGTGTGCAAATAGGCTTCATGCTGAGTCTTAAATTCTTCAGACACAAGTAAATGGTATCGTGCCCTGAAGACAGTTGACTCATTATGGGCTTACCCAGGCCTTAGAAGAAATACTTAATGATCACAGCAGGCAAGACTTTTCTCCTTGTCCTGACCAAAGAACAGGTTGGTGGTAAGAGACTGGAGCCCTTTCTGCTTCTATTCATGAATATTAAATTAATAGACCAGTGAGGATCTTAGGCTGTCAGAGCAGATGAGGGTTAGAGTCTCTGTAGAATGAAAATGCACTTAAAATATGTATGAGAGAAGGAGTTTTGAAACATGGGGGAAGAGAGGAGGGAGGCTACAGAATTAGGACCAAAAAAATCTGGGTACAGGAGAGGCAGGAAGAGAAAAACACCAGATTTTCTTTTTTATATTCATACAGATCAGATGAACATACTTTGTTTACAGAATCATCATGACCTCTAAAACTGTTCTGAGCACTTTAAAAAACTTCACATTCAAGGTCTCAAGAGCAATACAAAGATTGTCAGAGCTTTGGTAATTTAGAGATGGGGATCCAGGTCTCACAAGTACCAGAACTAAAACCATTGCTCCGGATAATTCAGAAGCAAAGCTCAGCTCAAGCAATACTTGCCTCTAGAGCAACAGAAGCCACTACAAGAGCTGGTAAGAGAAGCCTTCTGGTGAAATCCAAAACTGCAACAGGAGACAGAGGATCATTCTTCCACTCCTCAGGATGGCACTGCTGTTACAAACATGGGTTGTCCTCTCTCGAGGTAAGCCCTTTGCAAATATTCACCCTGAAGTCAGTATTAAGGCAGACACTCTACCATGGGAGGTGTCCTAGTTCTGGGCAGGACCCAGATGTTATTCTGTACCACCTCAGATCATTGCTGGGGTAGCAGGTAAGGGATACTGTGGTTTCCAAGAAAAAGGGTATGGCTTCCACTGGAAAAGCATGGCAGCATTGTCCTCATTGTTCATTATCTTGGGGTCCCTGGTGAGCATTTTCACATGTGAATCCCCCTCTCTTTTGTATACTTTTGTTATTAATATTGTTGCCATTACTGTTCATCTTCTTATCTCACTGCTTTTTCCAGTAAATTGTTCCTATCTCAAACCATGATCTTCAACTTTTGTGCCTCCAGTTCTCAACTCTATCCCTCTATTCCCACAGAAAGGATGAGAGGAAGGGCAAAGCAAACAAGCAGCATGTGGTTTGGGAGAGTCTCAGTGAGGGCACTGAACTGGGGAGCACAATTATTAAACCACAGCAGAGGATTTCTGTTACTGTACCCACTTGACTCTACAGAAGGAGAGTTCATGTAATAACAGCCCATGTGGACTTATCCAAAGGAACTTGCAAGTTAATCTCAGCTATAATGCTTTCCAAACTCCATAGCTTGCTGCAGCTCCAGGAGGAACACCAGAATTTGAAGACAGCATTAAGTGATCCTCTGTTGAGTGTCAGGATAGGCCAGAGTGTCTCCAAGATGGGCCTGGATCCTGATGCAAAATTGGAGGTAAAACACAGATGGGCTCAGCCTTTCCTTCTCTTTCCAGTCAGTTGGTTAGGAGCAACTATCCTCAAAAAGAACCAACTAAATCTACAGATTAGTTAAGCTCTCCTATTTAGACATGGACCTTTGCAAATGCTCATGGCTTTCCATGCCATCTCTCATTTTAGACTGAATAGTCTTTAACGCCATTTCATCCTCAAAGGATATAGTGGTTGCCTAAAAATCAGTGCAACCCCATATCTTGTGTTCAACCATAAAAGCTCCAAGAAAACTCAGAGGAACTTCCTGGATGGCTAGCACGAGCACACAGACACATAGATAACCTTCAGCTTTTGACACTCAGCTTTTGACACTCTTTGACTTCAGAAATCCCTGGCCAGTCTAAGCTGGTAGTCTACACTTCAAGGCACAAGGCGTTTGAAATCACACCTTCACTACAGAAAACAGCCTTGGTGCCTCCTATTTTTGTAATGACGCAAACAAAACCAAAACCAAAACAAACAAACAAACAAAAACAAAAACAAAAACAACAACAACAACAACAAAAAAACTTTTGCCTCTCAGAAGGTCAGTGAGCTATGCAGGATTTCATAGCACCTGCGACACAGGCTGATGCACTACAGTGAAAATAAACCTAGGAGGAAAGAAACAGAAGGAACTGAAGTGAATCCACATGGGCTATTAGCCCCACATTAACACTTTAATAGGGCATTATTTCATCATTTGCCAAAGCTCGAATGAGCCCTAACCTTTAGCAGATAACTCAGGAGGAACTAAAATGTGGGGGTAGCTGGGGTGGTTTTAGCCCTCTAAAACAGTGACACGAAAACAGCAATGTCTGGATCAATAGAGAGAAATTAAATGATAGTCTTAAAGAACCAATTTTAAAATCAGGACTGACCTGAGGCTGTTTTCAACCCAGAGCTCCACAGAATTTCTGCAGAGGAGCTTGTGGTATCTCAATGATATCATAAAAGTGACACAAAAGCAGAGCTTAAGCCTACAGCACTGCCACTACCCTCTCCCTCCTCAAAAAAACACAGAAGTGTTACTACAGAAATATCAGAGGGACTCTACCAAACACTATCAGTTTCTGTTTTATGACCAGAGCAGCTAGCCTGATGCAGGTGGTGGAGAAGCTTCTACAGATGAAGCTTACCAGTCCATTGAGAGCCTGCTGCAAGGTAGACTCCACCAAAGCAAAAGTGCTAGCAATTAAACACTTTTCAGAAGAAACTTGCAGAGAAAAGAGTTAGTCAAGCCACCTGTATTCTTTACATCCCCAGAAGGACAGGATCATCTATCCTTAATACCTCTCCTGTACAAGTTTTCCAATAAATTATCTGAAAATGCTACACTGTGCAATAGTCCCAATATTTTGGCTTCTCACATCGCTATCTGCCACCAGATGATCCTCATATCCTGTGCTCTACAGCCTTCTGTACAGGAGAAAAGAGAAAAAAAAGCATTGCAGAAGTGTCAAAAAGGCACAACTTCAGAAGGAAATTCAAACCCCCTCATGAGCATCCATCCCTGCGTGTCTGGTGACATGGGGAGGCTGTGGGAAGAAAGATGAAAGGGGACACTTTCATGACAATCTCACTAGAGGAGACCAAGGCACATAAGGAAAATATTTCATTCCCATTTAATTTAAGAAGTATAGCTGCAAAAGATACAGCTGCAGTTGATTTTACTGCATTCCCTTCTCTCATTTGATTTCTTTTATCTTAAATATCCAAAAAAGGCATGAATCTATCTTAGTGCCTTTCTCAAGGGAGACCGATCATATTTTATATGATTTACCCCAATCCTAGATTACCTTGAATATAAGAAATAAGATTTTATAGAAAAACCTTCAGCAATTCCTTCCTATCTGAATGTGGTTCCACCAGGAGAGAGTGGGAATTGTTACTGAACAAAGGCATTCTTTTGGCTGGTTGGTCAGCAGCTCTCACAATGCCTCCTGATCAGATAAAACAAGCCCAGGTCAGTGGTGGTACATTCATCCCTGTAGAGGCCACAGAGAAGTGGGCATCAGGGGTACACTGGGTTGTTATAGAAGGACAGCAGGCAGTCCTTGTAAGTTATAATTTGAGAGTTGCCATCTGCCCTCTCCTCATACTTCCTTTTGGTCAGGAAGAGAGCAGAGCCAGCTCTGGCTTCCCTCTTTCTCAAGGACCTGCTTTACACAAATGCCCCTTCCCTGCAGACAGCTAAGTGTTTCCTACCACTACTGCTCAACAAGTAATCAGGCTACACTCCTCTAGCAGGCTTCAAGAGAAGGAGGGTTAATGACTGCAGCTCTTCAGGGCAGACATCGTGTTCTATCAGGATAAGTCATACAACAAAGGACTGGGAGTTAAACCAGCAGCTGAAGCCAACAACACACCGAGTCTGCCAAGTCTGATAAAGCAACCTCTTGCTCATCATCCCTGAAGTCTGCAGGTGCTGCCAGTGCGCAGTAGTAAATGCTGAGGTGATGTCAGGAAGTTGTCTCACTTAATGACATCCATCACTGCCTCATGGCAAAGGCAAGCCCAGAGGTCTCCTGCCTGGACTGCTTCATTACAGGGTCAACATGAAGGGGATAACTCAGCTGCTCATCTGATCTTTCTGGAAATGCCCACAGCCTGCAGGTGACTTAAGTACAGGTTTTGTTTGTCTGGGATTTTCTGAAAACCAACAGTTTATTCTATTACTTCCTCATTTGAGAGACTTGAAATTACTCCACTCAATGGAGTGGGAATAGCAGAGTGCTTCCTTGCACAGTTCCAATCACTGGATATTATGTTTAATACTGCCTCTGTCTCAGGAGGATATTGAACCAGGTACTTCCTGAATCAACATGAAATTCACGGGAAAGGAGGGCTCTGCATTTAAAATCCTAGCTGCAAGCCTGCTTAGGGCAGAAGGGGAAAGAACATATGAATAGCTGAAGTTTGTTTTGAACAGAAGACATGCCTTTTAGGAATTAATTCTGAAGGCTTTGTTTGTTTGCTTATTTAAATTAGTTCCTCATAGCATTTGCAATTTGTTCTCTGTTACAGATTGTTCTAGTTGACACGGCACAGGGTAAGCTCAGAAAGCCCAGGTGTCCCCATCCACCTCGATTTAAACACTAAGAAGGTACCTTTCTCCATCAGAACTTTCCCCTTGCAGGAGACATCAAAGCCATCTCTTCAATTTAGGACTTGGCAGCTTTTCTCTGAGGCAGTACCTTGTCTTCACACACCAAGAATCACACTGAAGATAGTCAGTCACGCTGCTACCACGCTGATCTCCACTTCTCAGAGGAGGAAGCAGCAATTCTGTTCTTCCAGAACAGGGAGCACAGGAAAAGCTAGAATTACTCACTACAAGTATTTGTGCTGATCAGGGAGCTGCCAAACACTTTTTATTGCTGCCATCAATTCCATTCCTCCAGGACAGGGGTACACATAGCTCTTTTGGCTCCCAGTGATCACAGCTGGTTTCTATGCCCTCATTCTGGGCTATTGAGTTCTTATCTTCAGAGAAACAGTGAGGTACTTAACAGCAGCTGAGACCACCTTTAATTTTATTTTATTTTTTTGGATCCTCAGGAGTCCCAATGTCCAGGAAACATTATATAATAACATTCATCATGTTTCTAAGGGAAAAAAAGGAAGACACAGCCAAAGCCATCATTCCATGTTTTATAGGCTTTCATTTTCAATGTAAATGAGCCCGGAGCTAAACTGTGACAGTCAGCCAAAAGGTTAAGAGCCAGGCCCATCAAAGAGACCCTCACCACCTGTTCTCTCCATACCTTAAGGGGTCGGGTTTGATTTGTGCCTCCTTTTGATCCAAGTGGTCTGGGAAGATGCAATGGGAACCTACAAAACTGGCCCAAGCAGCTCCTGTGCCACCACACCTCGATCACCTACCCTCTCCATCCCAATGCCCAGAGGATGGCAAAGCAACACAAACCATTCCAGTCAGCGTTGCCAAACGCTGCCATCCAGCCATCCACAATGGACTCATAGCATTTGAGATAGTTAACGAGAGAGGAAGAGGTTATAATTTTCTCTAGCTTAAAAAGCAGGAAAGATGAAAAACACTTTGATAGAGGCTTGAAGCTTTGCTTCAGTTCCAGAAGCTGCCACCTCTCCTTTCGATCTCACAGTCTAATACCTAAGAAGTCATGTGCCCTGTCACACCAGGCAGTGGCAGGAGGTCTTTTAGCTCAAGGAAACGTCTACCTTCTAGGTCAATTAACACGTAGGAAGGGGAGCAGCAACTACTGCAGTCCCATGGCTGCTGAGATCAGACCAGCAGCAGCATTAGGCAAAGGATGGGGCTTCTCTAGAAGGTCAAAGCAGGGAAGTTGAAGTTAAAGTGTCTCAGGCTCCCAGGTGATGACTACTGGCCAGCAGCCAAGTTATCCACCGTCCCACCCTTCTCCAAGGGAAACACATATAAAGCCACTTCTAATAAATTTTTGGAAAGCAATTACTCTTTCTCACTGATTTTTTTTGCAATCAGCTAACTCTACGCAGAGAGCGGGTTCTTTGCCATCGACTTCAGGTTTCAGTTCTAGCATTTCTGTCACACGAGCTCAGAAGAGACAGCTGCCAAAGCCTGCACACACAAATGCTGTGCAGACAGACAGGAAGAATGGTTTTGCAAGCTTGTGCTTGTCCCAAGCCTTTCTTCCTTTCACCTGGGAAGGTCACAAGCTGCTGCCCCCTGTCATGACAGTTTTAATGGCTCTCACAACATGCTCAAAAACTGAACTCTGGGGTGAGAGTGAAAGTTTTCAGGAGAGCTTTCACAAACAAACTAAAGATCATATTGCAGTCCTGGATTGCAAAGAGGTCATGTTTCTGACCCCCATGGCTAGGTTGGTTTTACTGCTGAATCCTCTATAACATAGAAACTTGTTACAAACCTTTGCTTACCTACAAAGGAAGCAGAGGCTTAGTTTAGTGAGCTAGCACACTACACCAGAGCCCAAAGCTCCTTGTATTCACTCCTCCTTCCAGCCACACAGCAATCACAGGCACTTGCCTTATAAGCTTTAGCTCATCCATTTCTAATGCTGGTTCAATGACCTCTGGAGTAACTGGGTGAGAGATAACCAGCTTTTATTCTTAGCTGCTAATGTGATGTACAACCCAACGATTGTCCTTCTCTTAGGAGAAGGATCAGGCCTTAGGTGCAGGTAGGATCAGGTCTTAGAGAAGCTTACAGCAATCAGATGATTAGCTGCTTTAACCAGAGAGGGGCTGTTTACTGACACGAAGCCTGAACACAGCTGCGCAATGGGTACAGAGAGCTCATGGACCTTGCAGAAGGAGCCAGACACTTCACAGCTTTCCCCATATGCGTCACAGGCTCAGCCTTCCTCTTACAGAAAGCATTATGAGGCTTGTTGCACCATTGAAACAGAAAGAACAACAAGGGAAGGAAAAACCTGCAGCCCTTTGTGCCACAGCTTTAGCAAGATACAGCCGCCTCGCTGGGACAGACAATTCACACTCAGGAGCCAGCAGCCTCTCTGTCACACTGACTTCACACCATTGTAAACCCCAGTGAATCAGGCCCCACAGGTAAGCAACAGAGAGGACTAAGGGAGGGCAGTGATAGAGTAGGAAAGCAAAATTCTCTCAATTTTACACTCGGTCACCCAGCGCTATCTAGAGACAAGGGAAAATCTCATTCCATGTAATTCACTTACCCACAGCACTCAGAAGGGAAATCATTGCAATGCTGTTTGTAAGAAGGGCGAGAGGCGTGCTTTTCTAGCAGCAGCAAAGGATACCATGACGTCCCAACATAATCACATCTCTAAAGCTATTAAGAGCCCCTAGGAGCAAAGAAAAGAAGCACCAGAGCATCCAAAATGTACTTCCCAAAGGAGTCCCTTTCCACTTTACCAGCTACATCCTGATCTTACTGTCTAACAGCTCATAAAAAAAATCCCACCTGCTTGCAGGAGAATGCTTTTGTACTTTTACTTGAACTGCAAATGGACAGAACTAAGGACACCAGCCTTCAGGTAAGGCTAATACCTCCTCCATGGGGTAGGCAGAGAAAAAGTCTATATGCATCTTGCAGACACTCTTCCCTGATTAAATTGTCAGCACCTCCTCCACATTTATCCATGTTTATTTGCTCCAAAATTAGTTCCCTAAATCCATCATTATTTCCAAAATCAAAATAAATGTATTTCAGAATGGAAATAGAGAAGGCAGCATCTGAAAAATACTCTCCAGTACTATTACCGGGTAGGAATAATGTTAAATGTTACGTCTTCTTCCAAAAAAATAAATAGATGAATATGTACAGAGGAAAATGAAAGGCCTGAATCACACAAAAGGCAAACTTTTTATTGCCTGCTCACACAATGCTGAACAATAAAATATACTACTTGTCAAATACTGCAAATGCTTCCTATAATCTTATATGCATGTATGTGCAGCATTTTTAGGTTTCTGTGTAAACACAACAATTTGTAATCACATTTCAAAAAGAACTTACTGCAGTGTACGTGTGAATACATAGATACATGCACGAAGCAAAACACATAAGGAAATCATTCACAAGACACGTTCATCGTAAGAATTTGGGAAGTAACTCCACTATCACAGCCATACAGGCAAATGTCTGCGGTCCCTCTGAGCCTCTGCAGCTCCAGGGTCAAAGGTGTGCACAGAAAGGAAGGCAGTTCCTGCACTGGGACTTTGGATGCTTTCACTTTGAGACTCAGGCTTACCAAAACAGCAGTGGAGTGGAGGATTAAAATTTTAAAAGCTCATCTGGACAGAAGAACAGTCCCATGCAAAAAAAAGACCCAACTGAAATAGAAAAAGCCTGAGATAACACAAAAGCTTGAGGAAGGCAAAGAAAGTGGAAGCAGAATAAGATCTCACCCTATAAATACTGCCTTCATGCATAAAAAATTTGCTTTGCTTCTCCACCCTTCCCCATCCAGTGGGTAGCTGGTCTATCTACCTGGAGTGGATTAATTCTGCAGTAGATAATCTGTGGTGGCCACCCAAATGCACACTCTTATCTCAGTTTCAGGACCTACAAGCACAAAAAAGAGCTGCCACAGAGCATTTGAAGCACAGTAAATGCATGGTGTAGCTTACCACACTGTGATTCACTCCTGCTGATGGACTTCATAGCCAGCTCAACTAGATGCAACTACTAAAAATATAAGAAGGTGCTTGCTTAGATGGCCAGTTTAGGAGATTTTCTTGTTCATGATATGCTTTGGGTTTCCAAGACATCTATCTGCCTACAGTGCCACAGTCATTCTGTGAGGCAGAACCATGTAGATGTCACAGAGGACACATATTTTGATCTCTTCAACCAAGATCTTTTTAGTTTTTGGTTTGTTTTTTTTTTTTTTTTCTCTATTTCAATGTAAAATAGAAACATTTTAGATTGAAAGGGCATGTAAAAGTCAAAAAATCACTAATTTAGTTATATTGCTTGAAGGAGGGAAATGCAGCAAATAAACAAATGACAGACAGGAAACAGTGGGAATTAGGTTTAAAAACCCCACAACTTTCTAGATTTAGTTATCTGAGATACCTTTTGTTTATTTCAATAGTTCATTTTGTGTCTGAACTGCTTGTCTTGTGTGAATAAAACCTTCACCTTGGGGATCTACTACTACAGATTTTTTGCAGAGTGAGTGGTATTTTCAAAACACCTTAACATTAACTCAGTTCTGTTTCCCCCTGAAGTCAAGAAGTGGCATTTTATCATCAGTGGCAATGAAAAGGAAATAAGGCTGATCTCTAGTGCTTGACCTTCCCACACCTAATTTTCCTCTTCTGATGGTCTGTACATGTGTGCATGCATGTACCAAACACACTGAGGTGCTTAGGAATTTGGGACATAAAACTAACATTGGCGGTTCAGGTCCATATTGAAAATACACTTCAAAAAGAAAAAAAATAAGAATTTTACATAAACCCAAAAGAAATGAAGAAATTTTTTTCAGAACTACGGAAAGCATCTCCATATAAAAAGCTATAGTAACAATAGTCTGATCCAAAATAGACTAGCTGAGGATAACAGGGTAAAATGAAACCAGAAGACATTTAGCCTGAATCAAGGCAGACTTGCCTCACATAAATTTCTAAGCTAGCTTTTTTTCACATGAGAGAATAAAACAAATACAGTTCTGTCCAGTTTGACAGTTGCATCTAAAGGAGTGACACAACATTTATTATGTGCAGTTACAATTCTGAATCACAAAACAAGCCATTGTAATGTGCAGGAGCCTCAGAGTTGCTTTAAACTGTGCCGGCTGCTTGCAGAGGAAATGCAATGCTCAGCCGCACAAAATAAAGGAATATTATAAATGATGGTAAATTCCTTATTGTGTGTCTGAGCAAGCTGGTATGGAAAAGGGAAACGATGTGTCCAACAGTCTAAATTAGATCCCAGGCTCAAAGTTCTTTTTGCTTCCAGTAATGAGCAGGACATTTGGTCCTGTCAGACTTGAGTGGACGGACTGGTACTGGAGTACTAAGATTTTTAATTGCTGCATTCTGTGCCTGGCACGGTGGAGGAGAGGTAAGGGACAGGATAAAGCAGTTTACATGCGTGTGCGTGAGAAGAAGGAACACAGTTTGGTTGCAGTGCATTCCTGCTCCAATCCCCCGTGGCTCTGTTTGTACAGGCAGCATCCCTGAGGGGATGGTTACTTCTCACTGTAAGCTCTCATCAAGCTGCCTGAGCAGCACTGGGGGCTGTGGTGTGACAGAGAGTCACACTTGTCATCAACATGGACGCAAGACAAGGAAAAGCCCCTGACGCTGTGCCCACAGGGGTCTAAGGCAGCAGAGAGCCAGCCCTACCATCCTGAGAGGCTGTTCTGTGTTAGCAGTGGCTCTGTGTCTGCAGCAGCGACCAAGCCAAGCCAGAGCCCTGGCGCTTGCTTGACAACGTGTCCTTGTGGCACAAGCTCTGCACTGGAATAGGGCACCTCCGAGGCAAAGAGGACGAGCTGCACACGCATCTCATCTCGCTCACTGGAGATCTACGCCCAGGAATGAGAGTGGGGAAAAGCAGGGAGCATTTCCTGAATTCCCAAAAGGAAAACCCAAGCGCCTTGGTGTCCGGTGAGCCATGGTCAGCAGTGCAGAGCATTGGGATGTGCTGTTAGGTGGAAGGATAAAAGAAGGGGAAACTGGCCAAAGAGACATCTGCTGATGGGCACGAGTATGCTGTGAGGCCACTGCCGGTGTCTCTCCCTCCCTCTGATCATGCAATATTCAGTCAGCTTCCTTTCCTCTTCTCTCTGTGGGGATGTCGGGCTATGCTGGCAGCAGCACAACCACCACTGCAGGCTGTCTTACGGGGAAGTGAGACAAAAACGAGGGTGACTGGGAAAAGCCCAAACTTGGAGAGCATCCTTTATTTGAAGGACAAAGTATCATCTTCTGCTTTGGGACTCCCCGAGCATCTTTCCTCCCTGGCCTTGTGCCAGGGTCATCCCAAGGGCTTCTTCCCTGGTGTATCACTCAGGCTGGGTGCAGACCATGGGTGCGCAATGTTGCACTGGTCATCTCTGCCAGCACTGCTGGAACTGTTCAGAGTTTTCCTTCAGCTGCCTGAGGCTGCAGGCAGCAGTGGTATGAAAGGGCACAGCTCTCACCTCATTGGTTCCACATCTTTAGGGAGAAAGGCAGATAGAGCTTTTCCTCAGGACTGCCAACGCGTATGCTTCATCCCCAGCACAGCAAAGGCAGAGGCCTCTTGTTTTGCCATGGACCAAAGCTATTGGAGCTAGACTGATGCTTTTGCCTGGAGTCACTGAGGCACAGTGAAAGTGCTGTATTTTCATTGCTTTCCTTTTTGGCTTACTCATGGGCATTGTTACAATGAGGTTTTAAAACTCCTTTTGCAAAGCTATTTTTGACTCTGTGTGTGTGCATACGTGTGTAGGCACATAAACTTAAACTTAGGGCTGCTCATCCTCTCCCATTTCCTCCTCCCCATGGCATCTGTTTTCCCTCTTACCAAGGCAGGAAGATATTAATTTTTTGCTCTGCTAGTCAGAAGATTAGAAATATTAAGATGTATGCAGCATAACAGTGTTTATTTAGTTTGGTTTGGTTTTTTTTTTTTTTTTTATCTGAAAGCCAAAGAGAACTTAATTTAATTGGCGGGAAGATAAAATAGGGCTGCATTTACAAACAGGTTATCTTTCTACTGTCAACTCATCTCCCCTGCTCTGTCAATTGGTTGAATTTAATTGTTCCAGGCCTCCTAGTTTTATTAAGCTCTTCCTCTACTCTCATTCCTGATTACCCTGCTTCTGCATAATATATTCTCTTTGCAGGTGACTGCAGGACTGTAGGAAAGCCTTGAAGGAGTGCATGATTAAAAAAAAGGACATCCTAAGCATATCTAGAAGAGCCCAAAGCCAAACACTTGCACGTACTATACTAATATATTACTTAGAAGGTATAGCAGACTCTCCATCTGCGGCTATCATGTCTTGAGACCGGTTATTTTTGCAAGAGCTGCATACAATTTTAAATGTTTGAGGGGAAAGGTGACAGGAGTTAAGGCTGCCTATTACTGAACATGGCTTATGGCTAGATGAGATGGACCATAATTGTCCATTCTGGCTCCGATGCTATGGATAAAAAAGTGTGGGCAAGACATAAGCAGTTGGTTTTCCAGCAAAAAAAACCCCAAACCTCTCTGGCACGACTAGATGACAGCAATGCCAAAAACTCTTGTTAGTCTAAATTCCCTTGTGTATTTGATACTGCACTGGTTTCGCACGGCCTGGTTTTGGTAGCTGGGGGGGCTGCAGGGGTGGCTTCTGCCAAGAAGCTGCTGGAAGCTTCTCCCATGTCCAGCAGAGCCAATCCCTGGTGGCTCCAAAGATGGGCGTGCCACTGGCCAAGGCTGGGCCAATCAGAAATGGTGATAATGCCTTGTGATAACAGATTTAAGAAGAAGGAAAACCAAAAAGTTGTGGCACAGTTGTAATTGCAGCCAGAGAAGGGTAGAGTGAGAACATGTGAGAAGAACAACTCTGTAGGCACCAAGGTCAGCGCAGAAGGAGGGGGAGGAGGTACTCCAGGCCCTGGGGCTGAGATTCGTCTGCGGTCCATTGTGATGACCATGGTGAGGTAGCTGTGCCTCTACAACCCGTGGAGGTCCACGGGGGATGCAGAAATCCACCCGCAGCCCATGGAGGAGCCCCACGCTGGAGCAGGTGGGTGCTTGAGAGGAGGCTGTGACCCCAGGGAGACCCACGGAGAGAGGAGTCCTGCTCACAGGCTGGAGCAGCCTGTCCTTGAAGGACTCTACCCCGTGAAGAGTGACCCATGCCACAGTAATTTTGGGAGGACTGTTGCCTGTGGGATGGACTCATGTTGCAGCAGTTCACAGAGAGCTGCTGCTCATGAGGTGGAGCCACATCGGAGAACTGTCTCGTTTGGGAGGGACCCCACAGTGCAGCAGGGGAAGGACTCCTCTCCCTGAGCAGCAGGTGATGAACTGACCACAAGCCCCATTCCCCATCTCCTTGTGCTACTGGGGGAGGAGGTAGAGCTGGGAAGGAGGGAGAGGTGGGGCCAAGGTGCTTTTTAAGGGCTCATTTTACTTCTCATTATCTTTCTCTGATTTTGTTAGTAATAAATTCACTTCATATCTCTAAGTTGAGTCTGGTTTGCCCGTGATGGTATTTAATGAGGGGTCTCTCCCGGCCCTTATCTCAACCCACAAGCCCTTTGTTAAATTTCCTCTCCCCTGTCCAGCTGCAGAAGGGAGTGAGTGAGCAGCTTTTGTGGGTGCCTGGGATCCGGCCAGCATCAACCCACGACAGATACTACCTGCCCAGTGGACTGAATTCTGTGCACTCCCTGCAGCAGAGCCACGGCAGAGCAGGGCTGAACACGTGCAGTTTCACGGGGAGGTTTTGCAGCCTGGCCCGACCTCTGTGTTACAGCAGCTATAGGACAGCAGTGTGTGAGCTGGCAAATGCATGTGTAATTCAGGTACAGCTGTAGGAGCTACAGCCATATCTCGATTAAAATTAGATTAGCCTACCCTACATTAGGTAGGCTTCAGCCAACTCACATATGCTTCAGATAGCTATTTCCCCCGTCTCTCTTTAAGCCAGCACCACCACCGTTATCAGGTTTGTTAGCACTTTTCAAAGATTTTTCTACATTATTAATGACTGTACCCACACTGTCCAAGGAAAGATGCAGCCTGGGCTGGCAAGTGATTACTTCAAGTCTTCAGAGGAAATATAATAACTCATCAAAGGACCTTCTAAGGCCTGGATGGGCTCATACATACTAGTAAGGCAAACTGATACTCGGAGCTGTATTCTAAATGTACTACAGTCACAGAATAAGACAGAATAGCAGCACACTGGGACTTTATATCTGCTTTCTTTTCTGTATTTGTACTTAAAAATAATCATATTAGTCTGCCTCTCAAATCTTGTTTGGGCACTGGAATATATCCACAATCATACAAGCGATTACAACTTAGGCTGAGTCTAAACGTTAGGGGCTGATTTTGCCACTCTGTGCTCCTGGTCAGTACAATCCTCATACTCAAAGCGTGAAGCTCGAGCAGTTTTCCTGCTCCTTCCCTTCTTCTATTGTTCCTTTGCTACCACAAAGACAACAGATGTTCACAAAGAGGGTGTTACCTCGCAGCCAGTAGTGGAGGCAATGTTGGGACTGGTGACTGAGAGATATGAAAGCTTAAAAAAAATCCTACATGTTAGTGAATGTCAAATGTGATAGATAGAGCTTGAACTAGTCAAAGCAATTCTCAAGAGTTCAGCAATACTCTGCTTATGAGCATGCAATATCTTGATCTCTGTCTCTCAAACTGAAATGAAGATGTATGTTCTATGCCTCTCACTTGACTCACCTTACCTGGGACTATTTACCACAAGAAATGCACCTGGAATCTGCCATGACAGTTAAATTCTTCTTTGTCTTCCTCTCATCATTTTCCTTCTCTTCCTAATTCAAATTAGCCTAAATGGGATCAGAGGAGCCTTGCCTAGATTCCCCTGGTGATTCAGCCATGTTGTAAGCATAGTGCAGAGACCAGTGAGTCAGCAGGAAATGAGAAGGAACAATTCATTTACCATCCTTGTTCCCTAATCCTTCTTTGCCCGTGAAGAAGCTGCAACTCTCTCAAGAAATCTATTAAATGGCAGATTGTCCTTTCCATAGTAAAAAAAAAAAGAGATTAAATCCAGCTCAGAGGTTAAACAGGGGGTAGAGGAGGAATCATAGAAGTAAATATATCCGTGCAAAACATAGCTACTTTTATCATGCATCTTCACCTTTCTTGTAATAAAGAGGCAATGTAGAACTAAGAGAGAAATATTTGTTCCCATCCAAGTGAAGTAGAAGACTCTGGAACATCATAGTACCGAGGTACAGAAGCCTGTCCTCTCTCACTGCACACACCATGATAGATGAACACCTTTTTCTCCAGGTCAAATGACACCCTAAACGCAGATACAGCATTTGCCTCCGCAGTAGCAAGAGGAGTCAGTCATAATGGGGTAGGAGAAGAAAGAAAGAGGAAGAAGTCTCATATGAAAGGAAGAGAGAGAAGGAGAAAGAGAGAGAGAAGTGTCAAGCACAGTCTCAAGCTGTGGGAGTGCTCACCCATCCCTGACAGGGGACATAGACACTGTTCATGCCTCCCTCTACCCCTGTAATTGTATGTTTCACCCATACCAGTTACCTAGGCTGCTCTAGAGCCTCGTTCCTCTGGTAGTTAGTCACTCGCCTCCAATTCTCTGCCTATTTTTATTCATGGCCAGTTTGTACCCATTTGCTCTTGTGCCAAAATTGTCTTTTAGCTTAAACAACTCTTCTTCCTCCTTGACATGTATCCCCTTAAGGTGTTTATGGAGAATAATCATATCACTTCTCAGCCTTTGTTTTGTTAGACAAGTAGAGCACTTTGTAGTCTCCTCACATATGACAGGTTCCCCGTTCTCCTGGATGGCCCCACAGCCTTCTTTGGCAGCCTTCTTGTTCTGCTCCTGCTGCAGCTCGGCCAGACACGTGACTGACTGGTGCTGAAGATGATATTCCAGATTATGCCTCAGCAAAGCCTCAGACAATGACACTGAAAATTCCCAGTCTGTCTCAGAAATCCTCATCCTAAGGTTGCATTTGCTTGTTTCTCACCTGCATCCCAGAGGTGGCTCACACTTGTACTAGCTGATCGCAGGATGAATAACATCTTGGTCCTCTCTACCTACTGTCGTTTCCAGTTTATGGAATTTATGAATTTATTTATTCTGGCGCATAGAAGAAATTCTCATGTTAATCCCAAGAATGTAACCTTTTACTCTGCACTATACGATTTCATTCTGTTGCCATTACCTTCAGGGTCACCCAATGCTTCCTTCACAATCTCACCTTTGTCTTGAGAGTCTCTCAGTTTTGTTTCATCAGCTAATTACATCAGCACACTCCTTCCTTGCAAGTTTGTTCCTAATCCCTGTCTTCTCCAGATTTAGGCAGTAATTTCCTATGTAGGATATCACCTTTCCATTTAGGTATCACCTTCCTAAAGTCCAAAATAAATTAGATTTGATGCAGTTTTTTTTTTTTCTCTAGAAAGCTGGTTCTCCTCCACAAGGAAAGTATCTGCTTAGTTTGTGATGGTTCCAGTTTGACAAACCTGGACTATATTCAGCCCATTTACCTCCCTGTCTATAATTACTTTTACCTTCAAATCTTTATTTGGTTGTTTTTAGAATGGGTCTACACAGATATAGAAATCTGCACAATGTTAAAAGGGAGAACAAATTAAAAAACCACCAAATAACTGAAAACAAACCAAAAAAATAGTTTCAAGATGGATCAGGGTGTTTTCTCTCTTTTTTTAAAAAATCTTTTCCTTTTTTTGGCTGTTTCACCCCTCCTCCCCATCCTCTCAAATCTGAGGAATTCTTTTTGTCATTCAGTTCAGATGAGTAATTTCCCATTCGTCTCTAATTTATACTCCACATTGTTAGCCTGACGCTGCAGTAAACTCCCAGGAGTTTCACCAAGGGACCCTTAAGCAGATACACATTGCTCATCAAGAGAGCTGCCAGAGAAGGCCAGGTTGGAGTGGTGGGCATTGGTGGTTCAGAACAGGAGGAGGGGGCTGGGTTATCTGCACATAGCAGGTATTTCCATCTCCTTTGGAACAGTGGGAATCCACACGCTGCACATGAGCCAGGAGCGTTTTCGCACAAATAATGACTTGCATTAATAATGTTGTCAGCCCCCAAGTGCTGGTGGCCTCTTTCCAGGTGCTAGTGGCTGAATTCAAAAGGGCTGATTCACATAAGGCTTGGAAAACAAAAATAAAAATCAAGAGGCTTATCAGAAGCTTAACCAACCCTTTTCAGCAGCCTCATTAAGTTGGCCAAAGGAAAATGTTTAAAATCCTAGCCACCAGTGGAGACATGTAAAATCAGCTGGACAACACAAGGGTGAACAGGCTCCAAGCACCAAATGTATGTAGCCTGGTAGGGAGCAACAGGATGAAGCAGCTTAGCCCTAAAACTACTGCTCCCATACATGAATTAATTAAACAAATCCTACATTCCAGATCTGCATCACCCACTGGTGAACGCTCACCATTGTGAGGCCATGTTCTCCTGGGCAATGACGACTTTGAGGTAAATCCTCAGTGTATGCTCTACACTCTTGTGCGTCCTATCAGCACAACCTCTGCCTTCACTGCCATCCCAAAGATCCCAAGGGATTCCATACCAGAAGAGGTGACTGATGAAAAAGATCCTGCTCACCTGCAAACAGCACCTACTTCTGTTTAATTTTATCCTGATTTCTTTGGATTATGTGATCATACTGCATGTCTATAAGTCTCTTCTAACAGCCATTGAGTCAGTTTCAATACAGTTTGACAGAGGAGCACAAGTCTGAAGCATATTATTAAGCTGTGAACCGTTTTGTGCAAAAAGCCAGACAGGTAGAGGTTTAGTTTCACAAACCTTTTGAGGTCTCATCTGTCCTGGAAAGCTGAAGAAGTCGATGATTTACATTTTTAGATTAAAAAATAAAACAAAATTCAAGTGATGGCAGTAAGAATTTTTGGGCAAGTTTGAGACTCTGAATGAACTCCAAGTCATTACTTCCACCCTTTTATACCCATCTATAGGTATGGTTCTATGTTGGATGCTAGAGGACAAGAAAGATAGGAACTACATGACAGCCATTAAATTTTCTTTCATGAGCCCTCATACAAAAGGTGCATTGGTTTGTCCCAGATTTTGCTGTTGAGACACTGGATGGGAAAGTGCCGAAGAAGTTGTCTCAACTTTGGTCTCCAGATTACAACCTTCTCTCTTGGCCTGAAGTAAAGCCTGCTCTTACCTTCCAGCTTCAGTTTCTGTCCTCTACACAGCCAGGAGGTGCTTGAGAGACCTTAATGTTGAAAGGAAAAAACATCCGTGTATGCATGCTGTGAGTTATCTGGCTAAATCCTGGAGTCGAATGAAAACAAATGGGCCTTGGTTTACCTAAATGGCACCCTGTGTTCTGCTACTTCTTCTCAGCATCATACCAACATCTTGCTATTTCTACCTGCCCTTTTTTCTAATACTACCTTTGTAAGTATTGACAAAAATCACGTTTAAGCTCAGGAGCTAGTTAACATCTTCACGAAAGGAAAAGCTTTCCTAAAGGATTCGCATCCATATCCTGCAATGCTTACAGGAAATATCCTTGAGGTTTTTCTCTACTGAAATAGCACAATACTTTCCAGAACAGCTCTGACATTTCTAAATATTTGCTCACACTAGAATATACATTGCTTTAATGCTGGAAAAAAACCAGAACAGTCCCTTAAGGCACACTCATTCCTATTTGCATACAAGTAATAGTCCAGTTTGACTAAGCAACACAGCTTTCCAGCACTTTTACGTTAGTGTGACCACATCCACACTAAGGGTGGCTGATAAAACAACATAAAATCACTTTTCTAAATGAACAATTAAAAATGGACACAAAATTTGCATAGAGATAGCAAGCTAGGGAGAGATGAAACCCTTGTCCCCTTTGGCTTATCTTTGTACAGCAAGAAAATGAAAATCGGTGCTAATGCTTCTACAATTCTATGGGCATGTGAAATGGTGTTACCAAAAAGACAGATATCAGTGTTTATACTACGGCACAAAAGTTAAAAAATAACATTGTAGTTTCAGGTGTAGTGAAAGGCAAGAGGGTCGACATGAGAGCCAAGGTAGAGAGGCACTCATTAGAGTGAAGCTGGATTCTGTCTCTACCCTGACAATTTCCTTCTTTATTCAAAGCGATTGTTTCTGCTTCTCATTTGCATAAGCACTTTGCTCATTAACAGGCTGTAAAAGGAAAAATGAGATGGGGGTGGGGAGAAGGAATGGACCACTGATAGAATAAAAAATGTTTTAAACCAGGGAAGCAATAAGGTCACATCCACACCAGGCTGATAAGAGCTGAGGTCAGTGAAGGCCATGGCACCTTGTTGTCAAAATCAGTCAGAAAAAAGGAGACTGAGCTGATGCTCATTCCTCACTCTTCTATATACACAACTATCTCCCCTGTCTAGTTCTTCTCCCCTCTTCTGCTCCCTCCCACCACTTTCTCTCCAAGTTGTTGGCTCTTTTAAGCCAGAGCTGTTTGGGCCAATTCTGCTCTCATCCCAGATGGTTTCCATGCACTGAGTCCATTTTCATCTCCCTCAGCAGGAAAAGAACCAGACTTCCACATTTATTGGTCTCTGTCCTTGAGGGACAAACCCACAGCTGGTGTAGAGTGGAGCTGAGGATATACACCCCCAAATCAGCCCCTGGGGGAGACACAGAAGAGGCAGCTTGGTCTGGAACAGCCGCTCTGCCGTGGTGTGTGCTAAGATTTGCGCTGGATTTGTGACAACCATGGCAAGCACGCCCAAGGGGGCGGAAGACAACAGAAGCTTCTGCCTGATGCTGCAGGCGGGACACATGGACAGCTCACACTCTAAGCCAGTGGATATTGGCTCCTGTCGCTGGCTTGAGACAACATCTGGCTTCCTCACTCTTGCTCCTTCCCACTGGCTCTCTCCTATTACAAGGGCAGTTTGCTGCTAACATGGCTTCGGCCCAGGAAATAACTCCATTTTCAGAGCTGGCCAGACTCAGACTGAACAGCAAGGAAGCAATAGAAGGAAAGGAAAACAAAAGAATAGGAATAAAGAGAGAAATACAGTGAAGCACTACATAGTGCTATGCATAATGAAGCTGAAGGGGACATCACAAGATCATAGTCCTTTATTTCATAGTCCTTTCCTTCTGGTCATAACCATTCTCACCGTATTTGTCAGACCATGCTCTTATGAAAACACTGTGGTGGCGACTGCTCCCTACATGATCAGCTCCAGGGAGTCTCTGCCCTTACCAATGGAGAATTTATCCCAGTAAATCTCTCTCCTAATTAAAACCTGATCGTTTTTGTCCTTATAAACAGGACAACAATAAGATGGTTGCCATTGGTTTTGCAACATCAATTAACATTTTGGAGCCTATTTTCCCAGGTGTTCATTGGCAGGAAGGACAGGAATTAAAGGAAAAGGTTGTTAACTGCAGCACAGACAGGACTAAGTCATAATTTGTCATGTAAGAGCAACTGACAGCAAATGTTTGAGACAGGAGCACACACGAAGGTATTGTTTATATTAGACTAAGGAAAAGAAAAGGGAGTACCTAAAACTCCTGTGCTCTCTTTCCTCTGCTTCCTACATATTTGGGGTCCGTTATTCTGCTGCTGGTAACACAACTTAAGTGAAGGCTCTTGGTCAGCAGTCTTTTAGTCAGTATAGGACTGAAAAAGAAACCCTCTCCAACCAGCACTAGTGTCCACAGAAGCAGTATCTTCTAGAGACCAGCAAAAGTGTCCAGTACAGAGTGACTTCCAAACTGCATGAATGGAGGCTTCCTGTCACTCTCAGAAACTTTCCATTTCGATGTATGAGTTCGGAGACAATCAAGGGAACGTGGCCTCTGTCTTCATGACTGACTCTCTATTAGGCTAAACACAGCAGTGACAGTTCTCACCTCTATGAACTTTACATGCCTGACCAAAATATAATTGGTTCAGTGATCAGTATGATCACAGAATCATTCCGTTTGCAAAAGACCCCTGATATCACAAAGTCCAACCACTAACCCAGCACTGACTAGTTTAGCACAAAAACGATGTCCCTAAGTGTCACACCTACATGACGTTTAAATCCTTCTAAGGATAGTGATTCCTCCAGACAGCGTGTTCCAATAATGGACTATCTTTTCTGTGAAGCAATTTTTGCTAATATCCAATCCAATCTGAAGTTTATGCTGTACCATGGCTTTTGTTATAAGGACAGTTTGGTAACGTGCAGAGTTAAGCATGCATTTGTCAGATCTCTTTGGAGACACAGTGACCCTCTAACTTTCAGTTCTCATGGTCTTGGAACTGATGTCCGCATTGCTTAATTCAGCCAAGCTCCACTGCACTCAATCAAGTTATGTTACTCACAGAACAAACCCACAAACCTCCACTCTGTGCTGGAGAACCAAAGCCAGATTTTTATTGAAATATAAGATGGAAGAGTATCATCCTACAGAATTCAGAGTATTACTCCATTTCTATAGGTCACATTATTATGCAAATAATCATCTTTGCTGTCATAGATCTTGATCGATCAGGACATCAAATTTAGGAGGCAATGAGCTTAGCATGCTGTTCTTGGTAGGTGCAGGTTGTTACTGGTGTGCCTGTGGTTTGCCTAGGCTGTGGGAACTGTGCTCCTCATGCCTGCACAAGAGATTTGCAGCCCTGCCCTGCAGCTTTCCTTTCCAGGCACAGTCTCTTTGTGTTGTTTTGCACGGGGTCGGCAGCACACTATGCTCACAACAGCAGCCTTCAGACAGCAGCCTTCTGACGTTTCAGAGCTGTGTGCTTTAAAGCTAAGAAAGTATCTTTATGGGGTGTTAATAGTCCCACACGGTTAACTTCCCCAGTGACCCAGGCAAGGTGTAGCAAATGAACTGAGTTGTTTTACTAGACACCACCAATTGTGATAGAGACAGTGCCTAAATCTTCAGAAGTGTTCGATTGGAGAGAAATCTTATTTGGCATGTAGTCAATAGCCCAGTGAAAGAATAGAACCTTGTCCAGCAACATCCCCAGAGGTATCTGGTACGTGTAACAGAGGCTGGGGATAATACAAAAAAAAAGCAGAAAAAAACAACAAAACCCCAACCTGGCTTCTCAGAATGCTAATCAGGCTTACATTTCACCAAAGGAAAACAATCCTTTCTGATTTTGTCTATTCCCCAAGGCTGCTGAGACACCCAGAATCTGTCAAATAGCCACAGCAAATAAATTGAGAAGTGTGATGTTACAGAGGGAGGATCTTATTCTGTGTTGGACAGAAAAGCCACCATAAAAGCGATTAGACAAACTCTTCAAGTGGAGTTAAACAATATGGAGTATCTGTTCAGTGGGCTGAGCAATGCCTGACACAGGTAGTCCATAAATTGTCAATCTCTGGAGACTAGAAGTACATCCCAAAAAAGTAATTTCTCTATACTTGCCTGTGTTGCATACACTTCCTGGAAAATCTTGATACTGGTTAGAAGCTTATTTATATAGGGTTTTTTTTCTATTTTAAGATATTTTATTTTAAGATGACATGTTTCAAGTTGCTCCATTTCAGGCCCTTAGTTGTGCCTAAATGAATGATTGTTGTTCTTCCCTGAAGTTTCCTCACCAATCTCTGTTTTATTGATAGATTAGTTGTGGCTCAAAAATAATAGCATTACTCTCTTTCATAGCTTTCTCAAATACCTGGATCAAGTCACAACAGCATTCCCAGTGATGTTCCCCAGAGAGAACAGCTTTAAAGTTTGTAGACTTGGTACCAGCTTCCAAAGAGCATTGTACACATACACATAAACTCTCGCCTAGGCTGTATCTCTCATTTCCCCTTGTGTCCTCTTCACTTCTCAGGTTGGAGGCTGGCTGTAGCAAAAGCGGAGTGAAGATTTGCTCCAGATCTCCAATGCATCCCAATTGTAGCCATGAGGAAAACGCAGCCAGGTGCCTACGACAGCAGGGAGCAGATCTGCAATAAGCAAAACATTACTAACAGAGCTTACAGGCAGAGCCATGGGAGCATTTTACTAATTGATGGACTGGCAGTGCTACAGTGCTTCAACCATTAAAAAATTCACCATGAAAGATTGGATGGAAAGAAGGAGCCATGAACTAGCCAGAACAGAGCTGTGTGCATAGGAGCCATAAAGAAAGGGGTGGAGAAGCTAGAGAGCACAGTCGGAGGGAAAGCAGGCAGCAAAATAACATATGAAGGGAAAGACTACTTTAATATCTAAATATGGTGTGCCATCCTCTTGATCTGAGGGTTAAAAATACAGGCATGGGTGTAATTTTGTATGTGTATTTCCTAAGTACTGTACAGTACAAAAATGGATGCAAGAGTGAAGGAATTTGAGGCAATTTCCTGGAATCCCTCAGGAGAAATTGAATTTAGCCTGGCTGACTTGCCCCCTGCTGAGAAAAAATTATTCTTCACTCAGAACAAAAATACTAATTATTATTATTATGACTGCTTATAATAGCATTACCTTTCATTCACCACTGAAATCCAAAACTTGTCATGCTGCACATTTTACGTGCAGTGAAAATCCTTTTCCCATGTCCATGAGACAGTATGGGATAGGGGAAAAATTACAATGACTCATGATTCAAGAGAGGTAGTAGAGCCTGTTATGGAAATCTTTTCCTTTGGTATCTCCCAGTGCAATTAGCTATCCTGTTGGGTCTTCTGTCTGTTTGGCTGGGCAAACTCTGAACTGCATTGAATTATTTTCCAGCTCTTTATTCACTGAGCCATGAAGCTGAAGGAAATGCATAAGGCTGTGGTGAGCCTTCAGTCTATCCCTCCATTAATTCCACTCTTCCGTTACCCTGCACCATGAAGCTGGCAGTGATGGGTTTAGTTTTGGCCAAATGTGAAGAGGACATAAGGTGGTAGAGAAGGTGCAAATATCCACTATGAAATCCAGCAGAGTGGTTAAAGTTATCAGGTTTAGTGCTGGTTTTTTTTGGGTTTTTTTTAGCAGAGGATACTGTCCCCAGCCGGGACATGGGAGCTGCTCATTGGTGTTCCCCCTGTCCAAATCCTCCACAGCAAAGGCTTTGTTTAAGCTGCCTGACTTTGCACTGGAAGAGATAAGGAGTGCACAGGAGCTCTGCTGCACAAACTCTGAATAACAGCTGGGAGCTCTTATATCTCCAGCCTCCCATGACAGGCACGGTAGAGATCTTCCTCTCACCTGTGAAACACCTGGACTTTCAGCTGAACAGTCCTGAGTCTTGATGCTATGGGTTTAGCAGAAAAAGTCTGTGGGAGCTCCCTATATTAAATGAAGCTGTTTGCTTACCAGCAGGGTATGATGTGCATTACATATGACAGACAGCAGGGCCTGAAGACATAGAGCTATAAGAATCACTAACAGTCCAGGCACTGAAAAAGCATGCAGACCCCGAAGCAGTTAAAATAAATCCCAGTGGTTCCATTTCTTTGCTCCTTGCGGGGGGTCCTCTCCATTTTTAATTTGTTGTATGCTTTGTTGCTGGTCAGCGGGTGCCACAAGGCATCCAAGACACTAATCTTTCTAATAAAATATTTCCGTCAGGATACTGAAAGTGCCAGAAGTTTAAAAAAAGAGAGACAAAGAGAGCAATCTCAGAATCAACTTGCAACTGACAAAAAGGTCAAGTTTTTCTCGGCATAGCCAATATTTACTTTCATATTCACATCTCATTGCCTCACATCAAGAATAAGAAGTGAAAAACTAGTCTCACGGATCAACAAGCGTCACCTGCCATGAAAGAAGGTCCTGGAATGAGAGTCCAAGTCTGTGAGCCAAGACAATTGGATTGCCCAACTGCATCTGTCACTTACTTGTAAATCACCTTCCCTAGCAATGTTGTGAGTTTTCAAACTCTGAGACAGAGCCAGCAGTGCTTAGCAAGTTCAAATGCAAGTTGTCGGAAGTAGAACAAAAAACTTCGGCTGGCTTCAGCATCCAATGCCATCAGGCAATGCACAGTGAAAACCTCAGTGGCCTTTTCCAGCCCTCTGGAAAGGTGTGGTTGAATGAAACAAAAGAGATGGGAGAGCAGCAAACTGGTTAAAGCATGAGCTCCTGCAGGTCCTAACGAAGTAGCTCTCTGAGTTATCTTCTTAGTTTTGCCCAAGGCCTACAATTTAAAATGGAAACTACAGAGAGAAACTTTTCTGGAAGTCAGATCTAGAGTGGCTCAAATTAGAGATGCACTGCCTCCACCCATCTGTCACCTCTAAATGAAAATGTCAGCCTTAATTCATGGACGTTTTTTAAATCCTTTGATGGAAAGGACTTGAAAAGCAGTGGTTATTATCACAAGCGCTCAGCGCTGCTATCAGGCACACAGCTATTTTATGAGCAGGCAGTGCTCTCCCCCATCTTCCTACCCTGGAAAGTTATAATGTATCTCTGGGGCAGGTTGATATTTGCACTTTGTGGACACCCAATAAATAATAATCCAAATATTTGCACACATGGAATATTTTGTGACATTATAGAGCTGACAGACTGTGATTATTCGGGAGTTGCTTTGTGCACAGAGCTCCCATTGGTTTCAAAGTGAGTGCGGAGTTCAGAAGCGCTGCAGAGTAAGACCTGTGACATTTATGTTTATGAAATAGGAGAGACCTTATCATTTACTGTTTCTGTAGTCACAAAGCCAGAATAGCTGATGAGGGGCCTTTGCTGGTATCTTCAGTATAATCACAATGTACACAACAGAGGTGTCTTGGCAAGTAGTAAGCGAGCTAAGGAAAACAAAGGGAGATTAGCAAGGGGTGCTGCAGGGCAGGAGGGGGCACTGGCAGAGCATGGCGGGGGGAGCCCTGGCCTGGGAGAGCTGGGGGGGCTGGGGGACCACCAGGAGCACTGGGAGCATCAGCATGAAGATGCCTGGGCTGGGAGGTACTGGGGGACTGCAGAGAGGAGTGGGCACAGGGAGAGCTCGGTGCCGAGCGCTGGATGGGAACAGCAGGGCTGCTTTGTGGGGGGCACTGGCACAGCCAGCGTAGAAGCGAGCAGAGCTCGTATGCCATCTGCTGCTACGCTATTAACTGCTATTAGTCACTGAGCTTCATGAGCATGAAATTCCCTTAGTTGCTGAAAAGCAAGGAGAAAAGCCTAGGATGTGGCTTAACTTTGATTAAGCACCAACAAATTTGGGACAATTTAAACAAGAGGGATTTCAGACATCTCATTGAAGCATGTTGCAAAATTCCTTCTTTGCCTGAGGGAGGTACACACACAGAGTATGCCCCATTGTACTTCTCCTTCCACAGCACTTTTGTCAGCAAGATAAGAAGAGAGAATTTGCAAGTGGTTAGGAAAGAAGCTATGGATTTGCTAAATGGATTTGTATCCTGCTCAGTTAGAGTGATATGGTTCAGCACGTTCCAAAAAAAGATGGAGGCAGACAGTAGTATGAATAGAAACAGCTTTCTCAATTATGCTAGTTAAGATAAATGTTGGTAGACTTATCAATCCTTATGCTTCAGGGCTTTTGCCGATCAGCAGCTTGGGTCAGGAAGAAACATCCCACACCTTGTCATGGCATAATGGAATTAGAATTGATGTCTCCTTCTGTTCTGGTTCTGGCTGGGATAGAGTTAATTTTCTTCATAGTAGCTATGGGACTGTATTTTGGATTTGTGATGAAAACAATATTAATAATACAGAGATGATTTTATTTCCAACCATGTCATGTACGGCATCAATGACTTTTCTGCTTCTCACACCTGGGGGTGCACAAGAAGTTGGGAAGGGACACAGCTGGGACAGTTGACCCCAACTGACCACAGGGATATTCCATACCATATGACATCATGCTTGGCATATAAAGCTGGGGGAAGAAGGAGTGAGGGATGTTCAGAGTGCTGGTGTTTGTCTTTCCAAGTAACCATTACACATGATGGAGCTCTGCTCTCCTGGGGATGGCTGAACACCTGCCTGCCCATGGGAAGTGGTGAATGAATTCCTCGTTTAGCTTTGCTTGTGCATGCAGCTTTTGCTGCCTTTTTTACCTATTAAACTGTCTTTACTTCAACCCACGTTTTTCTCACTTTTACCTTCTCAGTTCTCATCCCACCAAGGCAGAACGAACAAGCAGCTCTGGGGCTGAGTTGCCAGCTGGGATTAAACCATGACATGTTACCAGCCAGATTTGGCTATTTGGGTAGGATATGGGGCATCTTGTGACCACACAGGGTTCTGCTCCAGGAACTGCCCTTAATACAAACGCTACCTTAATGGATGGGAAGACTTGATTTTCTTCCTGTGAACTCTCACCTTGGAAGCCAGACTTGCACTCCGATAGCTGAATGGGAAGGGAGAAGGAAGGTGGGAGCGGAGGCAACCTAAGGTGACTGTCACCCAGCCACAACACGTTGACATGGCTTGATTTAAACAGCGGACTGCAGAACTAATGCATTTGCAGATAAACGCTGAAGACACTGCTTTGAGAAAATTATAATTTCCTTCCTCAGACAGAGGGAAAAGTGAAATGCATCTGCCAGATTATGAGCTGTGAACGATTTTCTTAATCTTACTGAGAACACAGTACATAAAGCAAGATCTGGTCACAACATGGGAACAGCCGGCATCCAGCAATCCTATGCATCTAGCAGGGTGGAATGTGGTGACAGCCACACCAGCCCAGCTGGGTGCTAGGCAGGAAAAACAGGTTATTTTGTGCTTGTGGCAGTCATAAGGAACGGTTGGACTATGCAGCAAATCTGATCCTGGGGCTATTAGGACTGGATCAAAAGCTCTGCAGCCGTGTCAGGCCACTGCTGAGCTGGTATAAGCTCACTCTGTTAGAACAAATTTGTCCGAAGCGTTTTGCCAAGGTAAGTTGCGCTCAGCCCGCGCTCACCAGGCCTGTCCCACAGGAGACCCTCTGCTTCCCAGCCTGTTTGCATCTCTCTCATCCACACCGTTCAGGTTTGGTAGTCAGGCACCCATGAGTTTTGGCACTGAGTGAGGAGAGTGGGAATTCAGGCTTTCCCAACAAGCCACATCCTAGCTGAGGCACTAAAGGAAGCGGTTGTCTCTTCAAGACCATACATTACAGCCATTGTTAGTCAGTCATTGTAAAGTGCTCTTAGAGCAGTGGCAGATGTCCTATTACACTGAGAGAAGTAAGACACCTGGGTTCGTTACCACCTAATTAGGTTCTCCATGTGATTAACTACTTGTGTTGCAGACAAAGAAGCAAACTACCCAAATGAATGCCAACAGAAGACAAGCTGGCATGGCAGCAGGCACCTGACAGGCACACGCAGATCTGTAACTCATCTGGCTTCCTGACGGAGAGTGAAGGAGTTTCAGTAGAAGTTATAAAACTATAATCAGAAACTCTGATAGCATATGTTTTGCCTGAGTCGTAGTTAGGTCCTTTGAGACTCCCACAAATCCTTATCATCTCACAAAGAGAATCCATCTTGATCCCTGGTGGATCTGATCCACCTAAACATTTGTGCTTCCTCTGCAGAGCCCTCAGCATCTTCCAGTCACCTCAGCATCTCCTCCTTAGACACACCTCCACCTTCCCAGGAGGGGAAAATTCTCTGTACCTTTCTGTACTCCTCTCCTCAAAGCCTACCCTGTGCATCTGCAGAAGACCATATTTCTACCTTTGTCCTGTAAGAAAAACTTCTGTTGAGGAAGTCCTTTTGTATAGTCCTGAGATTTGTCTGTCTTCCTCTTCCCCCCCCTCCATTGGCTAAACCCAACAAGGTAACAAAGCTTGTCTCTGCAAAACTCTCTCTTCACTGAGAGCTTCCCAGCCTGCTAGAGCTGAGGCTGCAGTGTTCCTGCGTGAGCCTGAAGGCTGCAGGCTGGGTTTCCTCATGAGCGCCTGATCCAGCCCAAACACAGATCCACATTCAAACCGTCTGAAGCCTCTAATCAATCAGTGAATTGCACTGAACGCCCTTAGGAAAAAAAGATCTTTGATGAGGCTTTGCTGCTAGCAACCAATCCAAATCCATTAGCTTTCACATCTGGAGTTCCAACGAACAATAAAAATGAGCTTGATGGCCTCAATCTTGTCCTCATTTTTCAGCATCACAATAACCTGGCTCCACTAAACACAATTCAGCATGATTGCCTGACTGCTCAGACTTTGGGGATACCCAGAACCACTACAGCTGCCAGAGAAGAGGGTCAGGACAGAGGGTGCTTTGGCAAAACTCTGTGTGTCTGTGTGTGCACATATGCATATTAGGGCAAGATAAAAAGAACTGGAATTGGGCAGGATGCTGCAGGGTAGGATCAGGGGCATTGGCAGAGTTTTAGGATATAAATCCGCTTGGCATTTTCCCACTCATACGTGAGTATCTGGGCAGGAGAATTGCTTTTACAATATGGCCACCTTCCACCTTATTTCCACCCCTGTTTGAAATTTAATTGTTAGTTTGTCCTTGTAGACTTTTCTGGTGTCCCCTCTCAAGCCCATCCAAGCCTGCATCCCCACCCTGTAAGAAATGGAGGGCCTTCCTTTGCAACTGGGCTGTAACGAAGGAGAGTTTCCTCTGCTTCCCAGGGCACCCGCAGGCAGGACTCAGCTGATTCCAGGAGATCTGAAATGCGAGGAGGTAACAGTGCACGGCATACAGAGGCTGGGATAATTGCATGATTTGTGCTGATGATGAAAGCTGTGCTGATGCCAGCCTGGGACACGCGTGCTTGGACTCGTCCCAGTGCTGCAAAGAGTCCAGCACAGCCCTGCAGCTGCCAAGCCAGTTGCCTGGCAGGTGGGCAGAGCCTGTGTAGCAGGATCTGGAGCACCAGATTTTAGATGCTTCTCCTGGTTTGTCCAGGAGCTTCCTATACCACAAATGGTTATTCTGGTTTACTTCTTTCTGCATTTCTCAAGTGATCTTGCTGTCAAAGCGAGGTGGAGAACCCGGTGGCAGTGATTGCATGAGGGACTCTGGTTCTTCCACTGCTGTGTGAGCAACCAGCCCTGGCCTAGGATTTACTGGTTTAGTTGAGCCCTATTTTCGACTACCTCGCCCCACACACATACCCTCCAAGAGCCCTCTCCCTCCAGTGTGAAGAGCACTTGGTAGTGGCAGTGGCTTTTCTCCTTCCCCCTTTTCCTTCCTGCTGTAGCCCAGGTCCCATTTCCTGACCTCACCTCTCTCTCTCCTCGCCTTTTACAAGCAAGGAGCCCATGCTGAGACCTCTGTGTGAAGCCATCAAGAGCATCTGCTAACAGGCAGCCTAATAGCTATTTAATGCGCCTGATGAAGCTAATAGGTTTGTAAAGAAAATATGAACAACAATAGCCAAAGAGGAGCACTCAAAAGCATTCAAAACTGGCAGGGTCTTTCCCTCATGGACTTACGTAGCTGAAGGTGCCTGAAGCCAGGCAAAAGCTTTGCTGGCTTTCCAAAACTGTCACATTCCCGGGAAGGAGGCTTGATCCGACAATGACACTGTCTGCCCCACCCACAAGATCATATGAAGGATCTCCAGGCGGCTCCTAAACGGCTTTGCCAAATGCTGCCAGCTCTGGGGTGGAGCAGAGCTTGTGGACAGGAGGTCAGACTTCTCCACGATAAGGATCAGGTCACTGCTGGAATTACTGCTGTTAATATCCTCACAGTGGAGACAAAGGTCTGTTAAGGCCGCATCCCACAGATTTCTCTTCCCCTAACACAGCAGAGTCTACCTGTCAGAAGCAGATGGATTTATTTGATCTTGACAGAATTTATACCTAAATCTCTTAATACTTATTTTCCTTACGTGTAGCCAAAAGTTTTATGAGACACGCTAACCCCTGCTCAAGAAACAGACAATATATTTTGAAGGATATTGTATCTAGCTGACATATCATATAAATTCCCTTTGTCACCCTGGTGCCCACCTCTAGTTGTACAGCCACTGTGGAGTGAACACCAATCCATATCTCTCTGGGGCTCCTCTAAAGGCCCTTATCACTGTGCACATATGTTGCCTGAGCAGGATGCCCAAGCCTGGAAATAAAAGCTGAGCTGAAACGAGTCAGGTTGTTGTCAGATGATTTTACTGTTCAGGTGTCAGTGTTAATGGTACCAACCAGGGTAGGATATACACACTTTTGACAGACTTATCCACACCTCTGGAAGATGTGTGGGATCAGTGAGGGAGACGTGGTCCGCTTGGGGCAGTGAGATGGGATGTCTTGGCACTGCAGCCTGCCTGGGCTGTTCTTCAAGCTGTATATGCAGTGGCAGGAAACCCACGCCCACCCCACCAGGACATCTACTTGAAGCATACACCAGCGTTCACCAAAAATGTCAAGTATTTTCTTTCTACAGCATTGTGATATCAGTATCATGGACAACCCAGACTCTCCACCTGCTCCCTCTGCCCAGCCCAGCCCAGCCCAGGGCCATCTCTGTTTGAAAATGGGACAGCAGAAATGCAGGCTCTGTTTCTGCCACATTTCCCCATCCAGTAGCTCTCTGTCCTCTCTCCAGAAATGTCCAGCAGCACAGCAGAGCTGTGCGTCTGGGGTTGGAGCAGGTATGGGTAATGGGTACGGGATAAGGATACAAACCCTCATAGTATAAGAAGCAAAAAACTTTTTTTCACTCCTATTCATCATAACTTAAAATCTCTGAAAGATAGGTCCTGGCCCTCAGCAAGATCAAATTGATTGCCACATGGGGAATTATTGACAGGAGAGGGAAAAGAATATAATTTTCCTCTGGCCGCACCCTAAAAGCTCACCAAGTCCTTATCCAAGAAGAGCAAACGCAGAGCAGTGGGTGATATGTGACAATTTGGCTCATTACTTACAAAGAAGACCATTGAGAATGATTGCTTTTCCTTTTGTAGCTGAATTTAGCTAAGTCTAACTGCCCTCTGGTTAAAATAATGCCTCACTGCTTTAAGGGGTAAAAAGCATATGTTTAGGTCTCGTTAAACCTGGGATTTGGAGTTTGCTCATGACTTTAGCAGCTTACTTGGACCTGATGGCACCTTGGTAGTCTCAGAGGAGGGGTTTTGAGTTGCCATTAGAAATATTAAGCACGTTGACCAAAGCAGATCCTGCGGAGAGAAGCCCAGAAGAATGCTTGCACATGGATGCTTGAGGGATAAATACCCCGTACGCCTGTACTGCCCAGCCCTGAGCAGTAGCACGGCTGGCTCCTGGCCTCAGGGAGCCTCTGCTGCCATTGGCCAGGGTGGCATTGAGACCTGGGGGACAAGGAGCTGGCAGACAGGGAGCTGGCCTTCAGCATCAAGGGGCAACGCAGCACCGAGGGTGCCCTTTTCCCATGGAGAACCAGAAGCTTCCTTTGCCTTGGCAACACCACAAAGACAAACGGGATTCATAACTGTAGGAGCTCCCCGCAGCCAGGAGTTTGAATAATTCACTTCCCTGCTGGGGAAGAGACATCAATCCTTTCTTATCAACCCCTTCTACCACCTCATAAGATGTATGAGGGAAAGGCAGGAGGCATTTTTATTATTTTTATTTAGTTTGCGGATGTTTAGTGTTCCTCACTATGGGCTATATTCCGTCCTCACGTGTGTGATATTCTCAAGACCTTTATCAGTTAACTATCCTTGCTTTAATTTTCCCCCTGTTCTTACCCTTACTTTTCCCTCTTTATAAATTACAACATTCAGGCCTTTGCTGGCAGTAGAGAGCACTACATTGTTCTGGAATAAAATGGACTTTATTCCATTATAATGACTCTGCTTCCAAAGGGGAGTAGTTATACTGGAATAAAAGTACTTTTTATGCTCCAGTCTGGAGCATAATTCAATCATAAATTACATCAGAAAAAAATAAACCATAATAATAAAATGGCAGTTTGTGCATTGATTAAAGTGAAAACACTCTTCATTCTGGAATATTCTGTGTATAAAGTGAAGTTAGTGTGCAATAAGCAAGGGTGTGATTTTTTATAGCACACTAACTACCCTTCATTCATTCCCTAATGGATATCCCGCCAGAAAACACAAGTGCCTTTAGGTGAGGCAGGTTTGAAAGCGGAATAAACTATTGTGCATTAATGTGCACTAGGAGCATTCATAAAGGAGTGTAGAGAAGTAAGTAGTGAGGCAAAAATCCACCACTAACTACTCCCACAGTGGCACCCCTGGGGAGGTTCAGGCAAGTCCAGGCTGGGACAACTCTAGTGGGAGAATCCTTCACATTTTCCTGTGGTAGGAAAATTTTCCAGACCCATTGGTCCTCATGGTCTGGGTCTTGAAACAAGTTGTGCGACCTTGATGAAAGAGGAAGCTGTCCTGTTTTGGGAATGGGGATATGCCACCAGGAAATGCCAAAATTATCCCTTCTAATCTTGCATCAGAATGTATCTCAGATCCCTCCGAGCAGCTGACCAGCCAGCTCCATGAAGATAGGGCTTTGTACCTGTGCAGATACCCCAAAGGATCAAGCAGCCAACATCACACGCATACAGCCAGGGGCTATACTTAGGGCAGTTTCTGTTCACTTCTCTTGTCAGACATTAATACAGCATTTGTACCCAACATCAGTTTGTATCAGTCAAGAGCTCTTGATCAGACTTCAATGCACCCCATAAAGCAATCGTTTGCAGGGAGCAAGGGAAGTGAGCTCCTGGCTAGGAGACTTCCCAGGGAATCTGTCATTCTCTTTGATTCTGCTCTATATTTTTCTTTGTGTGAATTTACAGGCTAAGAGAGTTAAACAGTATTCACATTTGCTAGTTTTACCTAAAGAAGAGAAATATGCTATAAACGCTCTTCAGCTGTTTTCTACTATGATGTGCTAGACAATTATATCAAGGTATACGCAGCAGCGATTTATGTGCCAACCTCAGCTCTGCCAGGGAGCCACTGCCTGTTGTCCCCACTGATGAGAAAGGATGTGTCCGAGTACAGCAAGAAATCTGAGTGCCTCCCAAGAATGGCACTCAAGTCCTTGACGACATCCAAGTAAAATTTACACATGGTTCAGGACAAATAGGGCCTGCCATTTGGGAAACCTGACCCTTCAAGATATCCATATTTCATTACCCAAGACTTGGTTTGCCCAAAACCAGCCCTGCCATTGGCCCTGTCTTGCAGCCCCCTGCTCTCCCACCCCAGGGCTCCCCATGCCAGCTCTGAGTTTCTTGCTAAGGAGCCATGTCACTGCCACACTGCAGGCTGGGCTCAGGTATGGCTTCACTGGTTAAAAATACCCTCAAAGCCTCATTACTTAACACATTTCCACTAATGTGATGTTCAAGTATCACTCAACGCCTCATAAAAAATGATATTTTGACGCTTTAGCTACTCATGATAACACTAAGGTGCCTTGACAAAAATGGCATATTCAGGAATATCACTGCCCGTATGCATGTGAAAAGGAACATTGTCTAGGACATCGTGTTAGTTACAACACGTCCGTGGACTTCATGGTGTGAAGTCATGGACACCTGCAGGTCTCTGAGCAATCTGAACTTCAGAGCATGGTTAAGTCTTGTGAGTCCACTCATTTCTGCACTATTGTCCTCTATGCTGAAAAGTAATTTAAGCTTAGCTAATTTCTTTTGCGCTGAATAGGGTCAGGAGAGCTCACACAATCTCCTGCCAAAGCTCAGCTGTCAGAGTGGTGACATTTAATGAGCAGAACAAAATTCAGGCAGGAGGGAGAAGATGGTTAACATGTTCAGCTACCAGATAGGATTCTTGAAAGCTCAAGATCTTAAAAGTATTTTCCAACTTAAATGATTCTATGATCTTCTCCCTTCCCGGCATGTGATTTCCAGTGCGGGGCACGGAGAAACGAGCCTGTGGAAATGACACAGGGCTCCAGAGGCAGATCAGTCTGAGGCCATCAAATGAGTTTCTTTGTGCTCAGATCAAGAGTAGATTCCAGCCCTGTGCACTAAGCTGCTCATTGCACTCCTTGGGCCCCTCGCTGAAAGGTTAGGGTGAAGCACAAAGCGAACATGGAATTCGAGATGTGGATTATATCAACAATTACAATCTGGAGCATAATTAAATTATAAATTAAATTGGAGTTAAAAAAACCCGACCATAATAATAAAAGGGCGATTTGTGCGTTGATTAAAGTGAAAACATGCAGTCATTAGCCTGTGTATAAATCTTGTTAGCTGCGAGCAGAGCTGTATGTTGTCATTAACCTGGTGAGTGCCTGTGGGGAACTGGCACTTCTCTGGGTGTTTAAAACATGGATGTGCATCAAGGCAGCTTCTGCCCTCTGGGACCTCAGTGCTGGAGGTCAGGCAGGGGAGTGGTACATATCTGCTGGTAATAAAAATCACTCACAGGCTTTGCAACGCCTCGTACACATCTATTTCCATGGGACAAGAGCTACCAAGAGGTGGCCACTTTTAAGTGTGAGAAAAGGGCAGATGATGGGAGATGCTTTCTCCAGAGACCACAGGCCAGCCTCGCTGAGACTGTGGGGCTACACACAGAAAGGGGAGGGAAGTGAAGTCATTGTGTGGGGGAAAAACATGAGCCTTCACCAATCCTTGGTAAATCTCGAGAGGATAATGGTGACCCTAAATGAAAGGAGTATCCTCTGAGAGTGTTTCTGCATCCTGGAAAAATGCTTAGAAGACCAAAGCTAGAAAATTCTGCTCCTTTGTTTTTGTCTCAAAGGCTTTCAGGGAGAGCTTTGAGGGTTGCCAAAAGCCAGGTGCTCCTGGCCCTTGCCTCATATACCTGGGAACTTCTTGCCCCATCTGATCTCTATTGTGGACAGGGCAGAGACCTCAAGCAGATCTGATGTATCTTAGACCTTCTTCATGTTCCCGATTAAAATGTCAACACGCCTTCCTCCCACACAGTGCTGTGAATCCTTCCTCTCACATCTGTTTTGCCCTGCTGGGCTCAGGAGTTTGTGTCTTCCCAACACATTCTGAATAACCTTCCCAAGTAACCCTGCTGGGATGCATAAAGGCCCCTCCTTACAGCCCCTTCTTTCTCCTGTGTTTCATACCTCTCCTGAGCCAAGCACATTGTGTTCCCATATTATGAGAGAATAATTGCTTTTCCACAGCTCACATCCATGCTATTTTTTTTCTCTTTTGCTTTACAAACTCCTCTCCCAGAGAAATATGTCCCTGCATGAGAGCTTTAGATCGAATTTTTAGATCAAATTATCCTTCTGTTCTATAGTACCATCCGTAATTACTCCCTGTAACTTTGCTTTTGCAAGTGATCGCAACCATCAGGCAATTTTCACACATCTCGCCAATAGAACTCAAGAACAAGCAAATATTAGAGTGAGTGTGAATTTATTTTTATTTATAAATTACTTAACATAGAAAAAAAAAAACCGACAAGTTCCGAGCACTTAGCAAATTACTGACTTGAAATAGATTTTGCAAAATTTGCCTGTGTTGTTTTCTCCCGTGCCTTGCAAAAAGGGGAGGGAGGGGGCGCAGAGGGAAAGGCATACGTGCTTAGATACTGGAAAGACTGGAGAGGAGCTGAACAAACCGTGGCACATTTCACAGTGTAAAGACGCATACAAAAGTCTTGAGCTTTCAATACAGTGAGAATTCTCAGTCGCTCCTAAGTTTAGGCACCGACTCAAGATATCAACATGAGGAAGGCAAGCTTAGTATTTCACCTGTTCATGTATGTCTGAACAGTCTCCTCTAGCGTCTCAGTAGCTTCACCTGGCAGCTACTCCGTTACTTCCAACTTTCATTTGGTTTGGAAATGATTCTTCCCCAGATTTGTGTCGCTTCCCGCAAAATTTCAGCCAGAGATCTGGCCAACAGGGAGCTCAGCTCTGAATCAGCCCAACTTCAGTTGCAAGTGTAGCAGAAGAGAAGAAGAAAGATCCAATAAAAAAGCCCTGCGCTTGACTCCATCTCAAACTGTTCAGTTCCAGAACTGAATCCAAAACCAAACTTTGCATTCAGACCCATCTGCCACAAGCCCTTGGCTCACAGGTGGAAGCCTGTAACCTGCTGCCAATGAGGGCATGTTTCATGACACTGCAGTGGGAAGACTTGGCTGGCAGAAAATATCAGCGGCTGCATCGTCCAGAGGCAACAAACACCAGCTTGCTCATATGGAAAGTGGAAATTGGAACAAGTACGAAAAATCAAGACCATCGCACAAGACAGTAGCACATAGGTTTTGTCATTTTGGCCAGGCTTTTCCAAGGCCAAGGGCAACAAGAGCCTGTCTGTCTTAAATGGACTTTTCTTGATATCACCAGCATGGATTACCAAGGCTAATCTTAGATTTGAACTGGGAAGTCACGGGGAAGTTGCAAGAAAGAGGGCTTTTGGCTAGGAGCAGGGTCCCAGTAGTGAACTTTGTTCATGTTAAATGTCAGAAAGAGAGCATGCCTAGTGGTTTTTGGCAAGCTTGCTTTCAGCTACCAAGTTGCAGAGCAGATCAGATAGTGGGATCTCTCTTCCTGGACATTTTCAAGACTCCGCTCAACAAAACTGTGGCTGATCTGATCTCATGTTAGTGATGGTCCCAGAGCAGCTGGGTTATGTGATCTCCAGAGAGCCCTTCCAATCAGATTTTTTGATTTTTGTAGTGCAGGTATATCCTCCTCGGCTTGGTTCTCTGTATAAATATAAGGGTAGTGCTGAATCTGCATCATCCCTCAGAATTCCCAGCAGCGAAGTGAATCAAAGGTTCACAAGATAACTTGGGATGGACAAGACCATCGCGGGTCATTTGGTCCAACAGGTTGCTCAAAGTAGGGTCAGCTTAGGTTGGGTACCAGTACAGCAGTGAGGAGAGATCACAGGCTATTTCTGAAGCCCAGCAAAGGTCACCTTTATCCAGAGGGTTCACTTACACTGCAGAGAAGCCTGCCAAACACGTGGTTCCTAAAGTATCTCACACCTCCCCCTAAAATATTTTAGTATTCCACAAACCAAAAGAGAGATTGAAATACCATTTACTTCTTAGCTTCTAGAGGAAACCTCCATAGTAATCAGGAATTTAAAAAATCTGAAAGGCACTCAGATGCTATGGAGTCTCTCCCCCCATCCAGGAGCACAGTCTCTTACAGCCATGGCAGTTCAGATAGAAATTGCCCTTAAAGCCCTGCAGAGAGAAGCCCCATCATACCTCCAAGCAGCCTTTTAAAGAGCTTCATCCTCCTTCCTATCATGATGCCCCTCTGTGTTTTAACTTAGTCTCACCTCCCACGGTACAAAGGAACGGCATCTTTCCCTCTTTTCACACATCTTTGGTAGGTTACCATCGCATTCATCTGCAAGCCCTGCAAGGCAGGGGCACAGCCTCATGGAGGCCTGTACAGCATCTAACACAACTGGGCAGGAATCAGAGCCTTTCCCTTTGTATCATATTTGTAAGACTCAACCTGCACCAATGAATGCACTGACCCTGTAAAGCAGGGAAGTGTCATTTCAGAGATGAGAAAATGAAGCAGAAAGACATAGCAGCATGCCAAAGTTCACACAGGAAGTCCGTGCCAGGCCTGGGAATCAGGCCTTAGTCGAGCATCTTAATGTTCTCTCCTCTCCTTTTGGCACTGCTGAGATATAAAATAATAATAATCATGAAATGGGCCCAGATACTAAGAAGATCATCACCTTAATTCAAATAATAGAAATAGCCAGCATCTGTGTAATGCAGAATCAAAATGGTGTATAATGGGGAGAACAAGATGTAGCTTAGACTCTAAAAGTAATTAAGATTTCCTACCTAAGTTTCTTTTGCTTAATGTACTTCCAAAAAAACATTCATCTGCTTGCAAATGCCTGACCCTAGGAGTGCAGGTTTCAATGCGATGGAAAGGCATACATTGGCAGAATGACAGCAACTGAACAGCATCTCATCTGGATCCAAAAATGTAAAGAAAAGGAAATACTCATTATTCTAGAGGCTCAAAGACAATTTCAATCCATTTTAACTCTAACAGGTCCCCCTGTGGCCTCTTAAAACCTACTGAATTGAAGCAAAGTAGTGTAAGCGGCAGAGTTTCATCTTCAAAGGTGCAGTGAAAATATCCAGGTTGACAAGAGGGCTCAGTTCAGGAGGTTTTGTGGGGTTTCACTGTGGACTTTTAACAATGCTCTTCCACAGCACCTTTTATCTCTGGATCTCACTGCACTTTAAAGATACTGACTGATCTCTCACCACGTTTCTCCTGGGAGAGGTGTATTATTATCTCTATTTAATTAGCAGGGAAACTGAGGCATAGCAAAAGGAAGTTATTTGCTCGGGCCTGCACAGCACGCTGGTGGAGAGCAGGGGAGAGCTGGGATTAGGTACACCCTCTCTTGATGGTTTAGGTGTCCCCCTCATTTTTATCTTCTCTGCTCCTGCTTGCCTCTTCAGCTGCAGTCTCTCCCAGCCCTGAGCTGTCAGGGGCCCTGGGGGATGTGAGGGGTGTGCTGAGCCAGGCAGTGATCACAGCAAAACAAGAAGCAACCCTGCCTGTTCATTCAGAGCAGTTCTGAGCATGCAAAGAGAAATCTCAGTGGCCCAGACAAGACCTCATGGCTCCAACAGCCCTATTCCTAGGCTACTGGTCATAATTTGCAGCGGTATAAAGCAAAAATGAGAGGAAAACCTCCTCCTTCCTTCCCATTACTCTAGCATTGCACAGTGCCACTGCTGTGCTAGAGAAGGATATGAATTTCTCTCAAACCAAGAAAAGAAGTCCCAGGCTGGAAACTGTAGCTGTACTGGAAGCTTTTGGCATTCACAGTGCACCTCTACAGGACCTCTTTCTGATCCCAGAGTCACACCTGTCTTTTTAATCTGTACGTGCTGGTTTTCCACATACACATATAGACATGCATAAAGATGCATAAATGAATGTTTATGTGGCTCTCCAGAAAGCAGCAAGGAGAAGCCCAGAGAAGAGAGAATTACTACTGTCACCCTAGCAAGGTCTTCCACTTAGCTCCCTTTCACAGCTATTTAAATATCAGCATTGTAAACTGGAGTTAAGATCAGCAATATTGAAGACCACATATTCCCCCTGCCTTCTAAGGAAGCCCTGGCAGGAGCCAGCAGTAGTCCAGGCATGTTAAAACATATTACCTCATGCTTGGTGCCCCACTTGCACAGAAGTGGTGGTTGCTAGCTCACATCCAAGCAGTTCAGAGAGCTTTCTCTGATTGCACTTGAACACAGACAGGTGTGTTCATGGGAAAGCGAGAGTGGAAGGCACGTCCCCCCAGTTTACCTTTATTCCATTGTTCTCCTCATAGCTTTCAAGGGTTTTAACTATATTTAGGCTGGCAAGGACAGGCAGCGGAGCCTACGCTGTGCTCGCAATGTGGGGGTTGATACAATTTGATGGTGTCCTTTTGAAGACAATCCCACTGTAGAGGCCTGGCAGCTCTAGCAGAAGAGCTCTGGAGAAACTGGATCTAAGCTGAGGGAAAGCAGGAGGCTGGAGTAGGGGGAGTCTCTGACTGAAGCGTGTGTTGTCAAGTAGAACATCAGTGAGACAGTCACACAGTCTTAATAGAGTTTCCAACAGAGACGTGATTCAGAGCACCAAAACCAGGTGTCTACTTGCTCAATTTTGTTACGGGGGAAAAGCAGGTGCCCACAAAAAGGAGTTCAGGATTCCTGAGCTAACTGCATAAATGTTTTGTAATTCACTAATAACAGCCACAACTCAAACATTCAGGTTTGAAAGATGCAGAGGTATGCAGAGGCTTTTCTTCCTTAAGAGCAGCCAAACTTACTGAGGCCTTGACCCTATTCCAGGGAACAAGAAGTGTCTCCTCTCTCCAGCACAGGGCTGCCTCCGAGGTTATGCAAGTCCAGTTCCCTCACAGGGCTGCAGGGAGGTGATGCCAGTGGACACTGGAGGTTGCTAAGGCACTCTGGCTTCAACTGGAAACTGTCACATGCTGCCTGTTGGTTGGGCTCACAGTTTGCTAAATGGAATGCATCGTCCCCATGCTGATCATAATTAATGGAGATGCTCTGAGATTTTTAAGAGGCAAGCACCTGTTCTTTTGGAACCAGAGAACCTGAGATTTATCACTGGTGCTGCAATGAAGAGGGAAGTCAACATGATGTACAGTGTAGAGACCATCAAAAATTATTCCTGTGACCATGGATTCATTGAATTACTTAACATCCTCACAAGGAACTCTGGAGTTTAATAATGCTAATGGGGTACTTTGAGATCCATATACAGAAGAACTGAAGGAGGAAAATGATCATTATGTTCTCCCACTGTCATCTGCAGGTTTCAAAATATATTACAGTCCTTCAATAATTGTCACAATGCCCCACTAAGTCAATATTATTATTATAGTTTCATAAGTTCTGAGAGACTGATTCTGATCTCACTCACATGGATTCAGTCACAACATCCTATCCCAGCCAGAGGGTTGCCTCTTGCATTTCAGGGCTGTGGGAATATTGTGGGTTAGAAACATCTCCCACATAAAATAAACTAGCTTTGACCACAAAGGACCAGATTAGAGAACTGTAATGGTGCCTCACATAGATGGCAAGTCTGGTCCATCAGCTCCATTGCATTAATGATGCTTTACAGCACAGGTCCTGTCCCACGTGAGAACTTTGGCAATTCTAGGTGCAATCCTGGGGTTCTTTCAGAAGTGGACTTGGAGCCTGACCCAGGGGCTCACACCTCAAAGCAGAACTTTCTATTTACCTCACTGTGCATGACAAGAAAACCCAAACAACTCATTCAAGAGTGTACAGTGGTATCAGTAAAACTGCTCAGAGAGAAAGCTGAGTCCTCACCTTTGACCAGCAGATAACCCTTCCCTCTCCGTGGTTTTGGACTGATGACAGTGCATTAGGCAACAGGTTACATAGCTGCAGGGGGGATAGGGGGTTAAGAATTTGATTTCTGAGAGTTACAGGAGGTCCCTTGTCAAAACTTTCACCTCGGTGGATGACCTCAGTGTTCATCTCCATAAAATGGGGAGAATAAAGCAATCTTGCTTTATACATTGCTTTGAGATTCACAGATAAAACGTGTTTTCTAGAGCTCTGATGCTTTGTTAAAAATTTCATAGCATCACTTTCCCTTCTGCCCTCCATACTGCTAACCAAAATTCAGGGGGTTGTGGGTTGTTGCAGGGGGATCAGGAACTAGAAAGAAGTCTTTTATGATATCTTATTTATTTGCAAAGAATGCATGGACTCATATTTTCTTCCATGCAGGAGAAATCAAACAAGCCAGAGAGTTTCTTTGCTTACAGCATCAAACTCTAGGCTTTTCCTTAGGGTCAGGCTACCAGCTGCTTGAACAGACTGTGCTTCAGCTCCCTTCTTTCTCCATACTTGTGTTGGAGTTACATTCTCTCTCTCACATGCATACATACCATCCCAATTTTTTCAGAGCCTATTGAAGTTGTCTTTCCTGAGAGGCTAAAGTGTGCCTGTATGACCTCTGGCTTGGATAGAAGCCTGCTATCATTTCATAAGAGACTTTAACCATCACTCTAGAGTGAAAAATGAAATTTAGCTCAAGCTACAATGGCACTGGTGATTCTCAAGCCCTAAAGCAGTGGCCAAAACTACCCAGTACTCTGCTTCTGAGAGCATCTACCCAAGAACATGAATTTTGCACTTGAATTGCTGCGAGCCTTCTTGGGAGAATTTCTTCACAGGAGTTCAAATGTTTCTCTCTGTGGCTCTGGCACATACTCAGGGAATTTTCCTGAGGGGCTCTGTAGTGAGTCTTCTCTGTTGACTTGCAGGGTGTGCTTTTGCTCCCAAAAACACCACTAGTAAGTCAGCCGTGGGAGGATGAAGGATGCAGAAAAGAGGATGAGTTTGGAGTTGTTTCAGTTTCTTTAAAGCAAGGTGGCAGAGCGCAGCAGAAACAGAGAGAGGCAAGATCTGGGAATTTCAGAGGCAAGAAGAAGAAAATTATATTGAGGGTCTCTTATGACTCACTGGGACTTTACACCTAAGATTGTGAACTCTAGGGAGAGCACCACAGGAGAAAAGAGGAGGAAGGAAAAGCAGCTAAAAGCTAATAGAAGCAAGGAAATACATTTGGGAGATGTGGGAAAGGCACTGGGGGAAAAGGATAGGTGAAAGCAACATGAAGGGAACAGAACCTGAGAGGTGAAACAAAGCTGGGGGGTGGGNCAAATGGGGAGGAAATAAACCAGTCAAGAGAACAGGGAATAGGAAAGGAAGCAAGCAGGCTTTTACCCAAACAGGTAAAAATTTAGGATGCTGCTTCCCACATTAAAAGGAAAACAAAAAAATAAAGGCACCTTGTTTAGAGATGGGAACGTAGCTATGGATTAGACCAGAGCTCTGGAATAACCACGCTCCTCGGAGCTAGTGGCCGATTTTGAAGACCCCGGCTGCACTGGCCCTTCTCGCAGCGCAATGAGGAATTGCTGTGTCCAAGAGCACCATCAAGCGGTGAAGGGAGAGCGACATGGAAGCAGGCAAAAGGCGCTTTTTGGCGCATGACGGAAAGCGGCGCGGAGCAATTCAATGCTGAGCGGTATCCCTGGCACGGAGCCCTGCATCTCACCGCGGAGCAGGCTAAAGGGAGAGAGGAGGCTCTGCACAGGCAGCTGCTGCACGCACAGCACAGCCCAGCCAAGGGGCTTCTGATTGCAGGGGACGTGCGGGAAACAAGGCAGGAACGGCCCAGAGAGGAGACAGAAGGATCCGTGACAGAGCAGGGAAGCAGTGGCACTACAGGATGGAGCGGGAAGGAACAACCTGGAGAAGGTGCCCGGGATCAAGTGCGACAGCAAGGGGGAAGGGTGGGAAGAAGCAGCAATTGTGGGAAGAAGCAGCAATTGTGGGGGTCGCTGACTGAAACCAGTGTGATCGCATACGTCACAGGTATTCGCAGAGGGCTCAGGAAAATCAGAATAGCAGCTCAGATCTGGGCACCTTACCGGGGAATTACCTCTCCACAGTACTAATCAGCCTTCCCTAAAATTGCGGTATTCATGACTGCTGGTGCTGTGCCCAGCATGGCTTTGGGAAGAATCACATAAGGGATAATTGTGACTAGGTCAGAGTGTAACAAGTCAATGATGATGGATTTTAACAAAGGAGCGGATGTGGCAAAAGCAGCTTCTGTGTGTGTCTGGGATGCTGGAGCGTGAACCTGACACAGATATCAATAAGGAAATCGTGACTAATATAAAGTGAGAACTCAGTAAAAGCTGGTGCTAGAAGAAGCATATTGACCATTGCTACTCATCTGCCAGTTTTCACTCACAGATCTCAAAATACTAATAATAAAAAAAAAAAAAGGTGGGGAGATCAGTGTCACCTTCTTTATTTTACAGCTTGAAAAACAGAGACATGGAGAAACAAATCATTTGCCCAGAAAGCATAAGCAAGAGCAAAGTTTCAATGCCTTGGGTTCTGTGATGAGTGTCCTGCAAAACAGTCCATGCTGCCTCCACACAAGGAGGAAGCATTTCACCCGGGCACAGACAGTTCCCTTCAGGAAGGCTTCAGAGGTAGGGAGGAGAGTGAAGATGTGGTAGAGTCCAGGCAGACAAACAAGAGATGAAAGGGTGGGCTGAAGGAGATGGGAGAGTTGAGTGTGGTCCACACAGGAGGAACACCACCAGGCTTGTAGTGAGCGCTGGCAGCAGAAAAGGGAGCAGTGATAATGACAGAACTTGTTTGAAAGGCAGAGAGAAGAGGGAAAAGGGCTCAAACAGCTGTGAAAGAGCAGTGAAAGCAGTGAAAGTGCAGCAGCTGATGAGGCACAATTCGCACCAGGAGGTGAAAGAGAGAACACCCAAGGAAAACTTCCTTGATCAATAGCACTGAGAACCATGGGGAGGGCACAGAAAATAAGGGGGAAAAAAAGGGTTTCCTCTTACAAGAAGGAGAAAAAAAAAAAAAAAAAAGGAAATGGACAGCTTGCAACTGAAGCACCAATAGGATCATTACAAGAGAGAGACTGATTTCCCCTGAGCAAGACCTATCTTGTATCACACCAAGCACAACTATCTCAGTCAAGTATGAACTTCAAGGAAGACGCTGGCACTTCATCTAACTTTGTGGGCCCCTTAAATTCACAGTGTGTTCTTTGTTGGTGTTTGTTGATTTGGGTTATTGTGCGTACTTTGTTTTTTGGGTTGTTTTTTCTTTGTTCTTTTGTTTTGGTTTTTTATTGCTAATATTATTTCTTTTTAGCTCTTTTCTTCAAATGGCTCCCTTTAAAATGTCTCTTCCTAGACTCTGCCTTTGGCCTATCCTTTACTTTGGCAAGGCAGAATCAAAGGCCCTGGGGAGCTCTGCCATCTCAGCCACTGAAGAATTCTGCTGTGGTGACCTGTGGGATGATGCAGACTTCTCTGAAGCACTGAGGGACACATAGAGGTCTTTTTGCTTGTCTCATTAACCAGAATGCCTTTGTAGCTTCCAGCTGCTTCAGAGCAGTGGTGAGGTCAGAAAGGGGTGCAGACAGAGATTTCCAACATGTGGTTGCACATGGCAGGCAAAGGAAGGGGAGAAATATGTTCTCCAGTGGGCATCGCAGGCTATTTAAAATGCAATCATTAATGAGTCAAATATTTCCTCAAATCAGACTCCAGAGTCTCAACTTCCTATCATGTCTATTCCACACAGCACCAGTAATTTTCCTTTCCTCCCTCTTCTGTTGAGGTGATTAATAATTAATTATTATTAAAAGAAAAAGGCTGAGGGAACCCACTTCCAGTTTTGCAACCTAAAGGCTCAGACCGACACTAATTATAATACTCGTCACTTTTCACCCAGCTAGGCAAAATCTGGGTTTATGGCAGAAGGCTGTGCCTCTGCTCCTCACTGTATCTAAAGCTAATGGGATGGGGAGGGATGAGGAAATGCAGCAGATTCTCATTAGCTTTGGAAGGAACTCATATGAGGCAAGGCAGAAATGAAGAGGTCTCAGCTTTTGGAAAACCCTTTTGAAAGTTTGTTGGAGGAACCATAGCAGAACTGACTGCTTCTGACTTCTGCTAATACCCCATGCTGAATATTAATGATAAACATAATAAAATATGTATACAGTGTAATAGGAATAAAAACGCACATGTAGCACCACAGATTTATAATACTGCTTTACATACACATTCAGACAGCTGAGTAGTTGTGGTGAGCATGGAGCCTGCTGCAAAGAATAAAAACAAGCTCCATCCTCGAGATACTTATTCATGCTTGTGCCAGACTTTTTTCACGTCTGCTGTGTAGCTTTCAGGTCCCTTTGCTTCCCAGTTCCCAGAGTGATTACACTGTCTGGACAAACTTAATAGCTTAATCTGTATCATTGTCCTAGCACCTGGAAGTATTTAAAGCTGAGGAAAAGGGGTGGATAAGGAGTAGGTTTGCTAGAGATTTTACTATCAACAAACCAATGAATTGGAATGGCTTAAGTCTCTCCAGAAAATGACCTGCCTCCACTCCTGCCCTACAGCTGGGTATATCCCATCTTTTCCACCACCCTGGATCTGCACAGAGCAGTTCCTGACAGCTAGGGATTCTCAACAGCATCAGCTAGACATTCCCTGTGTGTAACATGGCAAATGGGAATACGTCTTGTTCTAAGCCCTTAATCATCAACAATAGTCAATGTTACAGAAGCCAGAAAAGTCTGAAAAGAGCCCAAAGTTCGTAGAGGCAAGATGACAGAAGAGAGCTGGTCAGCAGGTAAACATAGCTACCTTTTACGGTCTCCGACAGGGACTACATCAGGTGTTTGGGTGTTGTACCAATTAATCTACACTATTTTTTTCCCATCTGTATCATTTTGTCTAAAAAAAGAATTTGCATCTCCTTATAAGCTACCTCGCTTACTTTACATAGCATCCTTTCTTCTCTTTCAGCTCCGGTCCCTTTCTGCCATTCTTTTTCTGCATCTTTCATGCTTCACCCGTTCTATTTCTTCCTTTCACTAATTTGAGTTACCAGGACTGAAGACGACTGTCTAATTGTGTGGCCTAGAAGTAGTGATATTTTCCAATTAGAATTTTCAAGAGAACTTGGGTTTTGTTGGTGTGGGACTGTTTGCCCTGAGACACTGCAATAACACGTGTACCACACGGAGCTCCTCCCTGGTGTGGGCAGGACTGCACTTGGCCTCTCTCTATGATTGCACTTCCTCTGTGAGGGAAAAACAGATTTTTAGAACTGCTGGGAGATTAACAGAAGAAGTGACAGAATGCCTCCCACAATACTCCTCTCTCACCCAGCTTCCTAATTCTTCTTTCTTACTACACCAGTTTCTTGGGTTTCTTGCGGTGAAAGCTCTTTGCACACTGCTTTTCTTATCATACCACTACCTTTCCCACTCAAGGCAAAGGGAACAAGAGGATTCTGGAGTTATATCAGACACCGTACATAAAACAAGGAAACACACTTCAAATTACTGCAAGGAAAAGAGACGTAGTTCAAAAGTGCTGTGAACTCAGTGATTTCCATCTCGTTAGAGGAAAGTCTCATCAGAAGAGGGGCACAGAGCCAGGGAATGGGTTTGATCATTCTGAATGGGAGCAGTTGTGGGTACCACCACAAGCCTGCTGGATGCATTCTCCACTCTCTATCTCTGTTTTAATCTTATCTCATGATTCTTGAAGCAGAAGTGGCCTCGATATGTACAAATGACAACTGTGAGGCAAAACCCGCAGAGTGGTAGTAAAAGTAATGATTATGGTAATAACATAATGCAAGCAAAATACCTTAACATGTGTTTACAAATAACAACGCTCTCCTTTAAGGCACTTGAGACATCCCCTGCTCTGCAGGGTGAGCCTGTTCATCAGATAGGCTGTCTCTAGGGGTCTGACCTGTACCACTGAGCAGCTTCAGCTGGGAATTAGACCCCCTTCTGGGACTTAAAGGTCTGGAAATTATTTAAAGTGCTTGCAAGCAAATCCGTGGTGCCTATCAAACAGTTCCCCAGAGACAGTAGAAACGGGGGAGAAATTCTTCCTGTGGAGACTCTGACAGCGATCTTGAGAAAGCACCACGGGAAGCAAACGAGCGCTCACCTAAACACAGCTAGAGTTGTCTATTTCCTTCTCCTGCTCTGATACTCAGCACCTTTGCTTCCTACCTCTCGAAAGAGCTGTCAGCAGAGGTAGCTCACAAGGGAGATGATTTTTTGTCTGGGTCCGTTCACAGACTCAGCACTTTTACAGAGTCATTTCACTCTGAATGACTCCCAGGTTATTCATGCCAGAGGAACACGGTACCATCCTCCAAAGCATTTCAGTTACTGGAGCTCAAGGAGTAACCAAACATCTTGCCCAAATAGAAGATTAAGACTGCAAGCAGGACCTTCTGCTATACCAAGCAAGTCAAGGAAAGAGGAGCCTGCTGTGAACTGTCCTCCACCAGAGGTTACTGCCTTGTCCACTCCGTCGACTTTGAGACTTGTTACTTTTATTCTTTAAGACAAATTTGCCCATTTAGACTGAAACAGAGAGGAGCAATGAAAGAAGCAGCTCAGCTGGCAACTCTTTGAGGGATGGTATCACCAGCACCATGGGGGCAGCTGTCAGCAACTGCAGTGTCTTCCACTGACTCAGCTGTTTGCAGGACCATCCATTGCTTTGTGCCCTCGGCTCAGCCGCGAAGTAAAATGTGTTCACTGAATCAAGTGTCACAGCAATAACTTGATCACTTCACACTGAGAGCCTGTTAGTGAGATTCATTAAAATTAGTGTTTAAAATGGCTTTAGCTACCTCTAAGTTGGCTCAGGACAAGTCTCGCCTTGTCTTGTGTAGCCTATCTCCCTCAGCCCCTCTAGTGGCAAGGTCACCCCAAGAGCACATGAAAAGCAGTTTCCACAAGAGAGGAAAAAGAAGCAGTTTATACAACCAGCCTGTAAATCACTTGCACTCAACTGGTACAAGTTTCTTGTGTAAACCAGGTGTTAGAAAAACAACCCTTGCCCTTAATTAACAAAGATGAATTCAGATTGCAGGAGCAGGTGAGTTTGGCACCTAAGCTGGTAAGATCAGACAAGCTCAATAGAAAAATCTATGCACACAACATACACCCAGCGGGATACACACAGAGAGAGCCCTGAGAACACAAGATGGAAGAATTTCCATCATCAAAGCAGAACATCACAGGCAGCTGCAGGCAGCCTGAGGGCAGGACGCAGTTGCTAAGCAACTCTTCCCTAGGTTGGATGTCACACACACCCCCAAACCCAACCACACTGGGCACATTAGGGATATTTTGCACTGGGGTTTCAATAAGAAGGCAGCTAATAAGTGGGTTGTTTTCCAGTGCTCTCCTCAAGCAGTGCCAAGTACCTTGATTCTGTAATTCTAACCAACAGTCCCCTCTCGAAAACATCCTGGCCTTCTGTAGTTGGAAGTGGTATTTGACTGGACCAGTTAGTTGCTCATGGCATAAATATAGACATCGGGGTGAAACAGATGTGCAACATATACACCGGTGCTGACAGTTAGATGTTTTAGCTTGGTACTGTTTGACATGTGTGCCCAACAATAAGAAGTTCAGAAATAAATAGATGGGCAAGTAATAGAGAGCATGGTTAAAGAAAGCCAGAAAAAGCAGTTTTCCTCCCTACTCACTCCCCCAAGAAATGGCAAGCTTTATTTTTTCTCTTTTTTGTAAGAAATCTTTCTTAAGATGAAACAGTAAAACCATGAGAGGATCAATATTTTGAAGAAAGCAGAAATATTTTAGGACATCCCACCTTCTCTCTCAAGTGTTTGGATCCCGGGGAGTATCCATCAGCCCAGGAAGCTAAGGGTAGATGAGTATCTTGCAGAGAACAGTTCTTGGAGAGCTGAGAACATTGAAGGGCTGGTGACCTCATAAGCAGAAATCTGAAAGAAAAATCTACCTACAAAAACTTGAGAGTCTCAATTCAGCTGTGCCTGGAAAGCCAGAATCACCCAGCTCAGCAGAAGAACTCGAGTGGAAAAGGGAAAAGAGAAAAGAGAAGTGGTTGGGGAACTGACAGCAGGTCACAGCTTGAGCCATGCTGACCAGGCAGCAGATCTGTGCCTGGTTTCTGCTGGGAGCTTCGGCAAAGCTCATGCCCCGCTGCAGAACATTTCTGTTCCAGTGATACAGTGTCACCTGAACAGATGAGAATTTCTTAAAGAAACTTTTCCAAACTGGTCTTGCCATAGGTGTGCATTTTTAGTGCTGCCCCAGCCTAAGTCATGGAAGGTTTCCCATGGCTGCAACAGCTTTGGGCTAAACCAACACATCACGAGGTGCTTAAAAATGCCTTCTCACTTTGGGGAGTAACTAAGACACAAGTGACCAGATTTCTGACAGCACTGACAGCAACTTGGCTCTTTCAGGGATAAGGCAAAGATATTGGCATGCAAGCTGCAAATATCAGCATGCATTCACCCCGTCCTGGCAGAACTGAGATGTCTTGTCTGAAAGGTATTTATACATGTATGGAGCAAGTTTATCTAGTGCTCTAGCCATCATAAATTCCTCCACTCCACCCTAAACTACTTTTGCTAGAATGTTTCTCCGTAATTATTCGTCTGTGATAACAGGTCCATTGTGCCAGGCGTAGGACAAGCACACACCTAGAGACACCCCTGGGCCCTCAAAAACAGAGATACGAGTGCTTGGTATTATTAACCTAATTCTACAGATGAGCAGCTGAGATTCCAGGATCCTTAATCAAATGCTTATGTCCTTTTGGGGTGCTCATGGAAAAACTCAACACATTACCCACACTGTCTGAATGGCAGAGAAGCATTTTTCCCCTGTGCAGGTTAGATTATTCTTCCTAAACTGGGTTTTCTGGGAAGCTCCAGACATGTTGCTAATGAGGTTTTATTCATTAAAAATCTGTCTGCCCTTTTGTTTCATATTCCAGTGGGCCAAAGAGAAAGCCAGGAACTACTCTAGGCACCAGAACCCAAGAGAATGACAAACCCTCTCCTGTCCTCTCTTTTGTTATAGCTTGAGCCTTGAGGGACAGGAACATATCTCAGCAAGCCTTTCCTTCACAGGCTCTTGCAGTTGCCCATCAGGGTGTGATGTGAGCCTGGGCCTTTGAGAGATTTCCCGAGGTGGCAGGGCTTCTGTCAAGCTCCATCTTTGTGAAAAGGGACTTAGGGCTTTGCCCAGCTCCAAAAGTTTTGGGCTTTCACCACAAAGATTTATTCTCCCCTTTGGGACAAAATAGCAATATATGTGGACAGCAGGCAGACAGCTTGGAGATAAACAAATAGCAGTTTTCAGCTGAAGCTTTTTTCCTCCTTTTCATTTTTACACAGAAGACTCTGGAGGGGAAAAAGAGAAAGTGAACAGAAAAGTCCACAGGGAGAGGAACATGTGTGGGGGGAGGAGAGAGAAAGGAAACAAATTAAAATGACAGATAGAAGTTGTGTGTAATAGTGCATTATTTATAAAGACAAGTTCAGCTGAAAAACATTCCTGTCCAGGCAGGAAGAAAGGAAATAACTCTTTTTATTTCACTATGTTGATTAGTTGCTATCATCCCAATCCAAGTGCCAGATGCGTCATCTGCAAACCAACCAAGGATTGTGGCGACAGCCAACCGTGCTTTGCGTGGAACACCTGTGGCTTGCAGGTCAAGATTGTGAAAGAAAGTCAAAACGTTTTCAGAAGCCTCCTGTGCACATTCAAAATCCCGATACGGGAGCAGCCTTCAGAGCATAGAGGTTGTTACACGAGCCTGCTCTAGGGAAGCGCAGCAAGAGCAACATTGTCATATTTAGCAAGACTGATTTTGGGACCTCTTCAGTGATCTTCCAGTGCTACTTTTCCAGGAGTGGAACAGAGGGAGAAAGTTGCCGGGTAACCCAGGGGATCTTCCAAAGAGTCAAGCCCCAAGTTTTTGTTTGTATTTTGAGCAGAGATAGGAGAATTCCCCAAAGATATTGTGAGGCCAGGAAAAGGATACCTCCCTTGGAGCTGCATGAGCTGTCAGTTTAATAAAGCTGTGTTTTCAATCTCCCAAGGACAGTTTTCACTCTCCAGTATTCCTCTCTGAATTTCTGTAAGGTAATATAGAATTTAAAGCTATCCAGTATTTTGCAGCAATCCACGTGTGTTGAAGGTGTCCTTTACAAAAAGCACACGCATTAGTTTGGCCATGGAGTTTCTCTGTACACTTGCTGTTGCTTATGGTTTCATTGTCTGTGAACTTCTTGGTAATTTTCCAAATATTTTATTATTTTGCTGGAGATAGAAATTAGACTGAAAAGATAGTTACTTACAGGATCACTTGTTTTCTGAAGGTCACTGACTTTTCTTAAAAAGAAAGTCTTTTAAGTATCTCCTCAAATCCGCCTGCCTTTTCAGAAATAATTGCCAGTATTGCAGCAAAGTTAACAACTTTAAGTATCCTAGCACACACGTTGTGCAGATGTTTGCCTCTGTGTAAGGCGGCTGGTCAGTCCCTCCACTCTTGAGAGGACCTGCCAATAAACTCCACTCTCCATCACAGCACGTTCTCATCTTTTTCCCGTTTTAGCTAGAACCGTTCTGCTATGGCTCCTGCCTGCTCCTTTCAAATCTTTTAGGATTTGGGATTCCTCCAAAAATGGATCATTTCCTGGAGACATCTGCCAGCTCTGCTCTGAGCCTTTTATGAAGACTGCCTAATGATCCCAGCTGGGTCTGGCTGGGGCTGGATGGGTCCTGTAGAGCCAAAACATTCTGGTATAGTATCTTGCCCAGAAGAGCTGACCTACAATGTTATCTTGTTGCAAGCTTCCCATATCTACTCTTTAACAGCTATTTTACAGTTTGTCCTTTACATTTTCAAACTGTTCTTTTTATTTTTTAATCTTGTTCATGATGCTTTGGGGTGAAAGAGAACCAACTTCTCAATCTCAGCCATTTTTGAGGCATCATTAATCTCTTTCCCATCCTCATTTACTAATAGACCTACTTTCTCCCTACTGTTACTTTTTGCTCTGATCTGTTTGCAAAAGCCTTTCTTATTCCACTTTAACCCATTGATTTCATTCTGTTTCTCATCTGCCAAGCCCTCAGATGGCATGTTTTATCAGCTGGGAATTCATCTCATTTCTTTCTATTATGCAACATTATCTCAGCTCTCTCACTGAAACTGAAGCATAACAGATCTCCTGCACTCACTTTTATCATCTAAGGCTCTTATTCAGCAAGGTAATGCCACCAGGCTCACCTGATTTGTCTCACTGAGGTCAGGCACTGAAAGTTAGAGGGATAGTCTTCAGGCCCTTGTTCATCACTGGAAGGTAAAAGCTCCCTTGCTGCCATTCAGTGAAAAAAATATATATACATTGAGGGAATATATATTGATATATGTTGAGGATAGAGGAAAATGCTCCAAATAGAGTTTCCTCTGTATTCCTAATCAAGAGATAGTGTGCCTGTCACCCACTTCCTTCCCCCTGCTTATAGAGGGAATAAAGAACCTGCCCAGAAGCCCTGCTGGTCTTTTAAGGTCATCCATCCCAGAGGAACAGAATAAACTACAGAGGACTGGCACAAGGGCTACTAGCAGATGTCAGCTCCAACCCTCTGGCACTTCTCCTTGTGCCTGCTGCTCCCAAAACCACGGCTCGACAAATGCTCCACGGCTCAAACAGGGCACCCTCTCAGGAGGTGCTAATCCACAAGATGCTCTCCATGGATGGTAGGGAGAGAGGGGCTTGACAGGGTGCGTATGTCTTAAGCAGTCAATGGTATTGAAAAATAGCCCTGCAGGAGGATTAATTATGTGATCTGAAGCAAAGAAAATGGAGCAAAAGTGTTTGAAAATCTCTGCCACTCTCCTGTCTTCCCCACCGCCTCACTTTCTCATTTGGAAACTCTCAGATGCCTCTCCCTCTCTGGATGTTTTGATAAGGCCTTTTCTTGTTTCTTTGCTGCCCCAAGCAAGTGTGATTTGATTTTGCTTCCCTTTCCTCCCCTCCCTGGTTTGAGGTGTGCACTGCTGGCTATCTGTTAAATTCCATCTCCCTTGCTTGTTCATTTTCTATACAATTCCTTTACACACCCTCCCTTCAGCCAAATGGATTTTTTTAATCTACCTTGTATTTTAAGTTGTCTTGATATTGTTAGCCTTTGGGCTTACGAGACTGTGTTTTTAATACTTTCCCATCCTCCCTATGCCCCATCTCCAGCTCATACTAGAGGACAGCTTTGCATTCATTTCTATCAACTCCATAATTGGTTTGCAGAAAGTTCCAGCATCCTTATTAGAGCCATGTCAGAACCAATACCATGGGCCTGATTCTCAAGCAATAGAAAGTGAAGAACTACCCGGGCAGTGAGAACCATTTATCACCTGCAAGGGCAGATTGAAGTCACTACAGCCAAAAAAAGCTCTTTGAAATTGTGGAATTGGTCTCTCCTCTATGACCAACTGAACTGAAAGTCCAGACAGCAGAAATTCCTCCAGATCTGGTAAACATTAGATTGGGATATGACTTTGGATATGGCAGTAGCTCCAGAAGCTCTCACACTCCTGAAGAGTGGACTTTTGAGTTACACAGGCAGTGTTTGCCTGATCAAGTAAAACTCTACCATAACTTTCATCCCACCACAGACACTGCTCCTCCCTAACCTTTCTTACATCCAACTGACCACCAGCTCAGAAGCCCATCATTTACAGTATTATTTTTTTAATCATCTCTTCCCAAAAAAAAATAAAATACTGGATACTCTGTATGAGCATCTCTGATGAGATATTTCTTTGCCAGAAGTGCGGGTTTTTTCCCCAATATATTTTTCAGTAATAATAATAAAAAAGTCCTCATGCTTTGATTTTAAAATACCTGAAAGCTTTTCCATTTTTTCCTAGTGTGATCTGGCTTCTCAGGTTTGAACATTTTTTCTTATGGAGTGTGACCGCTTCATAAAACATCTCCTTATTTATTTTTGCCACACTTCAGTACTGAAAGTTCATTGGTTTTTTGCAGGTGCAATTGTTATATTCATGTCAGAGTGGCCTGTTTCTCTGCCTCATTTAACTCCAACATATTCTAGTTGGGGTAAACCAGAGTATGTAATGTCATTTTCCCAAAAATAACACTTCAGTTCCTCAATAAATCCAAACCAACCTCGTCGTGGGGATATATACAGAGACATTTACTTTGAACATCAACTGTGGAAATACATGTTGGGATCCGCCAGGGCAGCTCAGTGCCTTTCATTTTGATGCTTTCACACAGATATAAGAAGAGGTCAGCTTCTTCCTCCACGGCTGTTTTTGGCTCTCAGGGTGCTAATGGAAATAAAAGCTCTATATGCCTTACTCTAGGTGAGCCAATCTCACTGTGGTGATGCCTGGAAAGAAGTCAGTTAAATGGAGGAATACCTCTCATCATTTTTATTCCCTCTTTTTTTTTCCTTTCTTTTTTTTCAGAAAGAATACAGCAACAGAAAAAGAAGACAAGACTGTGTTGCCATACCTTCAAAGTCTTCTAACATTTTGACTCACTGCTTTGTTTCTGTTTGAAAACTTCTTGGTACAGAGACCGTTCTGAATTAAAGTCCGTAGCAATGCTTGGATCTTTAATCCCTCAATAATTCAAGTCAATCAAAGCTGTCTGGACATAGGAATTGACCCCATAACACACACCCTATTAAAACAGGTTAGGTTAAAATTTAACATGTCCACCATGCCATGATAATTGCAGAATGTCAAAGAATTTTCAAAACATTCCCTAATGAATCCTCAGAGCACACAGTGAATCTTACCAGCAACATTTGAACTATCCAATCACAATAAAAGCAGCAGTGACTTGACCAGCTCACATGGAAGGTGAAACAGGTAGAAGCATCCCAATTCCTACCCATTCCCAGATCAGTCTGCAGAGGAAGGGATAAGCTGGGCTGTTTATCCTATCCTGGTGGTTTCAAAAGTTTAGAGGGAGCCCCCACTCACTGTTTCAGAGGATGACACTTTTTTTTGCCCTATGTCTGCTGGAATCACACTGACCGTCTGTTAATCATGCTGTAACTATGAGATCATGCTTACAGGATCACTTAAAAAGGAAACATGTTTCTAATGAGTATCTCATTTAAAAAAAAATATAAAGCTTTCTTTTTGTGGTGTAACTTTTTATCTTAAAATATAGTGGGCCTGATTCACATGGGAATGTCAGGTCAGAAGTTCTACACAAGGGAAAAAAATTGCTTCAGAAAAAAATCTGAATTGCCTTTTTGATCCGTCATTATACAACCTCATTTTCTTCTGCCCTAGTTTTTTTTCTTCCCTCTGCTGTTGATCGTATCTTCCTTTATTGATATTCCAGTCACATGCATTATCCTACCCGCTTTCTGTAATGCCAACTAAATCATCATTGTTTTCATGCATGAGATCTTCCTGCTTAGTCATTTCCCATATTTCTTGTGTTGAGACACCGAGGAAAGACTTTTGTCCATTTTCTCTCACACTCTTTAACCTCACTTTCTTTTTTGGTCGCATTCCCTCTTTCTTAGTCCTAGTCAAACCTAGAGACACAGTCAGACTATGTCTCCTGCTCACCTTTGGGTGCTTCTTCAATAGCAATTACTCTGCTCTGTGCCTGACTGCTGCTTAGTTCAGTCACTATGGACAACACGGACCAGTCTCCCCTGCTGAGAAATCACCAGTGGCCTCCTGCTCCCTCTCAATTCTCCTTGCAGATGGCTCTCCAACATCTCCTCTTCTGTCAGACACCCCAGTGCTCTCAGCAGGGGTGACAATAGGACCCTCACATCCCCTCCCCTTCTCTGGCAACACCACCCCTCAGAAACAGAGAGCAGCATGCAACCCTACAAGCAGAATGACAGAATCATTCAGGCAGGAAAAGACTTTTGAAATTATTGAGTCCAAGCACAAGAACCTTCATGCTCTCTGCTCTTGGCCACCTTCCTCACCAAATCCTTTCCACCCCTGGCCTCACACGGTGCCTCTGGTTCTCTCATTTGCTTTACTTTTCTGTGTGGCCTCTCCCTACAAGGCTTGGCTTTAATAGGCTAGAACAATCAAGACTTTAAATTCTCCACTCCTCTGTTCTCTATTGAGTCAGTAAAGAAACTCAGAGGAGACTGAAGATGGCCTAAAAGGATAAACCTTGACACCAAATCTCCAGAGACTCCCCCAGCTCTTTCCCCAGTCACACTATAAGAACGTTCCTTATCCAAGGATGTTCCATGCTTGGCACTTTGCCCAGTTTTGGCTCTTGCCCTCCAAAAATGTGATTATTCTCCCAACTATGAATTTGACCTTCTGCTACACAGCTACTGCTATTTCTTGTGATTCCCTTGTGACAGTTTCAGGCCCTGCCTTGCAGTCACCCTCCTTTTTCCACTGCTTCCATCTACCCATCAGCTCCTCCACCCAGAGTAAAAGGAATTGCATCTCTGTGAAACTGGCAATTGGAATTCTTAATAGTACTAAAATAATTTAGTCCATACTACAGGTAATTTTATTAACAGTCAATATTTTCTACCCTAAATGACAGATTTATTACAGCACATTATTTTTATTATTGAGTGTAATCATATCCCCATGCTACTGAAATCCCCTGGGCATCCACAGTGCTCTAGCAGTAATAAATAACCAATGCACACAGACAAACTTCGCTGAGGTGAATTTAAGGTTGCAGGCACATAGCAGTGGTTTGAGTGCATATTGCTCCTCAAGAACATTGGAGTTAACAAGTTGTTTGCAGGCAACAGCAAAAGCAATTCTCATTTCTCAGGTTTTCGGTCCTACGTCCCGCATAACCCAAAGTCATGGGGTTCTCCTCCAGCTATTCTCCTTCGAGCACACCTTACCTGTAATCTCTCTCTGTGTTTCCTTGTAGCAGCTTGCATGAGGTAGGCCTAGCTGACAGTGATGTTAGCACATGTACATGAGTTAACCCGATGGGTTGAGGGAATAACTTCCTTTTAAGAAGAGGAACTTAAGCAAGGTCTTGTCAAGAACCACTTTCCCAGATGAGCAGATTGGTGGCACCAGCAAGTGGCAATAGACAGGTGTGCATTTAGGGATTTTGTATGGACTAATCAAGCATTGGTTAATCTCTACCAAAACTTATATCTGACAGCACGTGGAGACCCCCATGGACAGAGCCCAAGGGGCCCCACCACTCAGCACTGGGAATATGCACGGCACAGTTGGAGCTGCTACGCTGACCCATCCAAATTCTCTCCTGGGCTGCGTTGTCTCTCCCACTGAAGAGAGAAGTTGTGTAACTCATGAAAACGAATATATCTGTGATTAAAATGTTCTGGCATCTAAGTCCATTTAGTCTCTGCAATATCACTTGGTCCTAAATGGCAGCAGCCCCCGCTCCCTGCACGTACACCTACGCAGCATCCCCGTGGTTACCTGACCAAAGCCAGGACAAGAGGCAGCTCATGCTGTGTTTGCTCTCAGCTATGCACATGCTCATCAGCCAGCTGACAGGCCACACTGGGCAAGTCACACTCCAGCTCTCACCATCGTCTTTCCTCCCAGTGAGGGCACTCATTTAAGTCTGTTTCCCTAGCCCAGCCATTAATTTCCTTGGTACTTATAGGAACTTCTTTTTTTTTTTTTTTAATCACCTATCCTGTTAGGAAATGTGGCTGAAAGCAGCCAGCTGATACCAGACAAGATCAGGACTGACAGGTTGACATGCAGGCAGACAGAATGATTGCCTGTCTCACGCTTGTTTAAGAATCCAGGATATAGAAAAGCACTGGAAATGTAAAAATTTTGATTCAGATGAACCACTCAAACTGCATTCCTACAGAACACCATTTCACTATTTCCCATTCATTGAAGATTTTTAAAGCAATGCACCAGAGGGCACAGAACTATTTGCTATCTACTCCAAATAACAACCATGCTGCTTTGTCACCACATTAACCTTTGGTCTTTTCCGGGTAAAAACTTAAATCTCGCAATCAGGGAAGATGAGGTTTACCCATGGAGGCAGGCGAGTGCAGCATGCAGGAGCACTCAGACAGCAGGGCACGAGGTGCAATTGTCAAACTTAACCTTGTAGGCTGCTAAATACCTGCTAGAGCAGCTGCATGACCTCAGCATCTGGCAAGGTCACAGCCTCTGCTGCACAGGGAAAGGTTGCCTTCAGCATTCTGCTTGTGCAAATGAGGATTTGTGCACTGTGCACGACTGCAAATAAAGCAGTAAACCTCCTTGCTAACGTTTGGAATACTCTGATTCTTCGTAGTCACACGACGGACTAAAACTACTTGCAGCGACATTCACTTGTATCTGCCTTGAGCCCAGGCCTCTTCACACAGTGGAAAAGTGACAAAGAACTTAAATGTTTTTGCTAAGACACTCAGTCTTGTCTCTTCATTTTCCTAGCTCACTATCTGTGCTGCTTTTTAAAACACTTGCATGTTACATTCTCAAATCACCCAGAGCCTGCTAAAGGAGCTGACTTAGAGATGACATGTCTACTAGTGTGAAGAAAACTGCTTTTCCTGCCTTCAGCCTAGTAAAAGTCAAAGCCCTGATGTTACCAACAGGAAGAAATTCCGAGGGAGGGGGTAAAAGAGGTTGTTTAACAGAAAAGAAAACACAAAACATTTCCTTTGAAGCCAAGCCTGGAGCAAACACAACAATGGTGTCAAGTGCTGTACATCTGGGGTTCAAGGCCACTGTTCTTCCCACTGGGTCATACTCCTTGGCTGGCCTACCTCTGCTGTGAGGCATGATAAGTTGTGAGAGCACCCCTATCACCTTGCTGCCTCTGCAGGACACATCACGCTCTTCCAACATGCAATGCATTGTAAAGTAACATGGAAATAACCCAAATCCAGCATCTTTCCCTTTGCGAATCAGAACAAATACATTCTGGAACGCTGATTCTCCATGTGTTATTAGCCCCCCATGCTGTTATGAGGGGGAATAATGCAATTTTTAACTTATTTGTTAATAGCCATTGGCTGGAATTTTTCAAATATTTAATATTTTACAATATCTACTATGAGTTAAGCACTCCATTAGTGGGATTTGGATGTCTAAGCAAATAGGGTCCTTTAAAGAGCTAAGACATAAAGAGCTTTAAGATCCTTGCATGAAAGAATCTATAAGTAGTACAAAGAATCATTGGCTACACAGGCAGAAATTGTCATTATCATCTTATTTTGTGATAGCAAAACCCTGTATAACAATTCAACACATTAGGCATTAACAGAGAGATAAAATACTCCCTTAAATAGGAAGCCTCCTTTAATACAACTCTGAAAACTGCTGAGCTGATGGAGAAATTCCTATCTTCTTAATGCTTTCTGCATTAGATCTTTGGCCCACTGGTGTATTATTCCTCAGAGTGGAATCAGAAAAAAAGGTTCCTCAGTAATGGGTGCTCAGCTTTGTGTAATGTTGGTGCTCAAAAGTGCTGCACAATCCAGCAGAATGCAGCCCATATTGAAGGGGTTGGGTTTGGCTTTGGAGGTGTCTAGGGCAGACATCTCCCTCTCAGCCCCCTGGTATCTCCTGCAAGCTTGGTGCAGTCCATGAAGCCAACAAAGAGGTGGGAGGAAAAGAAAGAAATGTTATGAGGCAGAAAGTAAGAGGAGAACATTTGAATTTCATAAGACAGGTTAACCCTGCAGGGCTGAGAGAAGCAAAAACAACTTATTCTGAATAAACATGATATGGAAATTGCTGAGATAGAATTGAGCCTGAATTTATCTAGGAAGCTACAGCACAAGTTGGTGCGAGATGCCATCAGGAAAACCTTGCGAGCACTGACGGCAAGAGAAGTGATCTTGCCAGCCACATCCATCCAAACCCCAGACTCCCTGTTCCCACAAGCCATAGTTTGGGTAGGAGAGGTGATGGGATAGTGATGCCCACCCTCCAGAGGCAGCTCTGACCCTTTTGTTCAGCACCAGGCTGAAACACGTCCTCAAGGAGCACATCCCAGGCTCTGTGTTTGCTGTCTCCTGGATCATGGCCAGGCGTTGCCAGTGGGAATGCCAGCTGACACATTCTGAAACCGTGGTGGGGAAACATTAACAGCTGAGCAGCAGGGACTGCCGTGGGCCAGGGCCTGGCTTGCACCCCAGCCTTCACTCACTGGTTAGCAGGGGTGCAGCGAGTCACCAAGCCTAGGGACCTCAGTCCCTGCCAAGGACAGGAAAGGTGGTGAGGAATAACACACACATACAACATGGAAGCAGACACCCTCCGTGATGAAGCTTCCTGCCCTTGTCCCAGGCTGTTCTCCTTAATATGACTGATGGTCTCAGGCAAAACAGAGTCAATTTGCACCCGTTCTGTGTGCAAATGTATTTGATAGACGAGCTCCAAAGAGACTAGCTGATGTGATTTAAGATGTTACCTCTCCCCAGCTGTCTACCCTGTTCCTCTGCCAGAAGTTACTTCCCCAACAGCAGGGAAAGCAGAAGAAGCATGTGTCTGCACCTTGAATGCTCTAGCTAAGGCTGGTGTATTAGCATAAACTGCCAATGAAGGGTGGGTTTGTGCTAATATATCAGATGAGAGCTGCAACCACTGGAGCACAGGCACATGTCTCATTCTGCCAACTCTCCAGTCATCTCCAACAAGGGAGCAGAAAGGACAGCTGAGAGTGTTAAAGTCATGTGTGCTGGATACAGCTAGTCATATATATATATATATATATGTATGTATATATGTATGTATATACACACACATACACATATATATATATATATGTATGTATATGTGCCCAGCACTCTGATGAACACACTGTTTTCCAGCCCGTTTTCCAGCCCACCCACACAAAGCTTGCTGATCTGCAGACTCAATAATGCATAGCCTGGGCCATGGCTATCAAGCAAGACAAGCAATCAACCCTAAGGAGTGCACTTAGGAGGGCACAGCTACAAGCCTGCATAGGGCAGGGAGGGAAGGGTGATTTCAGCTTCCTCCTCCTCTTAAACCACCTGGGAGAGTGCCAGCTCATACCTTGGCTCAGCAACATCAAGAAGGTTGACAAGTCATCACCCAACAAAAACTTCTTTAGCTAGAATTATGGAACTGCAAGCTAACAAGTTACTGGAAGAATTCCAAGGGTATGAAAATAGGCAGAAAAATGTGGCCAGCTCATTCTAACATCCATTTCTGCTATCAGTGTCAGTGAAGCACATTTATGCTAAACATTTCTTTATCTCATACAGCATAGGACTTGCTTTTTACATGAAAATCATTTGTGCTTTGGAAAATCCTGTAATGTGATGATTTGCTTAGCTTTCTGTTGTATGCTCTCACTTTATTGTTTGTTTTGTGCTTGTATCTCTTGCTTATGATCTCTCTGTATGCTGAAAATCCAGTACAAATATTTAGTAAACAATAAGAAGCTTATTGCTGCTTTCAAGCAGAAAACTTGCCTCTGCCTCACAGAACATCTATTTTAGCTTGTATTCAATTTTTTAAACAACGCATGAATGTGTATCTATAGATCAGATCTTTCCTTGCTTAGATTCCACAGTGGTGGATGCTTTATAAAAGTCAATATAGATGGAATCAGCTGTAATTCATTTATGGCAAACTCATCTTTGATCAGAAGAGATAGCAATTGTTCTTTTTCACATGTGACAGGCACAAACCTCCTTTTTCAGTACATTCTTTTGAAAGCTTAATTTTTATGGTTTTTTTTAAGCTAAAAAACCCCTGGACAATCTTCGGTTTTTACATTTCTAGAACACTCGAAGCAGCCCTGAATCGGAGACCACGAAGAGATCCATGACATGGATAAGGCAACTAGCATATTCCTTCTAAACGGTTGTTCCAGGCATATACTTAATGAGTAATGTACAGGATGGAGTCCTAGAGTTCTCCCTTCTCAGGGTGAGTTCATCCCAGTCAGAGTCTGTGTAGGTAATTTACTCACCTCCTGACTTTTCCTTACAATTTCAGATAAAGCCCAAATGCTTTTGAACTGCCGCATTGACACATTTATCCCTGTGAATTCTCAGGCTAGTTTTCGGGGGGGGTTGGGGTTTTTTGTTATTTTTCTTCTGGTAGTAACCTGATTTTGAGTGCCCAGCTAGATACCAGAGGCTACAATGACTTCACTGATTAAGGTGTCTAATTTGATGTGAATCTCAGACTGTCCAGGATACACAGCTGTCAGACCCAGGATCCATCTACAGCCAAAGGAAAGAAACAGTTATCCTAGAAGTAAAAAAATAGAGCACTGAGGCACACTTCCACAGACAGACTTTGGTAGCCCTGGAAAAGACTTAGTCCATTTGTTGATCCACCACCCATCACCCTTTTTAAAATTAGACCCCAGAACATCAGGCACATTTCTTACTTTTACAGGTTTTAGCAGTTGGCCTGAATGTAGCTATGATGTACTTCGGCCAGTGCAGCCAGAAATTAAAATACATTAAAAAGCAGCAGCCTTGGTTGAAAGTGCTGATGCTTCTTGTAGTTCTGGAGCAGGTACTAAAGCCTCAACAGATAAAATTAAGAGACCTCAACAGGCACAGAACAGCTGCTTCCTGCCTCTCTCCAGCTTTAAGGATGCTCATTGTAACCAATTTAATCCTTTTTTGCTTAGGTGATCACTGAAAAATGGGAGACCCTCCCTAACTGAGCCTTTTCTGGGAAGAATTCTGATGTTCCTGTATTTAACTTAGATATGTTAGAAATCTGTTGTTCCACAAAGCCAACTGGGGGTTTTTGAATGACAGAAACACCATGGCATCACCAGTTTGGATTAGAAGCAGAGGACTTTGAGGCCACCCTGGGGGTTTTCAGGCAGAACAACTGTGAAGCTACAGCTATAAATTTAATCACTGTATATTGATGTGGTGCTGTTGGGTGTATTGATGTATTTTATTGCTAAGCAGTGCATTCTCCCCATGTTTTTTCCCCCTTGAGCAGATTAACTGTATATTCCAAAATACTGTCCAACAGAAACATGAGTGGCATACTATTTTCACTTTGCTTGCCTCCCACATAAAAGAACAGCTGTGAATGTCAGCTGAGGCTGATTTCTCCTGCACAATGGCCTATCATTTTTGTAAAAATAAATAAGTGGCAATCATTCATTTTTTTTCATGGATATAAACACTTTGGGTCAAACTCAAAGTGACTGAAATGATATTGCATTTTACCTCTGGTTGATAAGTAGTTGTAATTTACAGGCCAACAGAACTGGGTAGATGGAAAAGCAACTACCAAGTAGAATTAAGATAAAGAACCTCCCACTCTCACTTTGTCTTACACCTTTCACTGAGCTGCCTTTGCTCCTGCATCATTTATTTCCTGACTGTACGTTCCTGTAAGTTACACTAAGTTGCTGCCAGGTAACAGAGCATCATTTATATCACCTCTGAGCACTGTCCAATTGCAGAGCAAGCTGCTGGAATCATTGGTTCAGTCCCAAACACACAATCAAAAAAAATCACAACTTCTGCAGTGAGAGCAGGCATGAGATTAAGTCTTCACACAAAGCTGCAGAAATTAAAAGCGCAGTTGCTGGGTAAAGTGCCACCCACATACAGCCCTCCCTTAGTGACAAAGGCTGATTGTCATAAGGCCTTAGACTTCCAATGGTATATTCTCTGCACAGAAGTCTTAGGCTCCCCCAAGCTATCTCCAGCTGATGTGGTACTTCAGCTTGGTACAGTGTTGTGCGGTTGTTACAACAGGGCCCCGGGACAATAAAGCCTGTATCAATGGGATGCACTGTTTTCCAGTCCAGGGAGAACTTGGTTAGTACCCAGTCAAGCATCTCTGCAATGCTCTTCTGCACGTCACAGAGGAGCCCTGAAGGATCAGGCTATACCCGGTTTGAATAGCAAGGACTTTCTACAATGTATGGTGCATTCCAGTTGTTTGGATCTTGTCCCTCCTCGCAGTCCGTATGTAAGAGTGATTTGGGGCAAGTCATTTCCCATTTTTATCCCTCTGCTGTTCCCTGTAGCATGGCAGTACTGCAGAACCTCATGAAGCACTTTTGGGCCATGTCATTACCAGCCAGGACTTGGAGTTATGCATGTAATTGCCGCATTGCAATTGATATTGATTATATGTATCCTTTGGAATCAATACTGGGCTTTTTCCACTGAAGATTAGCAGGTTTTGAATATGAAAAACAATTGAAAAAGCTCTCAAGTGTGTATGCATATCTCCAAAAACCCAGCTTGGCACTGGCAGCAGCATGTTAGCATATGTGAGGCCCATTTCAGTTTATGAATTCTGGAAGGATAAGATTAAACCCTCTTGCATTAATATTTGCTGCAATGGTTTCCCCATCCCTCCTTTTGGAGATTGAGAAGATTGTAATTTGTGAAAAGCCCATTAAAAATACAGATCTCCCCATTCACACCGGTGCAGAGTATTAATAACTTTTTCACTGAAAGCCTGGAGACCATGTATATTCTTACTCACTATATCCTTCACCTTAACAGACCTCAGTCTAGGGACAAATATTCAGGACTTACAACACACAAATGGCAGAAGAACTTTAAGAGCTATATCCAGAGTATGTCTAATACTTCCCATTTTTCAGACAAGTAGTTCTCAAACTGTGGTCTGCAAACCTGTAGGGCCTTGCTCTATTTCTGTATCTGATGTGCACAGTAAGGATCTAGACATGGGAGTTTCCTAAAGGTGGCTGGACATCTTTCAAAACTATAAGAGATCAGCAAATTAAGAGGTGGGAAAAATACGTACATAAAAAGCCTTGAGGTCAAGTGCATCCATGATGAAAGGGGAGAGGAAAAGTTGGGTGTCTGAACACTCTCCACGTGACACCAGGCACTCCCATACACAAGGTATTGCTATCAGCAAGGGCTAAGACCCCAGCAGCCTCCTCCTTTCCCTTTCCTCCTGTAATTCCACAACTGATTAAAAACATTAATTAACTGTCAAACCCGCCTCTGCTCTCCATCAATTAAATCTGGTTTATGTCCATTTTATCTATCCATCCAGATGCTTTAATTAGTCTCCATGATTGCAATTCATCAGCACTTGCACAGAGTAAAGCACATCAGCAGTCTTCTCTCTCTCTCTGCAAAATTTACTCAACACCTCACCTAATGGGGCTCTGAGCCCAGCTCATGTTTTGGGCTCAACTACAATGCAAATAACAATAATAATTAGTACAAAGGGAGCTGTCTTTCCATTCCCAGCTAAAAAGTTAATGCTGTGTCTTCATAATACACAGTCTAATTATTTAATAGCGTTTCCTGATTCCCTAATGTAGTGATATGCACATTATCTTCTGTTTGTAAATTTTTAGTGGGTTTATCAATACAGCATGGCCTCACGATCTCTCTGAACCCAAAAAAAAAAAAAAGGTTTAAAATTAATAATAAATGATAAAACTTGGGGAAAAAAAATGAATCAGGCTTCATTAAATGATAAAATCCATCAGGAGCCAGGGGCAAGGACAGGGGCAGGGACTCAGTTAATTTGTGAGAGTAACGTAATTTTGAATTGTTGAAAAGATATAACAGCGGAAATACGTAATGCAGTTTAATCTTGAAGGTCACTCCAAGGAGAAAAAGCCAAGTAGCCATCTGAACTTGTCCAGGGGAAGGAGAATATATATTCTGTTGCCTTGGCAAAATTCAAATACTTATGTGATCTTGAGCTGTAATGACTAACAAATCAAAGAGTTCAACTAGACAAGCTGTGATCATGCCCACTGCAAGAGAAGACCTCCATTCAGGCCTCCCAGCTGTAAAGAAATTTGGGCAGCCAGTCCAGGAAAACCCTTGCCATTCCCTACCTTATTCTGTGCTCTGCACAGGAAACAGCCATATCACAACATCAAGCTTAAGATTAATTTCACAGCAGTAAGACTTTTTTACCATAAAAGCTCTTTTGGCAACCTCACCTCTATCCCACGTCTCCATAATGATGCTTTAGAGCAGTTCTCACCTGCTCATCAGCATTTTCCTGTCAGAGTGGGACACTGGGCCATTAAGCGTTAGTATGGGCTCCCTTCCTTACACAGACATTTGAGTTTCAGACAGTATCAGTGGTGAGGAGATTTTACCTTCCTCTACCACCACATGCAAGCAAATACAATCAAGTTCAAGACGTGAGCATACTCCAGAAAATATCTGTTGGAAAGACAGCCAAACTCGAGAGAATGATCCCAAAGGAAGATGAATTAAACAAATCTCCTCAGTGAACTTCCATAGCCAATGCACTGCCACTGTAAAAAGCTGCCTCATTTCCAGTGTAGTTTTTCTTTTTTAATTTCAATATGCAGCTTTTAGCATTTCTTAGTACTTTGTCCCTTAAATTACATGATGTCACATTTTGAGACAGTAGAATGACATTAAAAAGTAAGAATAGGTGTCATATTAAAGAAAACCTTAAAATACCCTCATTTTGAGCTGGTAAGTATGATATAGGAATGTTAAATCCTCTCCTTTTGTAATGTGTTTAGTATTCCTCTTCTCAAGTAAGCAGGAGCTTTTTATTCCCTAGCTGAAATCTTAAAAACAGCATAGTCTTCTATCAGAAAAGGTGATCTGACAGAACTGAGCTGTGCAGTGTCTGCATGAATATACTGGCTGTATGAAGAGTCACTCAGTGTTATCAAAACACCTTCTAGTGTAAATACATATTTCACAAAGTATTTCAGATACCTTTAAAATATTTATGTTGCAATTAAACTAAAAATACTGAATGTGTGTTTCACAAATTAAGCCAGTGACCCAACTGGGGCTTTCATCCCAGTTTGACAACATAAAATTTTGAAATGTCAAAACCGCCTTCAGGACAAAATTTCCATTTCTGTTGCCATCTGTCATGACGTCCCTCAAAAGCTGCAGACCATACTTTGATCTCTCCAGGCCAGGAGTTTTCAATTGCTACTTCCTACCTGCTGTTTCCACTTTCACATGGGAATGGAGGACTCACTCAAGACCACTACATGTCAACAACTTATTTAGCAGGCAGAGGAAAAAAAGAAAAAAAAAAACCCACACAAAACCAACAAAACTGTGTTCAGCTGGATTGTTCAACCCACACATCTTATGTGGGCTGCAGCCAGGGAGTAAAAAGTTACTAAGACCAACAACTCATGCGTTACTGTAATTATCAGCTCTGATGTCCTGACACAGACACATGAATTATCACACCCCAGCTATCAGGTTTGCCGAGAAGGGTAACTGTGCCGACAAAGGGGGATCTTCGGGTGATGACCAGCTGAGATCACTGACCTTCAGCTGAGACTGGCTGCTGCTTTGATGTAACTCTGCTGCTGAAGGTAAATTCTAGGCTGACACTCAGTCTAGAGTCTATAAAGAAATGCAAGCAAATTCAGGTTGCTCTCAATATGCATGGAGCTCTTTATACAAAGCAAGGCTTTCTAACAGTGGAAGAGTTGCACTTGAAAACCTACAAAATAGTAATGACATCAAAATATAGCTGAGTAAAATTGCCTTACAAACATCTATCACATCTGAATACAACCCAGATATCTTCCTGCCAGAATTTTCACATTCTGATTTTGGTCCCTTAGAGGCCCACGAGATATATTTACAGTTTCCATAAAAATAAAGAAGAGACACTGTTATGTTAATTCACCATTCAGGGGTCCTCCATCTCAGAAAATTTTGTAGGGATTTGCAAACTAAAAGAGATTGAAAAGCACTGTTGCCTATCAACTCCCCAAGAATCTATATGGTGCTCATACTAAATACCTTCATATATTACTTGCATACTCCGCAGATGTTTGCATGCTGTGATCATGCAGAATAACAATGCCTTGAACTGTAAAACACTGGTCTTATTTATATACAATGCCATACTTGGTATTTTATGTTTATCTGTTCTCATAAGCACCACTATATATTGCATTTTTGGGGAACTATCAAAACAGCTCTGAAAGCAGCAAACACTCAATCACAGGTCAATTTTTCTGCCAATTCACTTTCATGTTTATCTGGGGAGGGAATCTTGGCTTTGGTTGTGTCAGAACAAATTTCCTCACTGACTTGAGTGGTCCCAGAATTTCAGTCAGTGTGCTATAGTATTTTTATTGCATCCCAGGCAAAGTAACTCCTAGCCTTTCCTTTTGGAAACTATTTAATAGCTCAATGAGTTCTCCGTAAGGGTTTCCTCATTTGTATTTCTTCCCATCACTGCTAGCTCTGCCCAACACACATTAACTAATTCCTTCTCCACTTGGTGTTTACACACTTCAAATATTCATAGAGGGCTCCATTTTCCCACATTCCCGTCACTGCCAGGTGCATTAACTTTCATTTTTGCCAAGTTGACTCTTCACTTGTTTTCATACCAAGTCTCTAATCTCTCTAGGTATCTTTGTATTACTACTGTTTAATTTCTGTTAAGTACTGACAGTGTGCCAGTTTGTCAGATGCTGCACAGAGTGGAAAGGCACAGTTCTACTGTGGACCATGCAGTCTAAAAGACAAAGCAAAGATGGGACAAAGTGTCCTCACAGCTCAAAGCATATTGTTAGGCTTAGAACGTGGGTACAGCTGTGTAAATAGATTGAGGGATAAAAACAGGCAGGTCCCTTCTACGGTCCTGATGAAAAAAAACAGTGGGCTTCTCCAACACCACTAGATGGAAAGTTTGTGCTAATATTGTGGAAATCTTGAGGAAAAGAGGTGGCATAGGCTGAAAGGATACATTTAGGAAGCAGGACAGGATCGAAACCAAAAAGCATTGCAGGCCATTGCAGCCAAACCAGCGTCTGTCTTTGGTGAACATCATTCCTGCAAAGGGAGTGCTGGAATGCACGAGGGAAGTACCCTAGATCCCTTCCTCAGGACTGAAGGCACTGAAATAAAAGGTTAGAACCACCGACACCAAACCAAGAGACAGCGAAGGGGTGATCAAGCAGACAGCCAGCCTGAAAACAAATGCGGAAAAAAGCAAATACAAGAGCAGCCTCAGAGAAACACAGATGAGACTGGGGAAGCAGATGCAGCCCCAAAGCTGCCAGCAAGGGGGATGGCAGCTTTACTGGCCTGCCCTGCACCCTGGCTGCGGTTCTACCTGTCTTGCTAACATCCATATAAGAGATACAAATGTGCTATTTAATCTTTCTTCTAACTATAGCTGTAGCACACTTTGAGGGAGTGGACATCATTTTTCTCACACTGATCCCCATAGATCTATGGTCTACCCTTCTCATTCCTCAAATCTCAGAAAAGCAGATGAAATTATACAACAAGATTCTTCTTTGAAGACCATGAATATTTTTAAAAAAGGGTTCCTAGCTCTTTAACCACAAGGCAAGAAAGTACACTCAAGGAAACTGGAAATTTCCCTACTGAGAACAGACTAGAGGCTCTCCCAGCCTGTTTTCCACAGTCTGAGAAGGAATAACTGAAGGGAAAGCCAGGGAACAAATGCGCTCCCTCTTGATGAGGTCACATTCTGGCAAGGTCTCCTGAAAGTACCAAAGATTTTACCTGTTACCAGGAAATGGCCTGCATTGTTTCCAACACAGAGACCTACAGAACTAATACACAATTTTGCTTGTTACAGCAGTTCTCATGACTGTTCCTTGGGCCACCTGGTCTTGTGCCCTGGACTTCTGCCCCAAAACAGTGTCAAATGTTTTCTCCAGCTTTAGTGATGAGACCTAGCTGGCAATGCAGCACTGCTTTAAGTGCCCCTCCCCACACACAGCTTCTCCAAATAAGCACGCTTCCCAAAAATGCTTCAGGCTCCTCAGTTCTCTGAATATGAACTAAATCTCAAATCTTGCTCCCCCCATTCCCAGTGGGAAAGAGTACTGAGCATAAACCATGATCTTCCATCCTCCTGCTTCACCCTACAAGGGATGAGGCAGAGACGGAGCCAAGCACATCCCGTGAGAGGAGCGAGAGAGACATGAAACACTAAAGTTATATTTATTCAAGCCTTTAAGAAGTTCTTGAGCTTCTAAAAGCCACCTTAAGCCGTCTTCATACATACAGATACCAAAGTACTAGATCTCAAGAAAGTGGAATAACACATGCAGTACTGCACAGGTGAGTAAAAGAATTAGGACTCGAGTCCAGAGCAGAAGCATCTCCGACTGTATGAAAGCCAGAATAGCCACTGCTGTTCTATTTCTTACAGAAACAGCACTTTTTGCGAAGAGCAACCCCCTCCTTTCAGACATGCCTACTCTTTCCCTCCCAGAAAGCTACAGGCAAGGAGATAAACTGTTTGTAAATAGCCGTTTCACACCAATTAGCTCCATGTTCTGCAAACAGCATCGCAGACTCAGTGTGGCGTTTCCAAGGGCTTGTTATTTCAGAGTACTACATATATATTTCCATATAATTGATCTGTTCTGCTTTAAAGAGGCCATCAGGAAGATATGTGGGCAATTTATTCTGGAGGTAAGAGAAGGAGAGGCAAGGGGAGTTAACCTCAGATTAGCTGTGTTTACACAAAAGTGTTTTACACTGTGGGCTCCTGGAATGAGACCAGAGCCCACACTGTTCTCTCCTGCCTCTTCAGCACCCCGTTTGTCTCTGGAAGGGAAGGCAGGCACAGCAGTAAAAAGTCAGGGGGGTCAACTTCACAGCCATGACAGGGCCAAGGCAAACACAGAAAAAACTCTGCCCCATAGTATGGCTGCCACCATCCAGGCACAGGTCTCTGGTGCTGGATGGCTAAAGAACTAAGCACATGACCACCTACCTGGATATGGCCTAAATGAGGCACCATTTGGCTATGGCAACTTGGCACACTTGACCAGCAAGAAAGCTGGCAAATTCTGGGGGCAAATATTCAGAGTTCTATAGTACCTCAACACACCAAGGTCCATGGACCCAGAAATCTCTATGCCCCTAATGTTCCCGTATCGTGCCAGGAACAGAAGAGGCAGGCCACAGAACTAGAGCTATCATAATTTTTTAATCCAAATACAGACTATAGAAGCAACCAGGGCTACTCTGACCCCCTGCAGAGCACAGATCATAATCTCCACCTATAGTTCCTGCATCAGACTCACAACTTCTCTTCACACCATGCAGCCCATGTAGAAGGCTGACAGGGTTGGACTGACGACTTGAGTGCTGATGAAATCCCCTGCTTCTGACAGACTCTTCCTATCGCTCATTACTCTGCTGTGCCTTATTTCCACTCCCAGTTTGTCTAGCTTCCATCTCTTGTTCTCAGTTCCCTTCACATGTTTGAGCACTAAAGAGCTGTCTTAGATCAGACAAATTCTTTCCCTGTTGGCTTTATTCCACAATCATGATCCTTTGCTTTGATAAGCTAAATAGATAGAAATGTCAGTGCCTTTTCTGCAGATGAGAATATTCCCAGCCCCAGATCTTTCTTGTAGCTGACCCCACCATTTTCAGCTTTTGATCTGTGGACCCCAAAACTCAAGGAAGACCTGGAATGAGTACCCCAATATCCATCTCCTTAGTCCATTTTGCTGAGGGCTCTGCGTTGAGGCACAATATACCACGTTCAGCTCTGCCAAGTCAGCCAGGAAACATATGCAAGCATTACACCTTGAAAACAGAGTGAGAGACTGAAAACCGGATAAGAAATAGATTTATCCAAAGAATGTGGGAAATATAGCTGGGATCTTGGTGAGGACCACACTATCGGCTTGTAGTCACGGTCCAGATAGGATTTTCTATTTGGAGGGTTCTACAAGAGTTCTAATATGACCCAGCTCCCTACAATCAATTGCACCACTTCACAAGGGGACCACTGTACTGAGAGTACCAAGTCCAGCTTCTGCAAACATGGCTATCCATCCGCTGAGATGAAACACCTCTTAAAACAAAAGACACTGGGCAAATCTTCTACCTGATTCCTACTCTGAGGTCCCTGAACACCATCCCAAATTCTCATATTCAGCCCATTAACACCAGACCCCCAAAGTCATTTACCAGATCAGTATAGCACAAGAGACAGCTCTGCCAGCCAATTCTTGTCCCACAGTCTCTATTTTGTGTATTAACCTGTGAAGTCAGGCAGCACATCTTGCTTACGTACTGCTCCATAGAACCAGCCTCATCCTGCCCTTAGTTACCAGGCAACATCTGTTAAGTGTAAGCTTTACAAGCAATGATTTTATCATCTCCTCCCCACTGACACATATGTTTTGTTATTGTAGCAAGTAAACTTCTGTATTTCTTTTGGGAGGATGGGGAGAAGGTCTGCTACTTTTAGAATAAAAGAGCAGCTTGATGAACAGACCTTAAAGCAAGGTACAGAAAGCACATGAGGGTGACAGGAAAGAAGACAAACCTGTCAGTGAAGGAAGAAGTTGAAAGAAGTGATCACTGAGGACGGATCAAGGGGAGAAAACGTAAAAGCAACCCAAACTGGAAACGTAAGCAGGAGCCATGAGATGTGGGGCCCTGAGAACAGAAGCTGATTTTGACGCACAGCACAATGAAGAGGCCCTGAAATGACTTAAGGAGGCAGCTGTTCAGTTGAGAGATCTCTAGGCACCGTCTCCAAGATGTCATGACTTGTACTCAGGGTGAGGTAGCAGAACAGCAAAGCAATACTGCAGGGGCTACCAGCTTGCTGATTCTCCCCCACACTAGTGTCCAGAGCTTCTATATTATGCTGGAAAACTTCAAAAGCAAGAAAACATAGGAAGATATGTCCTTTTTTTTCCTACCCTTTTAAAGTTATTCTGCTCTTGCATCCTGGTGAAAAGTTCTGTGGGAAGCTAAGTCAGATAATGCAGAAGAAATGCATCCATTGAATAGAGGCTATTTAAATATTTGATGGCTAATATATTAAATGTTAATTGAATACTACAATGATTTTCTCCCCTGGACAGCACACAATTAACATTTAATTTGTTATAAAATATTTAAAGTTATGAAATATCCGAGGGCAACTGAAATGTCCCTTCCACCAAATTGTCTTGGGACAATGTGTTGAGGGGACAAGAGGGCAGGTTAGCATTTGAAATTCTTCCAATGATCTGTACAAGAGACGTGAGGAAAGGTTCCAGAGCTGATGCAGTTCAAGGACATAGTTAGAGAGTATGAAAGGACACACACAGATCTCTGATCCTGTCCTCTCCAGGTTGAGCAAGATCAGGAGTCCTCATGGCCGTAAGGAATTCAGCTTGCTGTGGTGACTATCCACTCCTCAGAGAAAAAGAAATTCTGGGCACTTAGGCCAAACATATATTTTCATGTTATTTGTTTCAGAGATGCCCGTGAGGGATTGGACTCTTCACTGCTCTGCATTCATAAATTCCAGGGCATACTGACAAGAGCAGGATTCAGATGATACAGAGCTGCTACTTTGGCTGTGCTCAATGCTTCACTGAGTATCAAGGAAGGCAAGCAGCTTAGGATGCCAAAATTAAGCCAGTTGTTTAGGACCTGAAGCCAAACTTATCTCATTGGCTGTAGCAGAGTTGAACATCCAAGCATTTTAGAAACTTACCTTACTCTAGTGCCTGGTTTGGCAAGAAGGCTAGGAAAGCTTTGCTAAGATTTCAGCGTGGAAAGGGATCTTTTAATTAGTTCAAAAGTAAATCATTCAGCAAGTTTAGGAAAGCTCAGACTCAATAATCTTGATATTTTTTGCAGTAAAACTCAAGGAGAAGAAAAAAAAAACATTAAAGTTCTACTCTGTGTCATTCAGGAGACAAAAGAAATCCATATACAAGCAAACCAAATATCTTTCGCAGGTACCCTTAATTAAAGAAGCAACTTTAATTGCTGAGAAATCCTAAATAAGCCCAGTGGTACAGAAGGCTCACCTACTCAACTCCATGCTGCTTAGCCTTGATTTACCTCAGCTTTAAAGGGAATACATGCTTTGTAAAACTCACTTCTTAATGCAGCTTCTTTTAAATTCCTTACTTTTCTGGTCTCAGACCTTTCATTGACCATTTTCTGAAGATCTGTTAAAAAACCTCTAAGCCTTTGGCTTGTAATGATGGATTATTTCTACCTAGAAGACTTTCAGCTTCCAGAAACTCCTCTCATTTGCTACTTAAAGGTTTGACTAATATGGGGAAAAAACCACATTCAGTTCATGACTATGTAGAAATGGTACAGAGGAAAAAAATCCTGGACTTTATCAGACAGAGGTCTATGGCCTTCATGCTACACACTGGCTCACTCCCTCCTTTGCATTCCTTTGATAAGAAATATTTTGTCAATCAGCTGCTGCGGTGAATCACCATCACCTCGTGCACAGGGACAGAGCATCACAGAAAAGTTGCACCCGGCAAATTGCAAAACTTGTCTGTGGGAGCTGAGTGACAGCTGGCACCAAGTATTCCTCTGGGCCAAAGATGCTGGCCCTAGGCACTGGCAGTAAGACAGAGGGGGAGTCTTCTGCTTTATGAAGTCTTTCTGCCTCTGAGTGGCAGAGAAAAGAGGGGTTTAAGGGTACATGGTGAAGGCAGGGGTGCTTGTACACTCAGAGTAGTAATTCTTACTTAGTAATCATGGAGGATATAATTGCACAACTGAGGTCATGTCGTGATAGACTGCTGCAAGGGACAAGCCTGGCAGCCCGCTTGGAGCCACCAGCACAGGAGCTTCACCCTCAAACAACTCCAGGAAGCTGAAGAGATGCCCAAATGAACAGATTTCTTCAAGTCAATGCTGAACCACTGCTTCAAAGAGACTCCAGATTTCACACACTTGGTGGCTCAGCATGTTGAAACCCAGCATTTTGGTCTGACCTTTTTGATAAAGCATGACTTTTTTCAGTTTGTCCTCCCTCCTAGCACCATGGTAGGGCTTGGAGGATTTTTGCTGGATTTTTCTCCCTCTTAATATTTCTAACATGTCAAATTATGTCCAAACAGAAGAGGTCAGTGAGAGACAACAAAGGTTCTGCAAGGAATGTTTCCATAAACATTAGATTTGGCTTGTGCAGAGTGACTCTGACCCTTTCTGTCACAAAAACTATCAAATAAACTCGTAAACTTTTTGATCATGAAAAGACAAGAAACAGGAGCCGATAGAAGTACTAAAGTACAGGACTGATATGCTTTTTAGAGCTGGGCAGAGCAACTTCAGAACAGTTCTGTGAGGAGCAAGTGGCTTTAGTACAAGAGTGATGGCCATGAGGAGACATAGGTGTGGAGAATACACGACACAAGCTTGTGAAGTTGCTTTGTCCATGCTGTTTGCCAGTCAGATCTTTGGTCACACCTCGGGCTTCTTTCTTCCACCATATCAGATCGACTCTTCTTGTTTCACTCCGTTCCCAGCCACAAATGGATTTGCCCAGGCAGGACCCGTTCTCCTGGTGTGGGGGCTGCCACTGACCTGTCCAGTGGATGCAGCCTCGTGGCAGCTCCCTGTGGCACCACAGTGTATCAGTGTCACACCTCACTACTGCTCTCTGAGGAGCGAGCCCATTAACGAGCCGCACTGAAACCAGATCTGCATACTAATTAGGGAGCTGCCTTGGAGGATATTAATTAGGGGTGACACTTTCAGGGCAAGTTCTACTATTCTTCCTTGTATCCCATTTCAGACATGGCTGGGAAGTGTGAGTACAATGCAAATAGAGACAAGGTGGGGCACTGCGGGGACAGCTTGCTGCTGCAACAGAAGACAAGAGTAGAAAAGTTACTGTAATGTTCCTCCTCAGGACTTGCTACTGTCTTAAGGAAAATTCTAGAAAGCCCGTAAGCATATTTTCCTCTACCATTCTTCTAATCTAGAGAGAAGGGATGTGGGGTTTTGTCTCCACAGAGATAATCCTTCTGCTCCCTTCATTTACACTCCTCTAGTCTCTAGTACAGCCATACGAGCCCAGCAGCCCTGACAAATGGCCAGAGCACATGCAAGGGTATCAAGAACTCAGTTCTTTGTCCTGGCTCTGACAGTGACTGAACACTGAATACTTGTTCCTTGAGTTCTCACTTCCGTTTATCGTCCTTAGTCTCGTACAGCACCTTCCCCACACAGCTCTGAGCACTGTTTAGGTTCATAGGCCCCCCCATTCCCTTCTACAGCACCACCCAGCACCCACAGCAACCCTGAGGAGCCAGCAGAAGAGCAGGTTTGCAGCTTGCACCAGAACCTGGAGACGGGTTTCACAGCACTTTGCAGATTGCCAAATTTTATTGTTCAGCCTGGAGGTGGGAAGTGAGCAGCAGGAGTGAGAACTCCACGGCAAGGAAGATCCTGTTTAGAAGCACACGTCACTTGTTTCTTTGCTCCACAACTTCATATATTGTGTTTGTGTACAATTCACACATCTGCCAACACATCACCGTACAAATAATTTCACCTCCTACTAAACTGCTGCCAACTTACTACATTCTCAATGCAACCCTACCATTAGCTTCTGGTGTTTCACAAGATGAGGAAACAAGGAAAACAAGTACTAGACTGGATCGTGTGCGAAGGCCGTGCAGTGCAGGGGCCCGACTCCCTCTGTGATGGGCACGGGAAGCTGCAGAAGAGCATGTGCCATCCTGCCAATTTAACAACCCACCAACAGGGGAAGTTCCTTCCTTGACGCAGTCACTTATCAGGGAGCAGACACCCTCAAGCATGAAGGTTTGCACCCCTTCTGCACTTCTCGCCTGTCAGATGTAAATATCTATACTCTCAATGGCTATTTTAATACCCCTTCGCCTCGTGAATCCTGCCGAGCTTCCAACCCCAAAGTTATCACATGGCAGTGAGTTCCACAGGTTAGTGGCACTGTAAAAATGTACCTGCGTCTCATTCTCAGGAGCGAATGCAGATTAGGCAATGCAGATTTCCTGCACATTTTAATACTCACATATATGCTTCATTTCAGCGTCTTTCTTTGAGAGGTTGGATGCTAGCTCCTGATTTGTAAGGCAGACTTGTTCAAGCTATTGGCACTAGAAACATTAGAAACAAGTGAATAAAGAAAAAAGCCTGACATTTCTTTTCCACATGGGAAAAATTGGAAATCTGTCTGTCATTTCCTTTTAGTGATCACTTTCTCTGAATTCCTTCATTTCCATAACAGAAGCAATAATACATAGATAACTTTCTTTTTGGGGGGGGGGAGGGGGGAGAAGTGGTCAGCAGCTGCTGAGGGAGTCAACAAAACACTCTACTTTTCCTTGAGGCTGAGGTCACTCACATAAAATCAGGAGCCAACAAAAACACAACTACTCCACAAGTGAAGATCAGCCAAAAGCTGAAGATACCCACAGCGTCTTCCCAAATCCGAGGCACAGCCCCAAGACAGGACTGGGAGTCTGGGTTAGGCTGGAGCCTAAAAGCCCTGACCAGTGGTGGAGGGTGCCTGAGTGGAGAGTCCAGGTGAGGCTGCTCAGGGTTGTGAAGCCACAGGAGTACACTCAAGGTCTCCATATACAATTGATCAGCACAGAATCCCATCTGCATGTAAGCCTCTGTGGCAGAAGGCAAGACTTTCCCTCTTTGCACTGAGGCTCTGTAAGGTGTCCACAGGCCAAGGAATCTTTTCTGATTTTATAAGTTGTTGTAAGGCTCAATGGATGCAAGCAAGTTGGGGTGACTCTTAGACAGTGGGCAAAGTAGTTGCCTTGACTCTTATACAGTTTTTTCAGTTGCTCTAATTACCACCAGGGTTGACAGTTTTCCAAGGATATGTAAAGTATGGGGATTCATTGCTGTTTTATTCTTTTCTTCTTTTCATCTCCTATTTCAACAGGGTTTGGGCCTTGCATTCTACTGCACTTCTTTTTGTGACGAGGAACTCTCGCTCTTTTGGGAGAGGTCAGTGAGCCTTAGAGGACAGACAAGCCTTAGTTCTGGAAGAGTTCAGCTCATCTCAGACCAGCTCCTGTAAAGTGTTTGCTTCTTTCTGATAGAGCCTTATGCCTTGGAGTCCCGTCCAGCAGTGTGCATTCCAGCACTGTTTGCACCTTCAGCCTTAGAGGACAGCCTTGAGAGCTGCCTTGCCCAGTTTCCACAGTGCAAGCTGTGCAGCCTAAGGCACAGTGCAACCACGATTCCCATCCTGTGTAGGACTACAGGAGACCCCATAAACTCAACAGGATACCTTGCTGCCAGGTACTGCCTCAGAAGCAACCCCATGGGTTGACTGAAGGAGCCACAGAGCCCAAAGTCAGGCAGGGTGCAAAGAATTTGTGCTGCTTTGCACAACTTGCTCTCTCTGAGGAACAGGCAAATCCTCTGTCAGTCCTTGCTGCTGCCTTCATCCCATGGGAACAGAGCAGCGATGTGTTCAAAGCAACATCGCTGGGCTCTATTCCTGGAGTCTGCTAGGGATGATTTCCCCAGTGGTTTTCTTATCCCATGCTGGTGAATCATCCCCCCAACAGAGATGACGTATCCCAATAGCTTCTAAACACATTTTGAAAGAGCGTATTTTCTGTCTTTGGATTTTGCCAGATGGCATCCAGTGATTAGTGGGTTTAATATACAAAGCTTCCCAGAGGAAGAAACTTCTAGATCGCACTAAAGGTTCTTCGCCACCCTTCTGGTCCTTCCCCTCCCAAACTTCGAATTCCAGTAGCTGGACCCCTGCTGCAGAACTGAGTCCTCTGCTACTCTATCAATATCCTCTGGACATTTTTCAGGAACAAAGTGGAAAGCACTTCCAGCAAATGCTTTTAATGTCACTTTGTTTGCCAAGAGATGCTGACTCCTGCTTTGGTTATCATTACAAGAAAGCATCTTTGTTTAAACAGGAAAACAAGTGATGATTTTTCCCCAAGTCACTCATCTCTCTAGCTAAGCAGCATCTGCATTCCCTGGCAAAAGGACACGGCCTGTGCTGAACAGAAGAAAATATTAGGAGTCTTCTTTTTAAAAAGCACCCCTTCATAAGCATCGCCTCACCACTTCAAATAAAACCTGTTGTCAAACATCCATCTCCCCTGCCAGTCTCCCTTCTCTCAGATGAGGTTGGATAGATTGTGTGACTTGTATTTTTTGGGTTGTAATCCTCGCTAACATGCTGTGCATCTTGCCTCTCTCTTGGGCCTACATTCCACCTATAAACATATTATGGCCTCATATTTCAAGTCAGTAATTCTGGATACTTTTCAAGTGAGAAATGCTGAAGGAAAGCACAGCTCCTTTCATAATTTTACAGCGGATAGCCAATAAGCTGAATCTTTCCCGACGGGGATCCATTGCCCCCTAGGAGCAGTTTGAAGAGGTGCTGCTCTTCAGTTGCCCTGTAGGCCAGTATCCTTGAGGGAACAATAGCTCCTGTAGCCCAGTGCACTCTCACCTATGGTACAAGGCATTACAGTGTGGTGGGTTTCTTCAGATTTTCTATTCCTGACACTTTTCTGAGCAGCTTTTTACTTCAGAGTAGCTTCTCTACTCAAGCAGTAGCTGCTCACACCTTTCAGTCTTCATTGCTCTTATCTTGAGGAAACATTTAAGCAAGGGCAAACATCTTTCTCGTGAAGGAGCAGAGCCAGGACCTCACCTGCATTAGGCAGCATCACCATTGCCACAACAACTGGCAGCTCCCGGGGCAGCTTGGGTATGATATTTATATATCATATACTTTTATACTGTTTAGCTGTGGCACTTGTTCTCCGGTGGGGATTTTCAAGCTTGTGACAACTGAAAATTGTGCTTTCTTCTTAAACAGGGTGATAGCACTCTTTCTACCTTTCTCACAGTCTGCCTTGAGTGGTCAACTGCAAACTGCTGGTGTGGACAGCCCACAACTCCATATGGTGCCCAGGAACAGAGATTCCAAACAATGATGCAATACAGAAGCCAAATGATCACAAATTCATATTTATGGTACATCGGCAGACATTTTCTCTTTTACTGCCACACTAGCAGGTCTTTACTGATCAAGCCAACACAGTTTAAGAAGACAGCAGTTCCTGCTGTTTGTTACAGCCCTTCACAGGAGAGGACTGCCCTCACAGTTGAGACCTAAAACCACTCATCTAAGTATGCCAAAAGAGTTGTAGCATTTTGCACCGTTCCATCAAGGTCTGCCAGAGATTTGCCTGTGCTCTCACCACAACCTCTGTCACATGCAGCTACTGCCAATCAAGGATTTAATCATTCAATACCTCACCTTTCCTTCCCTTCCCCAGTTACAATCACAATTGTTCATGCAAGTGCCCAGATTTGCTCTCTGCAGCTTAAATGGAGAATGTGTCCTCTAAAATGGCTTCCAAAATAGGCATCCCACTGAGCAAAGAGAAAAAATTAATACTGTACATAGTAACCTTGAAGGACAGAAGCTAATCCCTGAAACAAAACGGTCCTGAAGACACAGCCCATAATCTATATACACTAAAAGGCAGAACAAGGGTATGCCATCTACAACTTCTCCTTTCACACATCTCTGTCATTTAAGCACCTGGATGTACTATGACGCCGTACATCTAAACATCACATCTCCTGCAATGCTACTCAACCATAATTCCAGCCAAAACCTACATGAAGTTTAGGCCTGGCCCAAGGGATGGTACATGGCTGGGGCTAGGACTAGATCTTAAGGCCTCTGCTCTTCTTTTTTCTCTTTGACTAAAAGCTGTAGCAGTACATAAATGTTATTGCTGAGTGTCATGGCCAAAGTGCTCCCCAGCGACCTTCCTACTCCTTAGCTCTCTTCCAAACTTTCCTACTTCCCTGACTTATTTTCTTGATGTTACCCTTAACTAAGTCTTCTCTCCAGCCTGGCTCTTAATCACTCATGCCCTTGTGCTCACCCTCCTGTTCCCCACTGCCTGCATGTCTCGTGCATCTGCACTGTGCAGCCACTTCACCTGTCCCAGCCTGCTGTGGAGAACAGCAGACATCAGGCATGGGCCACGCTCTGTGAGCACCTACAGAGGGGAAGAAATGGGGATGCCCCTGCTGTTCATCAGCGTTCAGACAGGTGGTCCTCAGCTCTTTGCCTGAGCCCTCAAACTGCGGGTATTTGCATGCAGCCCAGGGTACTTACGGACATCTGGGTAGCTTCAGAATAAATAAAAATTGAGTAAGGTGTGGGTCTTAGCAGCTGCAAGAGCTGGACAGTAGCTGTGACTGCATGGGAAAGTGACTTCATCCTAAATGAAAGACCCGAATTTCACCTTAGTCCTGCTCTCAGCATCAGACAATGTGGACCATAACATGTCTCTGAACTGCTCACTGAAGAAAACTCCCTCCCCTGACCCTGAAAGAAGCCAAGCTCCTTCCCCTACAATTCGCCTCCCCTGACACAGAAAGGTGCTTGTAGGATTCAGCCTGACACATTTTCCAGCCTCGCATCCATTGGCACATATTTGCCCTGTCCCTGCCGCTGGCTGATGATGCCTCTCCAGCCAGGCAGACACATATCAGCCTTGATAGGATGCCTGTAGTAAGGAGGCTTGGAGTCAGTTCCTTACAGCTGGGCAGCCAGCAGTGTTTGCTCAACACTTCTGGCAAAGCAGAGTCACCCAGCTCTCAGCTGCTCCTTCTTTTCCTTCAGGTCCTGTCCAGGAGGGATCCACGCTCCACGCACTGGCACCAGGAAGCTCTTTGGCAGGAATCTGCTGCCTTGTGCCTGCTGTGGTGTCCCACTTCAGTCCAAGTAGCAGTGCCTGGAGACCACAGCTCTTACCTCAGTGCTTTGCAATTTGATTAAGGTGAAATCTGATCTGCTGTTCTGAAGCCAAGAAATGCCAGGATGGCAGATGGCAGGGGAGAAAGTTGAGCAGAGCTCTTTACTGGTGTCCAAGATCCTGGGAGAAACCAAGCTGCTCCTGTAGGGGTCAAATACCAGGGTGAGTAAGGAGAAAAAGCTGCCAAGAAGTGTCTTGGTTCTCTTAGAAAACTCAACAGTGAAATGTTACAGAGAGATTAAAATGCAACATAATTACTTAATTTATTGAGAGTTAATGTGCTGGTCCCTCACTGACAAGGAAGAATCAGAGGGAGGTGAAATTGTTAAGCAAAATAATTGCCCCCAACCTGAGCTTAAGCTGCCCTTTTTCCTTTGAGTCTTTCACAGCTCAGAGAGACGTGAGTGGCACAGCAGAGAGGGACTCCAGGGAACATAAATGCATCTCTGCTGGTGGGTGAGTGTGTGAGGGAGGCTGGCCAGGGGTCTGCCTGAGAATCCCTCTCCCATGCCAGCCACTCCTCTAGGCAGCAATAACAGCTGTACAGTTTCATATTTCTATCGTGTTTGCACGCATAGATCTCCAAGAACTTCACAGGAGAGGGAACTGTTGTTGTCTCGGTTCACCCAATGAGAAAGGCTGCAACAAGCAACTGATCTCTGAGATCAACCAGCAGCATAAGGAGGCAGAGAATCATAGTCACAAAATGCCATTAGCTCAGTGTCACCTGCTTCACTAGATTGCCTCTCTGTTGGTAGAAAGAAAGGGCAAAGATGAAGCCTTACATCTCATCAAAAGCCCAGAGATGAATGGGAACCAATGCAAAATACCAGCAACTGCACAGATTCAGAGAAGAGCAGTAAACATGATTAAAGGGCTGGGGAAATTGATTCCTGGGGAGGAAAAGAGAGCTAAATATGTATGGCTGCCTAGCTATACCCAGAGGAGCATACTTAACCTGCTACAAGTATTTGATGGAAGAATAATTGTCCTGGGAGGAATAAAGGTCTTACAGCTATGAAGAATAGGGTGAAATTAAAAGGGTGGAGATTTAGCCTCTGATGGGCACACTCGATAATGGAGATGCTGACCTGTCTCCCTGAGGAATGCCTGTTGCTTCGCTCATGCAGTGGAGTCTGGGAGACAATCATTCTCTGGTACAGCAGTGGACTCTAGAGGTTTTCCCTGCTCTATTTACTTGGTTTCTGTGGACTAACAGAGGTTTCCTGTCCCAACAGCCTGTCACTGGGGGTCAGGTGGGGTTTTGTTTTATAAGTTCTGATGACAGCTAAGGGATTCCCGGCAAATCTGTATCACTGGAGAGTCTAACCAAACAACCGCCTCCAGAAACACAAAGCTACAGTAATAACATACAGTGCCTACAGCTCCCTGCTCTAGAGGAAAAGGCATTGTTACTCTTGTCAGAAAACAGAAGGACTGAAATCTAGCATTTCTTGTCATTAAGGAAATATTGCAGATGGGTGTCTGCTGTAAAATGTCACGATGGCAGAGCTCACAATAATGCTAACTGAAAGCAGGAAAAACACAGCTGCTGTGAGGAGAAGGCACTGCAGTATATAATCTTCACTGCCCAAAGCTGGTGCGTGTAGATAGGTTTTAGCCCACTCCAGTGGCCCAAACCCAGAGCACTTTCTGCAAACATTGGCAAGGGCTGTCATTATAACCTGCTTCCTCCTCCCAAGTGCTCTCTGTCTCCTACTGGGAGAAGCTACTTTTCCACCCGTACCTAACCCTCGGACTCCTCTGCTTAGTTCCAAGACAGAGGAATGCAAGGCAAGAGACAGCTGTCTGTTTTCTACACTTACTTTCTTCTCCTTTTGGGTTTGTTCTCATACTCAGAGGAAACACACTCTAAGGCCATCTCTGTTTTTCGTTTTCTTTACATACAGTTCCCTGACACAAAGTGCATGCTCACTGCTTGGAGAGCTGGCTTCATGCAATGTGGAGGGCTCCATGTTCACTCTCATTAAACTTCAAGCAATTTAAGGGAATTCTGCTCTGCTCTGCTCTATACTCTCTGGTATAATACATACTGGGTTTCACATCAGATACACAAGAAATATGGGGCTGGAGGAGGGATTGGACTGACAAACTTCCAGTTTTCATCTCCTACGACATTGTGAATGTTTCCAGCACTATTTTTAAAATGTTGTCCGATAAAATAGAGGCCACACAAATGGGTACTGCCAGCAGAAGACACAAAATAAGGCTGTGATGGCATGCAAGCATGAGAAACCATGATGTGGGAAGATTTGGAGTTAGGTTTTCCTTAGGCTTTTAAAATCACAGCAGTATGAGTGAGAAGCAGGACTTACTGTTTATTTACTTTGGCTAGACACTAACTGGGATCATATTTTCTTGGCAGAGCACTGCTTTTCAGCTGAAATAATCATGACTGGAGCAGTGAGATGGCTCTACTGGGCATGGATGACCAGCTCTGTCTCTTCAGGAGGCTAGTGGAAATTTCCCTTCAGAGCTCCCTGTGGGAGGAACTGCAACATATCTCACCTAGGCTGTTGATAGCTTTGCACAGAAGCTGTTTGCAGACTGTGTAGAGACAGGCTAATGATTTTCTATCCTTCTTTTCTGTCCTTCACACATCAGGCAAAAACATTATTGGACTTAACTTGAAATAATATCAAGCTCATAGCTCTTTTTGCCTGTGTTTGATGACACTTCCACAGTCACAAATATCAAGGCTGGATGTCATGTCCTCTTCCAGCTGCAGCCATGAAGGCATTATTGCTTGGTCAGATCTGCTGCCCAAGATGCTCCTGAAAGCAATCCCATCCCCATTTCAGGCTGAAGGAGCTGGCTTAGCTTTAATAACAGGTCATTGCTAACATAGTTCAGATGGCTAAAACAAGGTGTTGGGTCCTGACGAGAAGAACACCTCAGCACAAAGGTATAAAAAGAAACTTACCCCAGGCAGGGGCCGTGCCAGAAAGCTGGGACAGCAGCAGCCAGGAAGGCATGTGTGATTGTGCCTCAGTGTGAGGGGGCCTGGAAATCAAGGCTCATGATTTCAGGAACATTGTGCACAGGGGCTGGTCTGCTGTAGCAAGCTTCAGCAAACTACTTGCTTTGTTCCTTCCCTCTTTTACGATTCTTCCTTCGAGTGCAAGAAAGCCAGCCCACCTGGTTTCCAGAGCCTGTCACCGGGCCTTTAGACTGGAGGAACAAGCATTTCCTTGTAGAATGTCAGCAGCACATGTGTCTGGGAGACTGAAGGGCAGGTGGTACTGCCTTATAAATCATCTAAACATGCCTGGTGTGATAAATGCCTGCTGTATTTTGCATAACATCTGGGCCAGCACAGGAGAGACCTTGGGGTTGGGAATGAGCAGAAAGTGAACGTTTTCTGAACATCATGAATTGACAAAGACAGAGATGGTGTCACCATATGGTCAAAGAAACAGTCAGAGATGCCCAGCCCTCCTCCTCTGAGGGGAAAGGCAACGACCGGGGCATAAATGCACAGCATCCAAAGAGTATTTATTCTGTTTGGTTTTGTCAGGATTTGACAGCGTTGAGGATAGTGGGGTCTCTGTGGCACAGGCTGAAAGGACAGCGGGAGGGTGAAAGAGGAGGAGGAAGTGTGTGGCTTTCAGATGGACTGGTTGGTTAATTCCCCTGGGATTAAAAGGAGAAAGATCAGGGACAGCATAAACCAACATGGGGAAAATGAATTCCAGGAATTACTAAAACTGTAACAGGGATCAAGCCAAAGAAGGTTTAGAGAAAAAAGTCTTAAAAACGTTTGAAGTCTGAGCATGATTTAACACCTTAGTTTGACCAACTATCTTGAACCAGCCCTATCTATTCGTGAAGATAAATGCGATAAGACATCTCTTGTTGCGGAGGACACCTATTGTTTCAACTGTCCATGATTCCAGCCCTCCCCCTAACACCTGTCTCCCACCACCACTGGAAGGGAACTCACCTGAGTGTGTTTTCAGTAGGCATTTGAGAACATTACTTAGCACAGCACAAGGGAGCACAGAATCAATGTTCTTATTGTGAGAGGATTTTTCTTCTTGCCTTTGACACCAGTTCTCCAACCCGCATATGGAGCTGATTGAATTCCAGACACATCTGGAACCACACAGTAAAAAAGGCATGGAGGACTCTCAGGACATCACTTATCCCTTGCCATGAGGTAAGATGATCTAGAACTAAACCATGCATGGCAAATGACTGCCTAATCTGCTCCTAAAAAGCTTTTCAGTGATGGAATCTTCACACTCTCCCCAGGCAATACATTTCGGGTTTTCACTACCATGGCCATTTTATTTCTAGCCTGAATCTTCCTTGCTGCGATTTAAGCCCATCATTTCTTGTCCTATCCACAATGGATGAGAATCACAGTTTATTGCCTTTTTTCCTTGTAGCAGCCTTTTATGGATTGTTACCACCTTCCCCCTTCATCCTTCTTTTCTGTAGGCTAATTAACCCAAATTCACTCAACATTTTTCCATAGTTCGTATTTGTCAGAACACTGATTAAACTACTGCCCTCTCGACTCTGTCCAGGGTCCTGCTTTCTTTAAGGGTGGTGCTGGGGAAAAACAAAAATCAAAGAAGCCCTGTCCACACTTCTGTGAATGGGTCTTTGGGTTCACTGCATTTCTACAGATCCTAAGTCAGCACCATGTTTTCACTGCATTGCTTTCTCTTGATTTCTCTTCTATTGCACCTTTGCCCCTTCCCAAAGAGGTTCATGGTAATTCTTGTCTGTTCACAAGGCCTGTACCGTGAGGGCTGCCAAGGCCCTGCTCCTTGCAGTACAGAGGTGGACTTCCTCATGACTTTACAGTGCCACACACAGGACAGCAGATGAAACAAGGGTTTGCCAGCCCGAGCTTAAATAAAGACAAAGCAGCCCAAAAAGATTGCAGTGTCTGAATGTGTGTCCTATTATTCAGAAATTTGCTTTATCACCAGGTAAGATTTAAGGATAACAGAATACATTCACTTAAAAACATTGATTTGCAATAATGAAAGTGAGCCGTAAAAAGAGAGAACAATGTTATTAAGATCATTCTTAACTTAAGAATTCTCCATTATAGCTTCAGGATAGTTTCCTCCAGTTCCTGTTCCTCTTGATGAATCAGAATTTGAAAGAAAGTGTCTGCAAGATGGGCACTTCCAGGAAAGTCACTTTGCTATGCATTGTTTGTACCAAAATAGAGTACTATCATTGCTGTAAGTTCTTTTTTTTGACATCTGAATCATGCCACAAAATTAATAGACTTTAGCAGTAATTGTTCTAAAGTCAAATGCCTTTTAGTGCTTTAAAACCTCCATGCATTTGGAAATGTCTTCACAGGCAAATCTGGCCCATTTTTTTCCTGAAACATCAACATTACTAAAAGCAAAGAAGAACAAGAGCATGAGCCAATGTTCATTTGCTCTCACTGTCTGTGTTTCTATTTCTACTGCTACCATAAACAAGTCTGCTATGGAACATGCTGGATTAGTTAACCCCTGCCTGAAGCTGGCATCTGGAGCAGGCCAGGGAGAAGATACAGCAACTGAACCACAGTGGGTGGATGAAGGGATGGAAGAACGAGCAGGGAACAGTAACAGAAGTGGGACGTGGAGCAACTAGGGCCAGTGATTGTAAGAGAAAGAAGGGTGAGATCCATCCTTGATAATATTGTGAGAAACAGAGGAGCAGCAGAAATTGTATCCATATGGTGAGTTTTATTCCCTGAAGACACTTGTCATGAAATGACATACCCAACTCATTATGAATCTCCAATGGAATCCCATGCAAGCTGCTTCTATAGCTTCCCTTCGTATGATGGCCTTGTGCATCATGTATCTCCTCCCAGCCAGACTCCGTTTAGAAGTTTTCAGTGCACTTGGGGGAAAAAAAAGCAGGATGGACGTAGCAAAGAGCTGTTCATTACACCAGTTGAAAGTGCTTGCAGAAGTGTTGTCCAGGATTTCCAACACAAAATGGAAATATTTTCAGTTTTGTCCCAGATCAACGTTTACTGAGTTACCTTAGTTCCGCTGTCAGATGAGTTTCAGAAGTCAGCTTCACTTCCAGCTTTGCCAAAGTGAAGCCAGTTCCTGCTGCTGCAAAGTAGTGCTATGGAGCAGTTCCTGTTGCCTGTGTCATGTAGCAGCATTGAGCTGGTCCCACCCCATACCACTCGCCAGGGAAAACAGGCACTCAGGGCTGCTAGCAAGCATTGGGATATACGGATAGGGCCCAGCCAAAGGGACCCTGCAGCAGGAGAGGCCATGCACAGAAGGAGAAGGCTGGTCTTAAAATAGGGCAATGCAGCGTGGAACAGAATCTAAAGGATCACAAAAGAGAGGATAGCTAAGAAAATCTCCACATGAACCTGAAAGCATATTCATTCAAGGTGTAGTTAGCATTCTCCCAACAGGATTTGTTAGTATTAGCACCTTTAAAGTGCTATGGATTAAAGGCATAAAGTCATGCTCTACCTAGCTGCAAAGAACTTCCAGGAAGATGAACATTTAGTACCTCTAATATATAAATACCCTCGTTAAATAACAAGGTTTGAGTTATGTTTCTTACAACCTTGGTGAAAATTGATCACAGCTCAATCTCTCAGTGAATATCATTTCAGAAGCAAAATGACTCTCAAATGGCTGCCACACATAGGCCATCACCCTTTTCATTCTCAGTTACTGCAATCAGCAAGAATAACTGATTTCAAGCCTTAACTTCTCCTCTGAAGAGACCAGGGACACTGCTGGAATCCAACTGGCCTTTCCCAAGCTTGAGCTCTTTACCAGGCTCCCTCTGCGGCAGGTGACATTAGCAGTTTTTCATATATTTGTTCTGAAAGGAATGGGTTTTTTTCACAGACTATTCGTTGACATATAGCTCCCATAGCTAATCCTAAAATGCTTTCTAACACCGTAAACTATACATGTTACAGAGATTAGAGCTGAACAAATATTTCACTGTAAATCATTTATTCAATAAGTTTTATATGGCTTTTTTTTTTTCTATTTGTGAATTGTCTGCAAACTGCAAGCCAAATTCCCAAATTCATTCATTAGTCAAAATTGCCCATGAATTTCTCCTGCAGATAGTTTTTGCCCTGCAGGCCATTCATGGACAGTTTGTTATGAATAGCCTCAATTCAATGCTTGGTTGGTTTAGCTGCAGCAGTCATGTGGACGTGGCTCTGTTCTGAATGAAAATTCACTTTCAAATATGAACCAATATTCACAGTGAATTTCTTCCTCTGTTCACTCAGCCCTTGGAGGAATCAGCCTATTTAATCTAACTGGGTGGGTAAAGCTGTCCAGAGCAGCACAACAGACTGGGGAAGGAGCCGAGGGATGTCCAGTTGATATTGTTCTGTGTAGAGGCAGGATGGGAATATTCCACTGGACAGTTGTGAAGGGTCAGAACTGACGTCCTCACTTCTTCCTGAAGGGTGACCACCAGACACAATTAGGAAGATGGCTACAGTGCAGCATCTCCCTGGGTTCTACTGTTACCCACAGTAAGATGGCTAATTACTTCTTACTTAACATTCCCATAATGAAGTAACATGGGTGAGTTCTGAGCTGCAGCCAGACCTAGCTTCCTCTTGCCAAACCACTTTCCAGTGCGTTAATCCATACAGAATGTTTCCAGGGTGTCCGAAAGCATCCTTCAGCTCTCTGGAGAAGAAAGTAGATGAAGTAGAACACACTGTGTTGCACACACTAGCTTGAAGTTTGAGTTACCATTCAGCGAGTCTGCAGGCTTCTCTTGTCCTGTTATCTGTCTTCAGCAGATTTCTTCTCATCAAATCACTGCGTTGCAGAGTGCTGCTGCCAGTGCTGTCAAATCCAGCTGCTCCTCACACAGGGGCTCCACAAGCCACCCAGCTGCACCTGCTGGCCCTGCTTCTTCATCAGCAGCATGTCAGGGCAGCAAGACCCTGAAAAGCTCAGGCTGATAACAACAGGGGCTGTGTGGGTCTCTCAGGGCAGCAACGCTCTGAAAACCTCAGGCAGATCACAACAGGGGCTATGTGTGCCTCTCAGTACCCCGGTGTACCTTTAGGAAAAGATTGCACAGGCTGATACAACAATGCTAATTGGAAGGCTTCCTTTCTCGTTTATAAGGTTTGAATTGCTCCATGTAGCTATTTTCATAGTGGAGAAGCAAGTCCAGAGGCCTTCTCAGTTGAGATTTCAGATAAACGCATTGACAGCTAGGAGAGAATAGCAAATGTCCCCAGATGGAGAAAATGTTGACTTTATGTTGAGAAACTCAAAGCCAGAAGAAATAAAACAAGCTGATGGGGAGAAAGAGGAAAAATTTTAAAATAGTCCAACCCAGTAAACAAATGCCAAAATTGAAATTTTTTTGGTTTTATGATGAAAAATATTTGTGCTCCTTCCCATGAAAAGCATACGTTCGCTGTGAAAATATTGCATGGAAATTTCACATGAAATTTTTTACCATCTTTCTTTTTTTTGCCAGACAGTTTCAAAGGAGGTCTACTACGGGCTGAATAATAGTTATACACATCTCTAAGCTGCCATTGGAAAGGTATTTGCATTCATTGTACCAGAAAAGCCCCGACGCAGACCTCTCAGAATGTATACAAAATAACAAGCCCATCCCTGGACCTGTGTTACCTTGAGCTTTGACCATGAAACACACTGGGCCTCAGTGTATCCAAGACACTGCTGCCATTATCCTCTCTCATCCTTATGCTCAAAACACCTCCAAAACCATCCTTCACGAGTTCTCTTTCCCCTCTGCAGTCCATATGAAACATTTTGCCCTTACCTTGACAACCCATCTTCCACCCACTTGTCTTCACTCAGCTTTCTAGGAGCAGCTTTGCTGAAGCCTCTTGAGTAGTCAGTCTCTCGACTCTTCCAAAAGGCTCCTGTGACCAAAGATGATCCCCTGATCCCTTCTGCAAAGCTGTTTTTGCCATTCTACAAGTCTCTCCTTCGATGAGGTTTGCCTTTCCAAGGTCTCCTCTCAGACACCTGCGAGCATGTCTCTGCTCCTCCAAACACATTGACATTACTGAATAGAAAACTACAAAGGCACACATGAAATGTGCCCTCTCATTCCTCTTACTGTCAGTCTTCCGGCATCCTTCAGAAGAGCAGGCTCTAAACTGCTTGCAAAAACTGCCACGGCCTTTTTCTATCTTTAAAAGTTCCTACCACTTTTATCATGATAAGAAACAAACAAACCAAGGAAAGAACCCAAAAAAAAAGAAAAAAAAAGAGCAGTACTTCACCTAGGATAAAATTAAACCCCCCTTTGTATTGCAGGAGCAGCTGTTAAACATTGAACAGCAAAGCTGCATCTCGGCAGGGAAGAATGACAGGGAAAAACCTGTAGCTGGTTAAAACTACTTTGGTAGGAATTTATGGAGGTAAAATACTTTACCTTTCTAACTGTAAAATTTAATTGAATTTCATGGGGTTTACTTCCTGGGACACCATAGGCTGCTCCCCCTGCTCCCCAGTAATAGCTGTGAGTGTTGTCAAAAACAATCAAACTGAAATAATCTGCAAACAAAATACATGACATTTTTTAATAACTTGGAAGAAATTGTGCACTTCTTCAAAATCCCACTGCTTCCCTTTGGGTGCTGCCTGCTGCCACCCCAGCCTTGGAGCAGCTCAGCACAGCCCTTCACTCAGGCAGGCCCTTCTCCCTACCAAGGCAGGAGGGTGATGGATCCTAGCTGGAAGTGCATCTGCTACTCAGTCTCGTTCACCCCTTTCCAGGAAACCTGGAGGATTTTTTTTCTCTGACACTGGCCTTGAAAGACATGAAGGTTTGCACCCAAGGGTGCCAAGTCCTTCCTACGCAGCAAATGAATGATTACAAAGCTATTGTACTAGAAGGAGAAGTTAAAAAGTGCATTGCTGGCACCTCTCTTATTTGATTTCATTTTCCCCCTCCCACCCTTTCCATCAGAGCGATGCGAAACGATAAGAGCAGGGAAAGATTTCGCTTAAATTAGGTTTACAAACAGCCCGGAGAATAGGGAAATGAGATGCATGCGCTGCACGCTGAAGTGCCGCCGCCGCGCAGCCCCCGATGCGATGGGGGCTTGGAACGCAGCCGGGCCGCGGGGATCAGGCGCGGCGCTCCGCCAGCCGGGAGGGAGGACGCCGAGAGCTCCCGGGGGCGCCGCTGCCAAGCGCTGGCTGCTGCTGCCCCCCGACGGTCCCTGCCCGCAAGCGGCCGCCGCCCGTGCGACCGCGGCGGCTCGGACCGGACCGGGCTGCGGCTCCTGCGCTCTGCGGGGCTCCAGCGGCTCGGACCGGGCTGCGGCTCCTGAGCTCTGCGGGGCTCCAGCGGCTCGGACCNTCCATCTGGCAGCTGAACATCAAACTCTGGTTTTGATACCTTGCAAAAAGGATATGGGTTGATAGTTGAAGCTGCTACCTTGGCAGCCCTGGAGACCAAAGCTCTGTCCACCAGGTAACCACACAGTATAGCCTGTCCATATAGTATCCTGGCTCACTTCTGCCAAACACTGGCTCCTGCCCACTCAGCTCACCTTTTGTCTAGCAACAGCACTCGGTACCAGCTCACGAGGCCAACTGGTCTCACTCCCTGTCTGGCCTCCCTGCTAAGCCTTAGGGGAGGTCAGGAACAGGGCTGGCTGTTTTCATTACTCCTTTTATTTACTATCCTCAATGAACTACAGGTTCATGACATGAAGGCTGTTTATATCTCATGTACATCCCTCTAGAGGAGGGGTGGATTTGGATGTAGGTCTCATCATTTGGGACTTCAGGGGCTGTTAACAGCATTTGGTCAAGGGATGTGATTCTACCCCTCTACTCTGCTGTTATGAGACCCCACCTAGAGTACCGTGCCCAACTCTGGGGCCCCCAACATAAGAAGGATGTGAACCTGTTGGAGCAAGTCCAGGGAAAGGCCACAGAGAGGATCAGAGGGCTGGAACACCCCTCCTATGAAGGCAGGCTGAAAGACTTGGGGTTGTTCAGCCTGGAGAAGATAAAGCTCCAGCAAGATCTTATAGCAACTTCCCAGTACCTAGAGGGGGTACCAGTAAGATGGAGAGGGTCTTCTTACAATGGCATGATAGGATAAGGGGGAATGGCTTTAAACTGAAAGAGGGTAGAATTAGATTGTAATATGCAAGAAATTCTTCATTGTGAGGGTGATGAGATACGGATTGTCCACAGAAGTTGTGTCTGCCCTTGNCGGGACCCCCTGAGCTCCGGGGGTCACAGCGGCCAGGCCAGGGGAACGGCGGGGCTGCAGAGGTGACCCCGAGAGAAATCGTCATTTTCACGGTCTATTAAAAGTGACAACTCGGTGCCCTCCATTTATTTCCTGTCACTGAGATTTATTTTCCAAGGATTCCCCCCNCACCTTTTGTCTAGCAACAGCACTCGGTACCAGCTCACGAGGCCAACTGGTCTCACTCCCTGTCTGGCCTCCCTGCTAAGCCTTAGGGGAGGTCAGGAACAGGGCTGGCTGTTTTCATTACTCCTTTTATTTACTATCCTCAATGAACTACAGGTTCATGACATGAAGGCTGTTTATATCTCATGTACATCCCTCTAGAGGAGGGGTGGATTTGGATGTAGGTCTCATCATTTGGGACTTCAGGGGCCGTTAACAGCATTTGGTCAAGGGCTGTGATTCTACCCCTCTACTCTGCTGTTATGAGACCCCACCTAGAGTACCGTGCCCAACTCTGGGGCCCCCAACATAAGAAGGATGTGAACCTGTTGGAGCAAGTCCAGGGAAAGGCCACAGAGAGGATCAGAGGGCTGGAACACCCCTCCTATGAAGGCAGGCTGAAAGACTTGGGGTTGTTCAGCCTGGAGAAGATAAAGCTCCAGCAAGATCTTATAGCAACTTCCCAGTACCTAGAGGGGGTACCAGTAAGATGGAGAGGGTCTTCTTACAATGGCATGATAGGATAAGGGGGAATGGCTTTAAACTGAAAGAGGGTAGAATTAGATTGTAATATGCAAGAAATTCTTCATTGTGAGGGTGATGAGATACGGATTGTCCACAGAAGTTGTGTCTGCCCTTGGAAATGTTCAAGGCCAGGCTGGATGAGGCTTTGAGCAACATGGTTTAGTGGGAGGTGTCCCTGCCACAGGCAGGAGAGTTGGAACGAGATGATCTTTAAGGCACCTTTCAACCCAGATCATTCTGTGATGCTGTGATTCGCACAGAAGCCCTGCACCTTGGGGGCAGGGCAAAGCCCAAGACACAAGCCTATTACACAGGCACCACTTTCACTGCGAGGTGTGCTGCCATCAACGCTGGATTACAGAGGTGTGGACAAGACTAAGTTGTCCTCTGAAGAGATGGTAAAACAAAGCCATTGGGTGCTGGTGAAATCACTGACCTCACCATCTTTGCAACTTGCTAGCCATCTCCTGAGCTNTTAAACTGAAAGAGGGTAGAATTAGATTGTAATATGCAAGAAATTCTTCATTGTGAGGGTGATGAGATACGGATTGTCCACAGAAGTTGTGTCTGCCCTTGGAAATGTTCAAGGCCAGGCTGGATGAGGCTTTGAGCAACATGGTTTAGTGGGAGGTGTCCCTGCCACAGGCAGGAGAGTTGGAACGAGATGATCTTTAAGGCACCTTTCAACCCAGATCATTCTGTGATGCTGTGATTCGCACAGAAGCCCTGCACCTTGGGGGCAGGGCAAAGCCCAAGACACAAGCCTATTACACAGGCACCACTTTCACTGCGAGGTGTGCTGCCATCAACGCTGGATTACAGAGGTGTGGACAAGACTAAGTTGTCCTCTGAAGAGATGGTAAAACAAAGCCATTGGGTGCTGGTGAAATCACTGACCTCACCATCTTTGCAACTTGCTAGCCATCTCCTGAGCTCCTACGGAGATTCACACAGGGGCTAACTGGACCTCACCACACAACTGGGAAAACTGGAAGAGATGAAGGCAATTGGTAGGAGACAGATGGATGAACAGAGGAAGGATGGGTGAAGTAAAAACCCACAGAGTTGAAAGCCAGAGTGAGGAAAAGGAAACTGAACAAGAGGCTTCAGCCACATGGACTAGAGAGGACAGGACTAAAGGTGGTAAGGGATAGGGAAAAAACAGAAGGATTGGAAGAGAAGGTATCGACTCCACAGAGAGGGAACACACTTTTCAGCAGTAGGAGAGGCAAAACTCAGGTGGGAAACAAAAGTCCTCTCTGAGGCAAACCAAGAGAGGATAAAGGGATGGAAGAGGGGAAGAAATGGAGAAAACCAGAGAGGCCTAGGTCTGGGAGCAGGAGGCTGAGGGAGTAGGACACTCTGCCTTTGGGAAATGGCTTGAAAAGACAGCTGTCTTGGGAATGCAGCATAAGAGGAGGGACAGCACTGTGAAAGACACAGCTGCCCCTGTCTGTGCTGTGGCTGTCACTGTGCAAAGCGACTGTATTCACTGTGGAGGCTCTCAGCAGCTGTTTTCACCAGCTCACCCTGAGCACAATCCATGAGTGCAAGTAACCAACACGCTGAGAAGCTCTTAGTGCTGCAGCTACTGTCAGAAGCAGCCCAGGCATCATAGCTGGTGCTTCCACCTGGTATCCTGAAAGCAAGCTGAACCACCAGTGCAGCACAGATAAAGTCCTGACACCAGTTTACAGAGCAGACTGGTTTTTGTGCCACTCCAAAGAGCAGCAGTGCTCCTTCTGTTCACAGGGCAAGTCTTAAAACCCACCTGCTGGTCCCTAAAACCATTGGATGGTCACTCTTTCAAGGTCATCCAACGTGGCAACCAAAGCTCTCTATTTTCTACAGGGAGTGCCAGAAACATGAAACCCGTAACTCCCTCTTTTTCTCCAATTAGCAAAGCAGGTTTGTCTTTCCATTCAGGCTTGAAGAGGGCTCTGGTGTTAGCTGGGAGCCCAGAGCTTCCAGCCACACCTGGGAATGAAAAGACTGCTGGCCAGGTGTACTCTAATCTGCCTGTGGAGATAATACATAGCTCTCCTGTGCTTAGGGAACATCCCTGGGATTGAGTTTGCTTGGTGCTAAATAAAACCCGCCCCTCAAAACTTTCCTATCCACTGGATGAAGCTACAAGATTTGCAAAAGTTACTACAGCTGAATTAAATCCTTTCTCGCATCTTCTAAGAGCAAATTTGAATGTGGCTGGTCACCTACTTTGAAAAGCTGCAATGCCAACAGAGGAGGTGAACGAACTAGGCAGTTCCTTGAAAATACAGGTTAGGATTAAGGAAAATCCTAGTCTCCGAGTACAAATCAATGAGAAGTACTAAGCTCTGTGTATTGCTAGCATACCCTCTCTGCAGCATCTGGCAAAGTTAACACTCAGAGCTGGCAATGTGTATATGAAGAAATATGGAGATTATCATTCAAATATAAAACTCTTATGAGGCAGTCAGTCAAAACCGATGTTGGAAGCATTCCCTTTTATCCTCATGCCTAGTAAGACTGTGGAGATCTTTAAGAGCAAGCTAACCATCTTTCAGCAGGGGATTAAATATAGTTGGACCTCTTGGGTCAGACCCTGGGGGGGCTGTGTGTGCACATGCACACGTGCATGTGTGTGTAGATTATATGGGGGTTCTTTATAAGTCATTCTCAAGCCTGCTCTTTATGATTATATCAATTTTCCAGGCGGGGAACAAAAGTCTCAGTGAGACTAGAGCTAATATTTTTGCTCTCAGGTTCCTATGTTCAGACTAACCACCAGGTCTGTCTCTAACATGCACTCCAGGCATCCAGCTGTGGCCCCCCAGGATGGGTGCCTGCATTCCTACTTAGCTCAGGTAATGCAGCAAGTCAAAGACAAGCTGAGAGCGAAACCCAGATCTGACTAGAACCCCAGCAGCACGTTTGCTAGATCACGAGCACACGATGTATTTGTCTTCATTTAATGTACTATTTTTTCTGTCCTCTTGAGTAATTTCCTTCCCTTAAAGGATATAAATCACATACCTACAAAGTAAAGAATTATTTAAAGAGCAGTTATATTTAAGCTTAAAAGGAGTTTTGAATTTAACTCCCTAGTGGCTGAGATGTGACTGGCTGGTGAATATAACTTGGCTTAACTATATGAAGGTGTTTTATGGCTTCAATAACATCTGGCCTGCAAACCAGTATTCCATACACTGGGGTGCTGCTGTGGGTGAATACCCTTGCTGCAAGTTAACTTAATGCTGCCTTCATTCATTTCCCCTAAAGTGGCCTACCCTGCTGTCAGCCCCAAATGCACACTTACACAGACACACGGGGCTTTGCCCCAAGTTAACTCCATCAGTTTAACAGCTCCATTTCATTGTGTGCCACTTCCAGGTGGAGACGAGGTAACAGAGGTTTCTCTTTACTTCTCTAAGTCACACCACAGTTTCATTTTGTCCCTCATCTTATCGTTGATAAAGACAGGCGGAAATGTAGGAGTGGAGCAATCCCCAATGGAATAGCGTTGACTTCAATAGCATTGACAGTAGGGAGTGTTAAAGGTAATCTGCTAGTATGAAGAAGAATACTCTTCCTGCTTATTAAGTACAGCTTAGCAGCAGAAACGCAACCAAAAGCTTTAAATGAACAATGAAAAGGACATAAAAGAAATTAATACGTTGGGAAGAATCACAGTGACCATGTTTTAAACTTAGCAACTGTTCTCTCCCACTAATACCTTGTGCAGCAGTTGCATTGGTGAGGGCTATTCCCTTTCCTCTGTGCTCCACTCTAACAAGCAATGGATTTGCTCTGAATAACACAAGTCTAATGCTGAGACTTCAGTTAATGAGAACTGAAATACGATGCAAAGATGCATGGCCATTGCATCTACAAGACAGCCACTGATAACTTCCAAAAACCTTTAGAAAAGAAAAGAAAACACAAATCTACAGTCCGAGAATCCTTTGAGGCCAAAAAACCACACCCCAATTTAAAACAGGGAGAGACTGATTTGATCAATTTTAATGCAGACCTTGAATTCCTTGCTTAGAAATATGACAGAGCCATCAGGAACTGCAGCTCCCTCCCAGCCAGTGGACAAAGAACTTCATGTCACTTGAAGGAAAGGCTGGACATCCTGTGGGTCTGGCGTGTGCTGGGGACAGACGGGGGCACAATGCTTATATTAAAACTCAGTTGAAAGGCTACCACAAAAGCCCCATGGGCTGAATGTTCTTGATTTGACTGACAAGAATAGAAATGAGGGCATGACATGGAAATCCTGATTATGAGCTGTGTTTCAAGGAAAACAGTATTTGTTGAGTAGATGAACTTTCAACTGTGGTTTGGACTATTTCATACACCATCTTTAGTAAATAGAGATCTGGAACCAAGTTCTGATTTCTAATATCCCAGGTGTGCACTGCCTGGGGCCAGAGGCAGCTCTTTGTAAAGCAAAAAGCTTTGGAGTCTTAGTCACATCCAAAATCTATTAGGGTCATGTTTCCCTCTTTCCATCAACATGTAGCTGAAAAGAAAATCAAATTTGGGAGGTTTGCATGTAATCACCTTGCCTTCTGAACCAAAGCCTTGCCGGACTTGCATAAGCAAGTACTTTGCTCGCATATCTGACCCCAAACTCTGTATGTCCTTGATGTTGCAACTAATCTGGGCCCATTAATGAGCATGGATATGGTTGCTGGTTTCACAAGGTCGGTAAATCCTTGAATCCCCAGAGCTGGCTGGCAGGCACATAAAAGTTAGCTTGCAGTGGTTCTTCCATTGGGTGCTCTCCGAAGCTCTGAAGCGTTGCCCCAGTGTGGAGGAGCTAGAAAAGTCAGCCAGACAGCTCCTCTCAGCCTCAGCAGGGCAGCAGGACAAATTTAAGTCAGTTGTGAGCCCGTAAGAAGCCAGTTGCACTGGTGGGTACAGTTAAATACGGGGGCAGAAGCTCTTGACACTGTTCGTGTCCCATCTGTTCCCTGGCACCGCCCATGTACCAGCCCATTGCCCATGCCTTTGAACCACAGACCGCCACAACAAGAGCAGGAGCTGGGAAGCTAAAGGCAGGCTGTGGTGAAGACCATTTGCTCCTGGGACACACAGTATTCAAGCCTCTTCACCACAGCAGAGCAGAGCAGATCCTAAGTGACAATCGCAGGAGAAAAAAGGAAGAGGTGCCCATACTCAAGGGGCAGAGCACTTTATTCTCTGCAGGGAGGAAAGCCAACCCAGGGGCTCGTAAGGAGGTGCAGCCGTGTGCAGGCAAACTGAGCAGCGAACGGGAGTCGCTGAAGTTCTTCCTCCCTCCGGAGGATGTCACCGTGGAGCCACCAAAAAAAGGCGATCTTCGTGACCCGAATCTGGCGGCAGTGAGGAAATGACAGCGTGCAGCCGCTCTGCGGACAATAGCCCCAAAGCTATTAAAAGCCTGCTTTCCCAGGAGTAACCAACTTTCCCTGGCCGGTGTGCAACTGGTGGAAGGACGGGAGGAGCGGCGAAAGCCACCGCGATTTGGGAGATAGGCAACAGGTTATCCCGGGAAACAAATGGGATGTGTGCTCTGGGTGACTGAGCTGAGCAAAAGCATGGGGCGCTCACACCCTTCTTCTGTCGTGCTTTCAACCTCCTCCGGTGTCCCTGAGCATGGATGAGCAAGTGGAGGATGCACTCACACGCAAGGAAGATGAGCAAACAAAACTATGGAGATTGTGTTCTCCATAGCAGGAACAGACTGCAGTCTGCAGCCATTGAGCAAGTGCGCCCTGAAGAGAGCTGGTGGGAGATCTGTGTGCTTGTGCACCGATTTCTGTTTGCATCACCAAAAGTTAGTCTTTGATTTTGCACATATTAATCCCAGCAGAAAACGACAGCCAAAAGAAAGAAACACTTTCTCTCCATGGCACATTTCTGTAGTAGTTTCTATCCCTAATAGCCCTAATTTTGAGGGTCCAAAGTCACACCGGCTTTTCCATGGTTCTAATTCTAGCCCCTGCTGCATTTGGTCCTTCATGTGGAGCACAGAGGCAAATGTGCCTTTGCCACAAGCCTCAGTCTAAGAAGAGAGGAGAGGATCCCGAATGGAAAGGCTGTACCAGTGATGCCAAGCACTAGAAAAAGTGTCTCAAGGCTACTGTGCAACCTTAGAAACTGCCACAGCTTAAAGAGTGCTGCTGCAACCCAAATCACACACCTTTTCCCTGTCTGAAATGCCCACATGGACAACAGCCTGGTGATTGCTTGCCAAAGGGTCTTGTGATCATTCAAGACAAATGGTTGCCTGAGAGAAATTCTGCAGGTATTGATAGTATCCACGAAGGCAGGCTCTGCCAAACACCGTGGGTTTAAATATGAGGAAGAAACTACAGAGCCTCTGGGCTTTACTGTATCAGGTCTCTTAGCCAATGTTTCTCTTCAAGCATGCACCACATCAGTTTTCCCATTAAAGCATATTGACTGGAAGCAAGTCATCATCCCTTCCCAAGTATGATTTAATAAGTCCAAATCCAAGACCTGACCTAGGCTACACCCCCTGCTAAAGAATCACTTGCCAGCCAGCCACGCAAGCTGCGTCTTAATCTCTCTTCTTTACTGCTATTTGTTTTGTGGGGTTGAGAGTTTTTTCTTGTTTTTACATGGATAGATTAAATTTCCTGCCAACCCACTTTCTCATTCAAACATGTTACAGAGGAAGTGGGAGGAAGGAGGAAATCAGGGACAAACAACAAGCAGAAAATGGCATTAGAAGGCTTAGAGAGGAGTCTGATCCTTAGCCATGCGCACTGCCCCATTCCTGCACATCAGCAGTACTCTCTACCACAGGGAAAGGAAAAGTGCTTTTTTAGCTGTCGTTGTCCATGGAAGCACATCAAATAAAATATGCCAGAGCCCTAGAGTCGGGAAGTCCCAAAACTACCAAGCTTCTCCTCCCTAAAAAACAACTTATCTCCCATTCCCTCTCCATGGCTCTGTAGGTGACCTAAGAAAACCTTTCTCTGTGCTGTCCACCAGCCAACAAGAGCTCTGAGCTAGTGCCAAGGCTCAGGAAATGCCTTGCACATGCCCTTCTCTTGCTTGGAGGTCACAGACTTTGTAATTCTCAGTAGCATCCTCCAGGCACGTGCAATACACAGAGGCAGATATGGAAGAAAGCAGTGTGAAGACAGAGTCACAGCCTTTCATTCTCCCTGCTTTCAAGGTTTGTTTTGTCCCTGACGACCACCTCCTCCCCAGCCAAGATGAATCATGGCTCAGTGAGCTCGGTGACACTGCATTCCCTGTCTCAACACCCATATTCCTGATCCTCACCAGCACAACTTGCCTTTCTTGTGGCAAGAGCAGACCTGTAACAAGGGCACAGTGGGTGAACACTGCTTTGCTGGCATCAGGAAAGCAAGCTGCAGGCAGGATGGCCAGCAGCACTTAAAAAAAGCACAGAAAGAAGGGCAACTCAGTCATCAAGAAACCTGACAACAGCTCTGCTCCAGGCCTCTGTTAAACAGGACCATGAGTTAATATGAGTGCTTGGTTTGCTCAGAGGTGAACTTGTGAAAGGCGTCTACTTCCTCAGTTTTCCCTGTGCTAGAAATGTTGAAGACCACCATAAGTGAATCTGCTGAACCATTTTGGGTTCACCTGGTGCTGGCAGACACATGCACAGACTCATCCACCTGCTTACAAACCGGTGGTGCCGTGGCTGGGAAGATCCAGGTTAGAGTGCAGACACAGAGAGACACTTGCATGCCTGAAGTAAATGAGGCTGGGATGCCAAATGTTGCTTTCAAGAAAAATCCAGTAACCTCTGAAAGCTGACCAATGTGCTTGATGAAACCATGATTATCATGAACATTCCTCCAATATAAAAAATATTTGTTTGATTTCCTCTGCCCGGTACCATCGATCACCCAGTTACCTCCTGGGTGTCATCTGAGGCTGCCCTGATTTGATGTCCTCTTAATGAGGACCTAAATGATGATGTGAGGAAGACTGATGTCCTGAGCATCCCCCATCCTCATGGGGAAACCAGGCAGTTTTGGACAGGATACCATCTGTTAGACTGGTTTCCGCTGGAAACTCATCTGTGTTCCAGCAAGAGTGTGTTGAAGTGCAGGCATCTGAGTAATTTTATTTTTTTTTAGTTCAGATGAATCAGCAGATATGAGTCCAAACTTCTGGCAGTCTGCAGACCAGTTTTCACCAATATTTTTAACATGAGAGGATGCTTCACACTTTAGAAGTGGACATTTTTTTTAGAGGTTGGTTATTTCTGTCTCAGCACTCAAATGTGCAGTTAATCCTTGTTTTAGAACAAGTTCCCCTCTGATATTCTTTGGCAGAAGGTGACATAGCCATCAGTACCAACATTTAAAGTAACATCCATGGCATGTGATGGACAATCCCTGTGACACATCTGGGGCTGAAGGCTGTCAGCAAACTCGACCATTTCAATGGTGACTTTCACTTACTGCTGCAATAGCTTGAACCTCTGTTTGATTTTTAGTGATAAATTAAAACTCTGGAGCCCTACCAAGTTATCTAACTAGTATTATTTTTTTTTAGATATTTGTATTGCAGCAATGCCTCACTAGGCACAATTTACAGGTTAAAACTCTAGCATTCCAGGTGTTGCACAAACCTAGTAAACTATCCTGCATCCTAGGAAATTCTGCTCTGGATCAACAAGACGTGCAGAAGGATGATGTAAGGAGCAAACCGGTGGCAAGGGATGGATAGTATAGCAGAATACTGACAGGGCTATCATGGGAATAAAATGTAAAGATGCTATTAATGTCACATCAAGATTGCACAATCAAAAGGTGATAAATGGAAACATTAAGATTCCTATGACAACTTCCTGAGAATGGCAATGCAGCTGTCTTATTTACAGTAAGGTCTATAGCTGAAAACACATTTACAAGAGTATTTGGGAGTAGGTTTTGAAAAATATCCAGGAATGAGAACATGATGCATGTGCAGCAGGGCTGAATTACCACTGCTGTTGGATCTGTAGGTTTCTGGTTTTAATAATCACTCTCAGAATATCTGGGGGATTTTAGAGAAGAAGCAGGGAAAATGAAACATGGAGAGAAAAATGCAAAATCCTTGGCAAAACATCAGGTTGCCCTAACTAATAATAACCTTCTGGTAGCAGCTGTTGATACAGACTAAGAAGTGTATGCTTTGCAGTCCCTTTATGCCCTGAGAGTGCGAATGCTCAGACACTGAAACTTCACATGCTCTGTCTATGGGGATCAGCACTTCTGTGAAATACCTGACAGTTTCCCCCATCGAACTTATTCAAATGCCCAAGAAAGTCAGTGACTTAGATTTTGAATCTGGGGTAAACATGCTGTGTTTTTGATTGGAAACCAATACATGAGCAAAATTTGGCAATTATAAAAAACATTTTTCAACATCACTCAAAGCAGCATAGGGTCTCCCCTGCCAAAAGACAGAAAATAAAACTCACCTTTGTCTGGAGAAGTAGCAACCTTGCAAGCCTGGGAAATTGTACATTCAAGGGCAATGTGTCAGACTATTATGAACGAGAAAAACAAGGCTCTAGTACCAGAGCTCACTACCAAACAGGCTGGCCTAATAACATTCAGCTCTCGGTTGCGTGGTCACTGCTTACTGCCAGTCACATCAAGGATAAGTATTAATGGCCAAAGTCATTGTAGTTACAGAATTAGGTAGGAGGAAGAAAAAAGCAGCAGCAGGCAGGCAGAAGTCCTTTTTTTATATGAATAAAATTTTATTGAATTTTATACAATTAGAAAGAACAAAGAAAGAGGAGCAAACAGTCTTATGGAGGGTAGGAACCAGAAGAGCTTTCCCAGTAGAGGAGGGCGCCTGCTGAGGGCAGTGTTCCTGTAAATGTCACACAGGGGTTGTTACAAAAGCAGAGAGAATGTGTCTGGGCTTTTCTTTGATTGTTTTGGGTTTTTTTTCTTCCCACAGTAGGGTTTCTAAAGCCACTCTCCTTCCCCCATCAATCCTACCACCCAGCAGCAAAGTGAGCAGACAGGCAGGAAAGAGGACTGCTCCAGTGAAATGTGTGCACACACAGAGCAACCGCCTGCCTGCACCACCTGGGGGGTTTGCACACATTCTGGATGCAGTTGTGTAGAGGGGGAAAGAAGGGAAGTTGGATTTTTTTTTAGTCTACATTTTCTTTTCTTTTTCTTTTTTTTTTTTTTTAATTTTAAGAAAAGAAGGCACAAAATCTCAGCCAAGCTTCAAACCAAGTGTTGCTTGGGAGCTCCCAGTCTCCCAAAAAGCCAGTGTGTCCATGTGGGAACCCAGCCCTCACATCTCCCTCCTCTTCCTCAGAGTCTGTGCTTGCATTTGTACTGCTCAGGTAGAAGGCCCTGCCCAAGGTTTGTGCACTGCTAGGGAAAGTAAAGCCGTGCCGGAACAAGGAAAGTGGGGATGAAAGAGTCTGTTGGCTTAAACAGACCCTTTTTCCAATGTGAGAACTATGGAAAGTCACCTGTGACTCCCCACATTGCTTTTCCAAGAGCAGACCTGGGAGGACTCTGGTGCTTTTTGAGGTGATCCCTGCCTTTGCCTGTGCAAGGGTTGGTGTTATGCAGGAGGGCCAGAACACCTATCCAGGCGTGGCCTCTTTGTACCAGTGCTCTCTAAGAGGGGAAATCCCAGCCCTCAGCCCAGCCCTCCAAATGGCATCAGGTTCCTTCAGAGGTTTCAACTCTTGGCTTTGATTAAGGCTATTTAGTTGCAATAGAAAAAAGTAGAGGTGCCAGCCACAACCACCTGCCAGGCTGCAAGGAGATGGCAGGGCCACTGGCAGATGCCACCAGTACCCAGTCCCGGGACACTGAGGGAAGTGGGGGAGGCAGAGAGATAGTGTGTGGGCTTCCATTAAGCCTCTGCTTTCTAAAGCAGGAAACAAATCCTGCCAACATGTCTGTGCACATGGGAGAGCAGGAATGAAAACTCTGATGCCTCTCTGTGAAGGCTCCAAGCACAACATGTGCCCTGCCATGCTGCCCAGCCCTGCATAGCCTGATGAATAAAATCCACCGTGCAAACATCAAAGTTGTGGGGTTTGAAGTCACTTGCCCTAAACCAGAGCAGCCCAGGGGCAACAGATACCTCAGGAACCTGCCTGGTGCTCTACCACACGACCCTGCTCCTCTCTGCCTCCTGAATAACCCCAGAAACACCCCAAGAAAAGAAAAAAAAAGAGATCCAAGCCCTAGAGCAGCAGCAGCAGCAGCAACAGCAGCAGCAGCGGTGCAGCCTCGCCCTGCACCAAGTGTCCCAGGGAAAGATGCTCAGAGGGCTGCATCCTATAAATAGGGCTCTGGTGGCACTCCAACCTAGTGCAGGAAAAACACCCAGTCTGAGGATCTGCATGTGTCTCTGTGTGTGTGCCTGTGTGTGCCTGTGTGTGCTGAGGTGGGGGGAAGAACTGCAAAAAATAAAGACAAGTGCTCCCCGGTCCGCACCCTCACCCAACCATCCCCTTGGCTGGGCCAGTGGCTGTGCCTTCATCTCGCCCCTCCAGCCTTTCCCGTGGCTCCTCACACCCGGCCCCAGTGCTCAGTACTCCCTAATCCAACAGCGGAGCCAGGGCCATGGGAAGCTGGGGCTGCTCAGCTTTCCCTGCCCCAACGCAGGCCGTCGTCCTCTTGGAAACAAAACAGCAACAACAACGGAAAAAAATAATATATATATATATCTCCCGAACCTCCCTGAAAGACCCAAATGGATGGAATCAGTCCCCAGCAAAACCAACAGGAAATAAAAGCAAAATTTCCCCCCAGGGTCAGGCCCAAGTACATGTCCCAGCTGGGGCCCAGCAGCCTGGGAGCATGTCCCGACCTCCCTGCTCCTCTGGCCTTGGCACATCTGTGGCGTCCATCGGCGCGAGGAGCTCCAGCAGCTGGGGGGAAAGCGGCTCGGACAGGGCTGTCCCACCAGCTGGCAGCAGCCTCGAGAGGGGAGGGCAGGTGGAGAGGTAAGTGTGTGACCCCCCGCCGCCTCGCTGCCTGTCAGGAAGGAGTAGGGTCTCTTCACCCCACTGGGGACGAGAGGCCCCTTGCTCAGCTCTCAGCCGCCACCGCAGTCCTACACCAGGGAGCCAGCCCGGCTCTGGGCGGGCACCATGACGGGGACAGCCCCGATCCGCTCCAGCGTGGCCTGGCTGACTGCATAGGAACGGGTGTGCGGCAGCCGTGGCTTCCTGCTGACCGAGCCATTGCTCCGGATCACCTCCTGAGGCGACGGCGCCGTGCTGGCCGTCACCACCAGTGTCTTAGGGGGAGCTGGGGATGGGTGGCCGCCGTTGGCGTAGACGGGGCGGGCACTCGTGCTCCCTGAGCGGGAGAAGGGGGGCTGGTGAGCATCGTTGCTGTTGCTGAAGCGGGTGAAGGAGTCTGTGGCGTGGTTGGCTTTGGGATCGTTCCAGTAGCGGCTGTTGTAGGTGTTGGAGGAGGTGAGGGTGTCGTTCTCTGATGAGGACGCATCGGCGTGGAACGTCTTTGCGGCAGAGGAGCATTTGGGTGGCAGGTCGTCCTCCCTGGGAAGGAGAAGGTGTGAGGGCATATGGAGGACCCTGGCCCACTTGTCCAACACCCCCACCCCCAACCACCATGCTGGGGTCAACACCGTGGATTCAAGAAGGACAGCACCAATGTGACTCAGCATTGCTCCTCGGCCTGTTTGCTTGTCCCTCTCTGCAGGACCCACCTGTGTGCTCCGTGTGTCTATCACTGAGGCAAATGACCCAAGCTCATGTGTCTACAAAGAAAGTCACAGTCACAGCCACCGGTACTTCACAGGCAGTCAGCGTGACTGTACTATCAGTGAAGCTGATCCTCATGGGACCTGCAGAAAGCTGCCAGAGGGAAACCCTGTGACCAACACCAGAGAACGTCCCAGCTGTATCTCCAGAGCTTTTCAGCTATCACTGTCTGGCATTATGACTCTCCTACAGAGCTAACATGAAGTCCCATCCCTCTTGCTGGCAGAGGGGTTGGAATTAGATGATCTTTAAAGTCTCTTCCAACCCAAGCCATTCTGTGATTCTATGAAGCCAAAGCTCTCATTAAAAGCAATACTGAAAACAAAATCTGTTGTTGCCATTGTTCATTTTCTCCCTCCATTTTCTGGACATGTATGGGCATCTTCCCCTGACCCTGGGAAAAACACCCAGGATTAACAAAAATGAGATTTCCAATTCCACTCCTGTCAGCTGCAGCTTTTGCTCGGAAGTCACCCACCACCAGCTTTCCCTGACCTTTACCTTATCTCATTGGGAATCTCCTCCTCTTCTTCTTCTTTGTGTTTATTTTTCCAGTAGAACAGTGCTACAGCCACCAACACAATGCAAACAACGAGCACAACAGCACCTGTGGCCACTGCTCCTGCAATCAGGCCGATACTCCGTGGGTGAGCTGTGGAGATGATTGAACAGAGCATGGAGAAGAAATCAGGGATGGGCTGTGGCCATCTGTAAGTGCATGAAGCTACCGTGGCTTGGGAGGGGAGAAAGGCAATGTTCCCATTCCAGGGCACGATTATCTTCTGATAGAGAGGCACATGGTGGCTCACAGCAAACATGGTTACACACCTTACTGTCACAAGACAGAAGCAGGTGGCCAAGCCTCCCCTGGCAAAATACTTACGTGCAATGACTTGCAGGTCCAGAAGGCAAGTGCTGGTTCCAATGGCATTTGAAGCCACACATTGGTAAAGACCTGAGGACACAGTGCTGATATTTCGGAGAGTGACAGTGCCCTGGACTTGGTCTAGTCAGAGAGAAAAGAAGGATTTAAATCCCTCCCCCGCGTGAGGAAAACCATGAAAAGGCAAAGCCAGCAAATAGAGAATTTTGGTGTGAGACTATTGAGAGAGAAAGAAATTAGGAAATAACCTTGAGATGGAAGCATTGTGCGTGCACATACACACACAGAGACAAGATTAGGCCTTAAGGAGCTTACACTAGATGTTTCTTTTTCTTCTTATAGAGGAATTTCTGCAGATGAAAGCTTGGGACTCAGTGTTGTGTGAGAACAGGGAAGAAAGAGATGCGAAATTACCTATACCCAGATCTACTTGTTGAATTCAGTCTTGCTCTGCAGAAGCCCTACTCTCCCATCCCTGGGATCCCCATCTCCTGCTCTGCCAATACTCCTCATTCCTGAATCATATGAAACTGAAAGCTGGCATATTCTTAAAATACAGCAAGATAAAGGGCAAAAGTACAGCTATCAGTATTTGATCAGGACACCTGGGCTAAGAAAACTTATGGACGGGACTTGAGGCTGGGAAACACCAGTTTGATCAGAGCCGTGCTTCTACTCACATCTGAAAAGCAGCTCTGGCAGTAATTTATTGAATAGTGTCATCAGTGTGAGAAGCTGGCAGTATTTTCCTGATGTGATTCTGCCTCTCTTTTCCCTGTTTCCATTCTATAAGCCTTTCATTTGGTTAAAAACGCAGGTGAGTTGGCAGCTGAAATTTCCAGCCACATGCCAACATCTAGCAACCACTTTCTCTCTCTTCCATTGAACCCAATGCTTGTTTTTCAATAGGGAACATGTTTCTGTACCAAAAAAACCATGAAAATTTAAGTGGCCTCTGGAGGATACCCAGTCCACCGTGGGCTTTAGGAATCTTCATTTCAATAAAGGGACCATGCAAATTATGGCAGACGCTCAGTGAGCCATGCCACCTCTGGCAGCTCAGACAAGGGAAAGCCCAGGCTGCCACCTGGGAAATAAGAGGATAATCAACAGAATGAGCACCTTGTGTGGCAGTTGGGGGCAACTTGGGGACATTGTCCAGTTTCTCCCAGAGGTATGTTGGCCGGGGGATGCCTTCTTCCGAGCTGCAGGTCAGTGTGATATCGCTGCCCACGTCCAGGGACCCCTGGATTCTGCAAAGCGGGGCAGAAGGAGGAACTGCGAGAGAAGAGGGGAAGGTGATAGCAAATCAGGAAATGTGACCAAACAGTGGAATGCAGGCTCACTCTGGACACATGCTGCTGGGGGAAGCAAGGGCAGTGGCATGAGCTGTCAAGGGGACAAGACTGAAGCAGCAGACAAGAACTCATTGTGGTTTGGGGGGTGACAATTCACACAAAGATTCCTGACCCACCAGCCCCTCAAGGTTACAGACTACTGCTGACTTTCACAGGATCCAGTTCTCTTAGATCCCTGCCTTGAGAAAAAGGTGAATATTTCTGTCTTTGAGACAGCAAGGATGGTGAAAATTAACAGAGCTGCAGACAAAATTTACTGTGATTGGGGTTTGCTTTCATATCCCTATAATGGCATGCACTATGAAGTATTTAGCATCAATGGTAGCATCCAGAACTAATTGCTTTCATGGAAAGGAAGCAAAGATATAAAGTCATTCTCTCCTCCTGTTGCTATGCACCAAACCCCTTACTCTCTGTTCAGCCCTCCAGGATGCTCTCGTACTTTATTCCTGCTTCTTTGCAACTCCACATCACAATACCACCACAAAAACTTTCTCTCCACCATATTTAAAACTTCATTATACGCTGCCTGCATATGCAGTCTATGTGCCGTACAAACTCCCACAGTACCCACAAGGCAGCCCATTCCTCACCACGGGCTCAAATGCACACAGTACCATATTGCTTATGATGCACTATCATGCACAGAGATCCCCTTGTCCCTGTTCCCCCCCTCTCCCCCATAATACCAATAAACACACCCAGGACAGTAAGTCCAATGACTCCAATATTCCTGACGCCTCGGTCGGGAAGATTGTTGACCAAACACTGGTATGTGCCAGTATCCGATAGCTGAGTGTTGTTGATGAAGATGGAGGCACTGGTGGTTGGCATTGTCACAGCAAACCCCACTCGCCCATAGAACTGGGGTGCACCACCAAAGATCTGACCCCCTTGGTAGAGAATAACCTGGAAAAGAAAGGAAGGCTCAAACAACACTCTGCAGGAGCTGAGCAAGGAGGAAGAACAGCAAGCAAAACACAGGCTTCCAAAGCTGAAAGGACCAGTTACTAAAAAGATCTGTGAATAACCAAACCTCAATATACATCCTAGCACAGGTGTTTTTTCCAAAAGAGGGGCACACTTTGTAGCCCATTTTATGTCAATAAAAGTGTTCATAAAGGTAACAGACCATAAAGATAGCCAAATCTTCTGACGTAGCTGGATTGGCAATACCAGCCTACTTCATATGATCGCCATTACCCATCTGGACAGGATCGATGTACAAAAGCGGAGGCGCTCTGCAGGTCAGTGAGTACTTCGGTGAAAAGCATCTGCCCAGTGGACAGTATCATTTTGAGTCTCCGTCAGTAAGATCCTGCCATGATTTGACACTGCTTACTGAAGATCTTTGGGATGAGCTGAATGACAGCCAATGCAACCTTTGAACCTGCACAGCCTCTGCCAGTCAGACTGTACTCAGACCAAGTCCCTGAGGAGCAAGTATTCTTCAGTGCAGGTTCTCACACTGAATACAAAATGCGATGAGGGCAGTGTGACCCAAGACAGATGCATTTCAGAGAAAGGGCATTCTTCTGTTGTCAGAGTATGTGGGCAAAAAACAGGCCAGTATATCTAGGGTTACGATCCTTGTGCCCACCATTATATACTCTCATTTGCTAGTATTCATAAGAATGGACTTGCAAAATTAACAGACTGAAAAAATAAGAAGAGAAGTAAAAGGGGCAATGAGTCTACGAGAGGTTATGTGTTAGAGGACATTTTACAAAGATCTCACAGGTTTAAGGCTGCAGCTGTTCCCAGGCCCTCCAAATTCCATATCCAGGGCACCAGAACCTGGATGACATCTCCTGTGCTCTTTTGAACACACAAACCACTGGAGGCCCAAGGCAGCAACACACTATCACATACACTAGCCCCAGCTGCACACACAGCCAGGGACAAAATGTGCATCTGTTAACAAAACACCGAGGAAAACAGATTCATGTAAGATCCAGAGGGCATGTTCAGCAATGAAGGGATGATGAAGTTCTGGGAGAGCCGTAGACTCAGCATTGTAGAGGGCCTACATCCAGAAAAGTGTGGGGACCAGGAAAGCCCCAAGGAAATACATGCTCCAGTAGGAAAAGACCTACCTGTTGAGGCTGGTTGGCGTTAGAAAGAGGGATGACCATCCAGATGACATTAAGGTTTGTGAGAGCAGCGTTAGTGGTGAAGGTGCAGGGCAACACTGCTGTCTGGCCCCGGGCAACCTGGATACTCCCTGAACTGACTGACACCTCCAGAGGACACACCAGACCTGCAAAGAGAAGGACACACAGTTCAAGCATTTCAGGAGAAGGACATACAGTTCAAAGCGCTGCAGGTGGCCCCATACAGTTGCAGGTCACAACGCTGTATCCCATTCCTACACAATTGTACCCTACAGACTACATCAGGCTAAAAGGAATTAAATTCCTTCCTCGCAGATCACTCTGCTCTCATGCAGACCTTTTTTACAGACAAATGCAGATATGTGGCCCTTTTAAGTGAGGGCGCTCTAGTTTCAGAGCCTCTGAAAACAACTGGAGTTTTTTTGGCATCAGGCAAAGAGACATAAGAAAAACCAAGCTGTGTCTAAGAGAATGAAATATGTTTTCAAACCCATCAATCTTAATGATACCCAACATCAGGGAAACAGAAAAAGAAACTGCAGTATTAACCAGGAAATACAGTTCTCCTCCCACTTCTATGCCTTGTAAAGTCCAGCAAGACCAGAAGTATTTTGGTGATATTTTTAATTTAAAGGATTAAAAGTCAAAATATTTTCCAGTCCAGGCATTTCTATTTACCTGATGAAAAATTATTATTGCTATGGAGGATCTCATCAAGTCTCGTTTATTTTCCAAAACTTCCGCCATTCACTTTGCATTCCACACAGGCTGGACAAAGATGAAAGCCTGATAAGCCCCAGCTTCCCTGTATAGCAACTCAAGGCTGCCATTTTAAGACTGCAAGTCACACAGGGAAATATCTCTGTTCCTACCACCAAAATCTTGTCAAATGAAACTAACCAAGGGGTCTCCACCACCACTTTGAGTAGGACTAAAATGCTTTAAACAATTTTTCTGCACAAAATCAAAATATTGACTACAAAAAGCTATGTCTCTGTATGACAGCTCACCATTTTCTGGTTCAAAGCATGTGGGTGGGTAGTGGAGGAGGAGACAAGGAGTTTTCAAGCTCCAAGGCAACAGCAGAATACTGCTAACATCCAGGTGCTGTCTGCAGACAACCCTATTCCCTTGCTGAATCCAGGAAGGGCTGCCTGCAAAGTTTCTATTTTCTGCCAAGAGACACTGGTTTGCTGAGGGTGAAATGCTTCATGAGCACAGTTTTCCAACTGAACTACCAAGAAATCAAACAGGCCAGTGTCTGAGGAAAAGGTGAATGTCTCCCACATGCTTGTCTGCTGAGATCCTTCCCAGACTGCCTAATGTAGAAATGCAGCACCCAGAGCCTGGAAGTGCTAAGCTTCAGATGCTACAAATCCGAAGTTTCTAGCACCTGACCGGCCTTCCATGTATTCTGGGGTTTGAACTGACTGCTCCAGAGTTGCAGTACTCCAGGCCTTTGCAAATACTCAACCACCTCCTCCAAACTTCCATTCCTTCCTCCACATCTCCTACCTCTAAAGCCCCAAGTAGTTCAGGGAGGCTCTGAAATGCTTCAGAACAGAGCCAGACAAAATTTCACTTTAACCTCTTCAAGTGAAGTTCACAAGTTTCTTACTTTGTGGGGAAAAAAGCACCCTGAGTCTGACTTTCCTAATTGTCTTGGGACATATTTAAAAATATGGAACATTTTGGAAACTCCTAGGGAAACAGTTAATCTCCAGTGCTAACATCTCAGAGAATTAGGTGGCTGGATGAGAAACAGCTGGTGAAAGCTTAATCCATCAATCTCCTATGCAAGTCTGTCAGCAGCAAGCAGAAGTAAATAACTTGAAGAGCCAGTAATAAGCATCACCTTTATCACAAGGCATCTGCCTTCCAGCTGTGTCTGTGGGCAGCAGGCTGGGAATGGATTTGGACTCCTCATTTTCTTCTGGCTGGCCAGGCAGTGGCAGTAGCCCAAAGCCCAGAAGTGATCCATGTCAACTTTGGAGATGTCTCTTGCTGAGTGTGACTCCAACGAGGAATTGTCTTTTCTGCAGGCTGAAATTTGAAGACTATCTTGCCATGACTACCCATCCAGTCTAGCACCATCCATGTGCTAACCAGTGTGCAGGGAGTCACAATGATTTGAACATTTATTGTATTGACCTCTCCCTCCAACACAGTGTGGAAAGTTCTTCTGTTATGTTCAGCGTAGATTTAATGAGATCCTCTCCATGAGAGGAAAAGAAACTACTCATCCGATTTGGAACAGCAATATGTGTTCTTCAGCCTCATTCCTTATCCCTTCCACTTTCTGCTCCATGAAAAACCCACACATTCAAATTCCTGTCATTCAGAAAAAGTAATACTTAAGTGTGAGTGTTCCAATTTACTGTGAAGTTACACTTTGCAGTTTGCTTTGCCGGATTAGTTACATCAATCACTCAGTCATCAAGATGATGAGATTTTCATGTCTAATCACCCTCTTGCTACTCCTAATATTTATTATTAGTTGATTGTAAACATCCTGCGGAATAATAAAAACACTAAAATAGAACATGCATGATTTATTCACTGTAAAAATATTTTTTGATACATTTGAGAACTTCCCAATGTACTCATAAGCAATTTAAAAAATGAAAGAAAACACATATTCCCTTTTCCCTGCCAGTACCCCACTTTTATGCTGCAACACCCCACAGCCCACATTATCTCCTTTTCCTTTCAAGGCACCACAGCATCCCTTTCAATTTGAATGCCATGGAGCAGGGGAGCACTAAGGAGGAGCTGAGATCTCTGTTCATTTCTCTTGTCAAGAGGAGCTGCTTTGAACCTGGCCTGCAAAGATGAGCACCCCTACACACACCATGCTGTCCTATCTATCTCTGCCTTGCTAAACCACCAGGCAAGCCAGCTCCTCAGACTTGCCTTTACCTCACAGCCCAGGGCCTGCCAGCTGCTCTTTGGCCCTTTTTTGGCTCTTTTGGTGTACAAGGCAGGTGGCACTTAAAGACTCATTTTGTTAAGCTGCAGGGCTACAGCTGGGGAAAACACATGCAGCCACTTCTGATAAGGAAGCTTGAGCAAGGCAAGAGGAAACGTAGGCAAAGTCCTCTTCCAGCAGCATAAACAGGGAGGTAGGGTGGTGTGTTAGCACAGCACTGGGGGGGCAGTACTACAACACGACTCCTTTCCCAGTGAGACAGCCGAAAGAGCAAAGACCAAACCCTCTTCAGAAGCTGCAGCATCTCAAGGCTTCTGGAAAATGTAACACATTTACACATGTACTTGTCTATCTATGCAAGTATTTTTGTGACTGCATTCTTCCACACCAATACTCATGGCCCAAAACACAGATGGATGCACACAAAGTCACATACACTTACAAACCTGTATGCCCAGGGAGACACCTACTAGGAAAACTCAACCAAATGATCCGTATTTAAACATTTCAAAATTAGGCATTGTGAAAATGTGGGTTTGTATGAACACAAGAGGAGGGAGGCAGAGGAAAGAGGGAAGAAGAGATTTCAAATTTAGCATATCTATTGGGATAAGGATTTTTCAATGCAGCCTAAGGAATGAGGACTTGAATTCCCTTGAGTAGATATAAATGCAAATATAGATATATGCACACATATACAGCCTACTAAGTCAAATTACACATGAGAGGTCAGAAAAATCAAGCAAAGGATATTGTAAAAAGTCTCCTTTCACAAAGTTATACAATCCAGGTATTTTCTAAGCATTCAGAAGTTTAATTACTTCAGAGAGACAAAGAATTGATCACCATGAAATAATCTCTCAGAATTGGATTACAATGGCCATTACACCCTGTCTTGTGACTGCAGTCTCCTCCTTACTTAGTAATTAAGCAACCCTGTAAGCAGCATGCCCAGAGGATGAGCAGGGTACACCACTGTCAGCAGAAAGAGGAATGGGCCCTTCCTGTACGTAGGACACTTTGATCTTAGCTTGATTCAGCAAACAGCGTTCTCCTTTGATCCTGAGGCAGCGAGCTCCCATCACTAATTAGAATGGATGCTCCATTTTTCTGTCCCCTATCAGTGAACCAGTCAGCAGAATAATGTTTTGGCTGCAGAGGCTCTTTCAGAATTTCTTCACGTTTTCAGGATCAAGTAATTATTCTGGCAACAGAACTGATTTCATTTTTGATGGCTCACCACTGCTTTTCCAAGTGGCACACTCAGCCCCCTCCCCAGTATCCATGAAGGAGTCCATGTCGGTAGCTCATACATCAGGACACAAGCACATAGGACACAGGCCCACGACATGCATCGCCCTCCCTGCTGGGTGTAAGGAGAAGTCAGATGCTACATTTCCTAGCTGCCCTACAAGGGTTGCAAGCCTCAGAGCCTTCAGAACATACTAGATAGAGTGAAGCTGAAAAACATGGGCAAATCTTAGCACTTGGACTCATTCTAAGTTGGTAAAAAAACGTTCCCAGCTCCCGCTCACTGCCACACCTTTCTGCCAGAGATCACCAGCAGAGTCAGCAGCTTTTGGCACTTGCTAGCAGCAAACTCCTGATACCCAAGGGTAGAGACCAAGGTACAGGTTCACTCTGCAGTGCTGGCAAGCCAGGGAAGCAAATGGCATGGGGAGGAAGGAGGGAAGAAGGTGTGAAAGGGATGAAAGAAACCCTCAGCTGTGTGCATTCTGCATCTCCAGACCTCAAGGGGAAATGTGCAGGAATGTGTGTTGCTGTGGGGAAAATGAGAATAAAGCTTCAAGCTGATTCAGCTTGCATTTGAAACCCAGGGAATGGCTGGAATGGCTCCCGCCTGTCCCAGCACAATTAGCAATCCTGTTGCCACATGCTGGGGAAGATACCTTTGGCAGTATGACATTTTGGGTCCCTTGTTGGAGAGGCAAAGATGAGGTCACACAGAAGTTTCAAGAACAGGGTAGAAACACAGTGTTCCATCTGGCAACCGCAGGCAATGGAGGGTGAAACTGCAGAGCAGTCTTTTTCCTGAGATGAAAGGAAAATACAAGTTGCTGTGCCTTTTGCCTGCCTCATATCTCTGAGTCTGGGACCAAAGCTATCCCCTGTGCTAAAGAAGAGAAATGTCTCTCACTCCAAATGAGCTGAGGTGCACTGCCAACCCAACACACTGAGCAGCAGCAAAACCTAAACCCAGGAAGGAGTGACTCACAGCAGGAGGAGACAGGCACAGATGCAGGCAGTACATCTGCCATAGGACCTGCCTCTGCAGCAAACATTCAAAAGCCCCTGAAGGAGCCTGGCTTGCAGTTGTAAACACAGAAAACATTGAAGTTATCCAGCGTGATACGACAGCATCCAAACTGGCTGCTCAACAAACTGCTTGAATACTGGTCTTGCCCATTCTCACCAGGGACTGTGCATCCTGCTTCATTCTGGATGTGCTACACTTGCTAGTTCAGAATCTATCTAACCAAACACAGTATTTACCCAGCCTAGTGTCTGGAGGCAGCTTGCTGTAGACTCCGCCCTGCTTGGGGAACCAACATCACCAAGCACGGATCTGAATTTATGCCCAGCTAGACTGAATTATTTCCAGTTCACTAGGGAAATTCTACCATGGAAAAACTTCCAGGCTTCGAAGTTATTCTGCAGGGCAGGCATCTGGGATAGATTCACACTGTCATAGTAGACTGCATCCTGGGTCCAAGGTGCCCTAGCACAAATTTTCCTGGGAAGGATGTTTGGTAGAAACCTCCTTGGAACAATAATAGCGGGAGTAATGGAATGAGGAAGGAAGGGCTCCAGCGAACAATAGCCCTCCTGCCAACTCACAGCAAGAAGGCAAAGTTTGCTCCAGACGTTTGTTGGGGGATTGCTCCTGTGTCCCAGTTTGAGGGCACATGTTGTACAAGTGGCTGACAGGTCTAGCAATAGGGTAGTAACCTGTGGGGGACAGTGGAACAATGTATAAGGCAAAATAATTTCCAACTCTTTCCTTCCTATCTTTGCTGGCCCTGCAGGACGGACTGGAACAAACAGCAGGAAAACAATCGCATCTAGCATGGTTTAGAGCAAGATCTCTGTAACACGGGTGTTAAAACTATACTGATGCTAACTTTTCCTCTGAGGTGTTCCTAGTATTAGTATTCATGTTAAATGCAGGTCAATAAGCACCTTTATCCCTGGAGAAACCACCAGAAACAGCTGGTAGTACCTAGTCATTCCCCCAGCATGAGGCCTCCCAGCATGAAGCATCCCCCCAGCATGAAGTGAAAAGATCCATTTTACTCTAGTAAGAGTAATCTCAGGATTGCTGACCAACCTGTAGGATACACAGGCTAGCAGACACTAATCCAGGGAGAAAACACAGTGTCAGGGTCTTGAACTTGAGCCCTGCAGCGTTTCTTGCCAAGAACTAAGCTAGTGATGAGGGACACTGGCTACCTCTGAAACGATGCTGATCACACTGACCCTTCTTCCTTACTGTTTATAACCTCATCTGAACTAAACAGAAAACTAACAGGGAAAATTCCTGCGGACCCACTCCACTCTGGCCTCAGCTGCTGAGCGGGTGAGCAGCAGTCACTACCACCCCTGCCATCTTCTTTTGGAAATAGGCCTCTCTCTGCAGGCCAGTTGGGAGGAGGTTTTCAAACAACTGACTGATTGGGATGACATCGAGCATATCTCCTGTGCTGACCTCTCCAGCCTGCAGCCATAGGCAGGATGAAAATTGGACTTTACGACCAACAAAAAAAAAAAGGCAGGAAAGCGTTCAGCTGCACATACTTCCAGAATGATGTCAGTTCCCTTCCATGTCCTTGTCAGAGGAGCTGGATTAGCTCTCGCAGGGGTAGGAAAGGGGCTCTCATGACATACTGAGGAATTTGATTCCTTCCTCTTTTCTGGCAGAGACTCCCTGGGTCCTGCTGAGCAAGCCAGACAGCTTCAGGTATCTTCAGAGGGTCCCCATTAGTATGAGATCCTCATGTGCGCAGGTTTAGACCTCAAGAGTTTGATTTGCTGAACCGCTGGGCACTCAAACCTGCTAGGGAAATCAAGAGGGGCTGTGCTCTCCAGGTAGGAGAGTTCACATGAAGTTAAGGTCCCTGAGCACCTGAACTGTGCTTTTCCAACAAATCTTAACACTTCGGTTTAATTAGTCACAGACTTGAAATGCAAAAGAGGTTTATGAGAGAAGAATATAGCGTTAGAGCAGCTTGTTGGCATGTGCTAAGTGGGAACAAGAACCCAAATCTGGTTTACAGATGCAGCGTCGTGGGGCCGATGACCCAAATGGCCCTTCCCAGTTCTGGACTCCTGCTGTGCTCCCAGTACAGGCTTCTCTTATGGCTTCTATGAAGCCTTGCTGAAGCTGCCAGGAGAGCTGCTGCCTTTGCAGCTCCAGCAAGCTGGGATGGATGCCTTGCATCTATGTCTGCTGCCTTGAATGCAATATGTGTGCAAGTCAGAGGCAGAAAAACAACTGCATTGTATTATAGCAAGATTATAAAAATACAAAGAAGCATTGATAGGAACAAAAATAGCGTCTACAATGACATTAGCTAGGATAAAACTAATCAATGGCTGTGCTCTGGGCATGCATTAATCCCCTTTCCATAGTATAGTGTTGCACTATTAAGTACATTATGGGAAGTTTAACACTTCCCTCCGATGCATGCGGCACTGGCTGGAAACAGAAACTGCTGCGATCTGAGCTGGCAGTCCTTGAATTCACAGCATTTGCAGAGGACTCAAGGAGCAGCTGCACTTCAGGGGTTGGGGGTTTTTTTACTGTAGCAGATGAGCAAGGCCAGAGGGGACTCAGGGGGGAACAGGAACTCAAAAGCTCACTCCTTTCCCCCCGAAATTGAGAGTGGAGGGGTGGGTAAGGCTATTTCAGCCCACTCTTTGGGACCATTTGGTATCAATTTCATCCATCCTTGGCTGTGCTTAGTATCAGAGTCATCGATGACTCATACCCTGGGACTCAGGTGGGCAAACCAGGAGTAGGCAATCTGTCTACAGAAGATGGCTGAAGGCCACACAAGGCAGGATACCCAAGATACAAACAGGGTGGTGTGTCCTTGCAACAGGGTGCCAGTCATTTCCTTCTCTCCTCAGGTCCTTCAGAGATGCCTGAAACACTATTTTCCAAATAACAGGCACAGACAAGGAGGAAAGCAAAAGTTTAAGTGGGCACAGAAAGTTATTTCCCTATTCTTTGTTTTTTACAAAACTAAGACTGGCAAATACTGTTCCTTTTCCTTCACCCTCCTACTCCTGTGATAGATCAGCTCTGGGGAATCTTGCTGCAGTAACTTAAGATGTTGTCATCCTCTGCTGTTTGCCTTGTTGCTCAACACAAGGTTATTGCCCCAAAGACAGCAAAAGCAGAAAAGAGGCAGTGCCTCTACCTCACAGCTGGGCTTTAAGCAGCATAACGTGCTGAGAAAGGTGTGGGGACAGGCTAACTTCCCTTGCTGAGAGGGGAAAGCTGCATTGCAAACTTGCTGTCCTGTTCTGCTCACTGCTACAGTAGAGGCATCATCCTACAGTAATGGATGTCTAGGGATGGGAACATTTTAAATGACCACATCCAGTTACTTTAGCTAAAGTGACTTGGGGATGGAAGCTTATCAAACGTTCATATAAGTACATTTAAGGTAAGAAGCTCAGCTTGAGTTTGCAAAAAGCCTGCAGCAACAGCTCTGAGCTGCAGACTTACCCATTCATCTAGCTGGGATGCCAACATAAACCTCCCACATCCCTCCTCTTAATTATCTTCCTGCTTGTCACAGCACACCAGAAAGGAAAATTCACCTTTTACACAAAGATTGGTATCTATGTTTCCTGAAAGTGGGAAAAGCCACAGAGCTGACTGAGAGCAGTGAAGGCATGCATTGGCTTAATTTTCCTGAAGCAGGTTGCAAAACCTCACAGAAGGCATCTCTTAACATTTGGGAAACTCCACCATGGCCAGCCCTTGTCTCTGAAAGCATCCTCAAGCATCCCTGTGGGTATCTGTAACCACACCTGAGCCCACACATGAAAAGTACAGGTTGAGGCTGCATGGGATGAATTGAGAGCTGAGTGTAACATGCTTACCCCAGAGTGGGCGTCTAATTAGAGCTCTTCCCAGGATCTGAAAGCAAAAATGGGCTCGAGTTCCCGCCCTCCCTGATCCCATTTCTTTGCTAGTATTCTCCCAGCACAGCCCAGTCAGCAGAGATGTGTCATGCTGCAGATCAGTGCCAAGTGCTGGCAACAGCACGTGACATTGCTGACACAGCAAAGTTGTCTCCTTGGGGAGAAGGTATCCCCTGGTGCCTCTACAAGAGAAATGTACCTGCTCCCAAGACTGGGGAACAGAGAGTCAGGTTTAGGAAGCTAAAATTAAAACAGGTCGGCAAAGCTTTACTAAGACACTCACTTCTATTTTCTGTTTGCCGAGACATAAAAAATACATTAACAGCCCAGCAGCTTTGTAAATGATTTATGGTCGAAAGAATAAATTTCTTCCTTCTCTCCTGGCTAAAAAAAAAAAAAAAAATGTCTTCCTTCTCTCCCGTGTAAAAAAAAAAAAAAAAAAAAGATTGCAACAGTGATAAACTGCTTAATAAGGGAAAACAACTCGAGGTTTAAATATATTTAACGATATATTGAGTGGGAAGGACAGAGCCCATAAGGAATAAGTCCAGTGAAGGGAGTTGGCACAGGGGAAGGCAGGATGAATGGGTGGGCAGGCTGGAATATACAACTCATGTGTGGTGGGGAGAGGCAGCAGCATGGAGTGCAGCTGCCTGGCAAAACCGTCCTTAGGTCAAACTCCAGCGCAAATATCCCAACCTATGATTCAACCAACTGCTTTTACCCAAAGCATCAAGAGCTATGTCCATCCTCCTCCAAAAGGAGGAAGGGCAGAGGGTGATGAACAGAAAAGGGACAGGGCTTGCCCTATTAGGCACAGGCTGGGTGAGGATCCAGGGACATGCTGCATCTTGTCTCCCTCGCTGCAGACACCACTGACATCACCTGGGAGTCCTCCAGGAACCTCAGGTGGCCGCACGAAACCCAGGCCTTGCTGGTGCTGCAGCACCTTCCAGAAATAACAAGGCAGCAAAAGAACAGCAACACGATGCACCCACCCACCCATCCACCCACCCAGGGGCTGGTGGGCTCCACAGAGAACAGGAGTGCACCCGTGCTCACAGGGGGTGTGCATGGCACAGAGCCAGAGGCCACAGCAGTGAGGACTCCAAGGAGCTGGGACTTCTTACATGAGCAAATTTTCCTGCAAGGGGAGGGTGAAGATGGGCCAGACCTAGTTCAGGTTGGGGAGGGGATGAGGACAGCTTCAGGGAGGAAAGCTTTGGGGAGAGAACTGTGGGGCTGCAGTAGTAGAACGGGAGCTGGGATTGGGGTTCAGGAAGTTCAGGGGACCGTGGGCAGTGGGGTTTGGAGATAGGAAATAACTTCCAAGAAATGGCTTCACTTCTCCAAGCCAAATGCAGGGGAACTCCTCCAAATGCTTCTTGGGGCCACCTTACCTGTCCTCCCCTGTAACTGGGATATTCCAGCACCATCATCACCCCGTGGTTGCTTATGTTGGCCTGTGGGGGATTGTGGTGGGCTTGCCCCCTAACAAATGAGTGCCTAAGACACAACAAAATAAAATTAAATATTTTTTAAATATTTAAATAATATAATTTAAAAGATTAAAATAAATTAAAATAAAAGCAACCCCCAAGGAATCAACCTTCCAAGCCCTTTCTGAGAAGAAAAGTTTTAACTAATAGACTGATCCCATTTTCCTTGAGGTCAGGAGGGACTGTCACCAGGATGAGTATTAGATTCTTAAAGGATCTGGTCCAGCAACTCATAAGTTTTGGCTGAGGTAATGCCAACAAGTTGGCCTCCTGCTTTCCACACCCGTTTTGTGTCTTACGTATGAAATGGTCTCATCCTATGGAGTACACAAGCTTTGCAAGTGGAAGGACGCTTGGCCAATGTTTGTTGTTCACCACACCTTTGAGCTCCCTTAGAAATGTTCCTGCTCTGTGACCTGACTGAGTCCTGCTTCACCAACGCTGCCACCTGCATGGTCAGCAGACTGCCCACCTGGAGCCAGGGCTGCTCGGCCAGATGCTGATGCCTGGCTGCATTTGATATGTCCTAGAAATTCCACTAAAGGCAGGTAAGTCAGTGGAAATATATGTAATGTTTAAAAATTAGGCACATGTTTAAGTATCTTGCCAAACTGAGGTTTAAACAAAACTCCTGAAGCTTGTTCATAGGAGAGAGAGCCTTTAAGGCTTAAGAATGTGGAAAATCACCGTGAAACTTCCCTGTCCTCAAACAAGACTGATTAAAGCAAAGTCTCTCAGAGCAGTCGGATTGAAACTAGTTTACATGGGCATATTCAAAGACATTAGACTTCCAGATCTTAAACTTCATTAATCCCAAACTACTTTGGATTTAAAATTATTAAAATTATTAAAAACAAGCAAACAGAAAGGAAACAAAAAAAGGCAGGCTCTTTTTCATTTAAATTGGAAAGAAAGGAAAGCCCAAATCTGTCTTTTGCTCTGGCAAATGTCAGGTCAGTAATTGAATGTTTCAGATTATGAGTTGAGCTGTCTAAAAGAGGTTGTAAAAGGACAATTTTCCAGTGGGAAAAAAAGAGTTTTCATTAAAATCAAAATAGGTTGTAAGAATACCAACTTTGATGACATTTTCAGTGAGTGAAGACAAAATGAATTGCTTTGACTTCCCCATTTAATTATGGTAATATTGGCACACTTCAGTTCAATAAGGTAAGAACACTTTATTTCAATCCATTTAAACTTTTGCCATATATTTAGATATTACATAAATTCTGACTTTGCATAATTTTATGCAGTACGAGTGCAGTGAATACACACATGCATACTTAATATGCTATGGCCATTCAACATCATGTGCATAGTGTCTTTTCCCAGTGGAAATTTACCCTGATTTTTGGGCCTTCCATTACGAGAGCTGATCTCTCACTATGATGTGAAATCAAACAGAGAGGGTACATTAGGGCTTCCCTGGAATAAATGTCCACTTTGTTACCAGCTTTAGCTACCAACAACTCCATCACAATCTTCTCCTGGGAACACCCAGAGTTCTGGAGCTGTAGATGTTTCCATGTGAAGTTTGGTGCCCATGTTGCTCAAGGGGAGAGTGTCAGGCACAGAGACTTCCACACACAAGCCATAGCAACGCATCTATTTAATCACAGAAGGACCGTCACTCCATGCTCCCTGCCCTCTGGAAGTGCAATCTTTCCAACCTGCCTGCACCAAAACCCAAAGCTCTGGTGGAAGCGTTGCTGACTATAAATCAGTTCCCGACACTCCAGTCATTTGGGCTAATCATTCCCACACTGTATGTTGGAAGCAGGACCAATAGATGGAATGTACACAGCCAGATTAATACAAATCTGCTGTCCATCTGCTGTGTGTCCTTTTGGCATGTGCCCGCACAGGGTGCGGAGGGAAACACATCCCGGAGCTGGGAGGCCCTCCCTGCTCATCGTGTACCCAGAGCTGAAGCATCTGCAGCTCTAAGCATCCAAGATCACCGAGCCTGAGTTTTCCCAAATGCTATCCACTTTCCCCTCCAGCCAGTGCCAGCCCTCCGGCGCTCTAGTTGGGTACACAGCATCATGCTGAAAAACTCAAATGCATGAAGTTGCGCTGGTAGCTCTAAAATATGCCAGGAAGGAACGCAGAGTCTCCATTTTGCAGGGAGGAAAACCAAGATGGAGAGAGGTTATAACTCACCCAAACACCATGCAGCAGGTCAATGGTGAGACAGGAACAGGACTTTAGAACCTGATTCATGGGCCTTGCTCTGCCTATTAATCACTCTCTCCACCACTGTACCAAGTATTAATATTGATTTCAAATTAACACACACACACATCTTATCAAGGAGAAAAAAGGATAACCAAGGAGGTTCACTATGTTCAGCTCCATTGGAGGCCAACATGATTCTAAGAGCAAACATTTTGTGCAAGCGGCCCTGCCCCAAAACATTCCAGGCTGGGAGGCACAAAGCAGGCATCCTCAAGGAAATATCAAGTGCTTATAAAATGCTCCAAACCTCTTGAGCAGCTTTTCAAAAGACACAAAAAACAAGTACAAAACACATTGTACTTGCAATTCAGAAAGGCGACTTTGCAAATGCAGATGCTGCTGTTACTGTACCTGACAATGCACGTCGCTCCTTGCCACCTTATTTTCTGATGCCAAGATCTGAGACTTGACCTCAGGTGACCAAGCCTCACAGCGCTGCCTGATTTTATGCTTGCCCTCTCTTCTTCCCTTCCCATGATGTCCTAAATTCCATTTTACAACAGCTGCTAACTTTTGCAAACATAAAACTGCTACATGCTTCCCTTGTCTTTTAGAGTAAAAGTCTCAGGAAAACACTTTGCAAATTTTCCCTCTGTAACAGATGCAAGAAGTTGCTTATGCCCAAGCAGCAAAGCACACAACTGCTCTGAACTAACATTTTTTTCTGCACAGCTGGCTCAGTTTTTCACACAGATGTTGTTTCTCCTGCCAAGTCTAAGAGCACACAGAGCAGCATTAATATGAAAGAGACCGATTGGACACTGGTTTAACAACAAGTTGAAAACTCCCCAAGCACAGCCTGTATGCTGGGTTTTCCTTTTCCTTTGTTTTTTGGGTTTTTTGTTTGCTGTTTGTTGGGGGTTTTTTGTTGTGTTTTTATTTTATTTTATTCCACTTTATGCACCCAGCAGAGAGAAAAAGAAAAAAAAAAAAGAAAAGGTAAAATAGAACCAAACCGTAAGAAGCCACTGAAGAAAGTCTTAGCCTTTCAGGGGTAAATTCCCTTTCTGAAATTTGAAACACACGTTAATCTTTAATGTTAAACCATGGATTAAAAATTAATTCAAAAATCTCACAGTTTGGAACACTTACAAGTCCACTGCATTATTAAAAGCTCAGATCAGTGCTACTCTGCATAAAGAAGTCTCCTCAAACCCTTTCTTTTCTCTTGAATCCAAGTACTCACTGCTCTCCCCATGTATTCTTAAAACTCAGCGAAACCTACTTATGGTTCCCAAGAGCTGGGAAAGGCTGAGCCCTCAATATTCCTTACTTTTTTGTGCTCCTTTTTGTTTGCCCGGAGGGGGAACCAAGGGACCAGGCAGCATGTGCAAAGGTGTTGCAGTTTCCACAAGTATTTTTGGAGCCATTACTCTCTTACCAGCTGCAGTGACAGCTCTGCAGGAGGCTGAGCAGGAGGTTTCCATCTCTAGAGTCTGTGCTACCACCTCGTTTACCATAAGGGGTAAAACTTCCTTTTTAAGCATCACTGTTTTTAACAGCTGCCTCAGCACACTTACTCTAGCAGTTACCATCACAAAGCAGCCTCTCTCCTACCCTCTTTTCTGCACTCTCAGGCTCGTTCCTGTCCAAATCTTCCACCTGAGACCATCCTCAGGAGGCTGCCTTCGCCTGCAGCCAGCTGGGTCCACGCCAGCTGAACCGCGGTGCCAGCCGAGGTGAGCGCTGCCCACGCACCTCCTGGGTGAGGAAGATGCACGGGCAGCCAGCACAACCCTTGGAGGGGAGTGTCCCCCTCAGGGAGGTGCTGGTGCCTCTCTGACCCTCCAGATGCTGTCAGAGGAGAGGACATCTCATCTGCAGTCAAGACTGCTACCTGCTGTGTGATAGATACAGTGTGAGAATGAATAGGCTGCTCTGCCCCACATGTGGGCACCCCCAATATCACCAGGCTCTGGGTGAAAATGAAGCAATCTGTTCACAGCTTTAAATCAGTGCTTGTATTCAGGGAGAAAAATAATTTTTTTTTTTAAATGCACAGAAGGGTTTAAACACCTATAAATTGCACTTATCTCTCCCTTGTTTGTCATAACTTTTCCTGCCATAGTTGCTAATGGAAATAATAATAATCAGTGTAGTAGAATCATGCTTTGGCTTCTTTCCCAGATTCTCCTCTTGTTCACCAGGCAGTGAAGGCATTGTATCACCAAAAGTTCACAGAGATCTGGTTTCACAGGAGAAGCGCCACCAAGAAAGGTTTTGACAGCTTCCTATGGAAGCTGAGAAAGCAGAAGAGTAAAGGAGGAGAGCCCTTGACCTGGGGACAGTAGAGTAATAGGCAGCAGGATAAAAAAGTGGCAAGTCTCCACAATATTTGCACACAGTGGAAAGCAAAGAAAACAATAATTATGAATGAAGAGACAATTCAGCACACAAATAATCCTGCTCAGGATGCCAACGTGTTCTCCCAGCAGGATCTGAGTGCCCCTGAGACCCAGGGGAGGCAAGGAACAATAAGCCCAGGTGATGTGCCTATGCTTGTGCAGAGCCAGACATGAACCCCTACTCTCCAGAGCCCAGCTTGGTAGTTCATATTCCAAATCATCTCTCCTTCCATAAACTCAGTCTTCTACTTTTAAACTCATGTGCCCATCAAGTCAGATTACAATTAAGACTCTGCAAGTATGGCAAAATATATTCATGAACATCTGTTTGAATAATAAGCCTGAATTTGCTTCGACAGTATTCATCCGACCTGCTTTCCTTGCCTTCTGCAAGTGCTCACACCAGCTCTCTCCGGTTCAAAAATGACAGCGTGAGGGAGAAGCTGCTGCACACACTCACATAAACATGGAGGTGATTTTGCCTGGTGGAGGAGGGGTTTCCAACCTCTGGTGCACTGACCTTTCAAAGGTTGCAGGTTGCTTCTCGGACTCCATAAAAACCAGCTAAGATAAATCAGCCTCAAGTCAGAAAGCTAAAACTTACTTCGCTGAAGTCTGGTCTGCCACTGAAAAATGTGTGTGTGGGTTTGAATCCTGGGCTCTGCAGTTTGTACCTGCTGGGAGAAGAGGGGCAGTCGCTCATGCTGAGGCCATACCTGCTCCTGTGGCTGGTTGCCCCCAGAGGTGCAGGTAAGTATCCTTCTCACTCCTCATCCCACTGCCTCCCCCTCAGACCTGCCAGCGGAACTGCTGGTGTAATAGCTCTCTCTCCCACACAATTCTGGAAAAAAGATTCTGGTTGATGTGTAAGAGCCATTTCTTTTCTACCTTAGGTCACACTGAGGGGATCAGGCTAAAGACCAAGAATGCAGGCGGCCATGCTAACAACCCGAACTGAGGGTAACCTCTGGCAGGAGAAGGGGAGCAGGGACAGCCTCTGACCTCTCCATCCACCTCAGCAGCTGTCCCGGCAGCACATCTGACTGCCTGATTCCCTTTCCCTGGCTGTGAACTGGGGAGGTGTCCCCTCACCCCACAAGTGCTTTGTGCTGCTTGAGCATGTGGTATTGAGGGAAAGCAAGAGAAAAAGCAGAGAGACCGATGGAAGGAGCAGAAACCATACCCCGAGGCCTAGATGCAGGTTGAAAGCAATAAATACTCAAAGCGATAGCCTGCAAGCTAGAATATGACCCTGGGGAAAGCATTTGTTGAAAAGCAGAGAGGAATAAATGCAACAGTGTACACTTGATGGCTACTTATGGAGGTAAATCAGCATGGCTTAAAACACACACCCCACACAGATACATGGAAAGGCTGCCCACCAGAGGCTTCTGCAAGAGCCCCACACCTCCACAGATAATTTGGTTATCTCTAAGCAGGATGTGGAATGGCTGAAGAGCAATACAGCAGGACAAGAGTAGTCTCTGAGCAGGAGGAACCAAGAGTTTGAGAAAGACGCTGGATAAATCCTAGAACCACAGAAGCTCAGGAGTTTTCTTTTGATGCTGCCACAGGAATGCTCTGTATGTTGACAGTAAACACAGGCCACAGGGAAGGAATTCAGCTCTGATGACAAGATGCTATTGTGGGAGGCTGTGCTGTACTGAGACTGGCACAAGGCTGTTGCCCACCCAGGGATGACTTCCATCAAAGGAACAGCTTTTTAGAACTGCTTGTCCAGCTCGCATTATAGCACAACCTACTGATACGTATTTCTGTAGCCAAGTCACTAAAAGGTAAAGTCTTTTCCAGGCTCTAGGAAGCAACACAACAACGTAATAAAGCACTTCTGCTAGGCTGGAAGACAGCATTGCTCCAGAGAGCACATACAGCAACAATCCATAGCCACAGGGAACAGATGAAGAAAATACAGCTACCTTTGGAAATGGGAAATCTATGAAATGAAACCAAGCTTCTGTTAGTCTTCTGGCAAGAACATCCCTGGCTCAACATAATTAAATGAGTTTGGTTCATACTTTTTCTTTTAATTAATCAAGAAGGATGCTGGTGCTGCCTCCACACCCCCATTACATCTAAAATGAAACACCAAGCATGGAGATGTAGGCTGGGGGGTGGAGGGAGGGCAGTGTGCAAGCTCCCTGCCATGACTGTACCTTCCTCCCCAGCGCACTGGAGCTGACAAGGCCATACAGAACCAATTTGGTGTTTTGCATCCTCTGAGAAGTGAAAAACAGGAGGTGGCAGAGTGGTTTTCCCCCTGCTTTCTGGATGCTTGGGTTTCTGACAGATTTCTCTGAGAAGGGCTACCCAAAAGCTCCATGGAGCTGGAGTGTCAAACGTGAACATTCAGCACTTAATTTGTGGTGCAAATCCTGTCAAATCCGATTGTGTCTCTTTGCCCCTCCAAGGCATCCGAGGCTCTCTCCACTTCTGCAGGGAGATGAGGCTTTAAGGAATGACCAACTGTTAAAGCAAGCCTGCAAACCAGCAGGATGCACAGCGTATGCTCCAGAGCCAGGCATGCCCTCTCCTCCCCTCCGCCAGCTCCATGTACGCACACAGAGTGGTCAGCCGGGAATACGCCCCAGGAGGCCTAATTAATGAACATATTTGAAAGCTCCAGGCATCACCACGCTGGAAGAAATGAGTGATAACATTCGCATCTGAGCACGAGCTGTTTGGATTGAGTGAGGAAGGAGATGGGGCTGGAGGCGCTGCCTGGGAAGCATCCCGAAAGCACAGGACCCTCTGCGGGGCTCTGCCATACTCATCTGTACCAAACACAACGGTACCAGAGGGAAAGGAGCCTTTGAACAATGGGAGATCAGGCAGGATTAAGTGGGAACCAGGAAAGCACAGCAGACGCTTCTTTCTGCTCCCTGTGAAAGGAGAAAGTGATAATCGTGGAAGAAGGAAGGTAGGAAATGAGATAGAGATAGGGAGATACATCAAAGGGACAGAAACGAAACAGAAGAAAAATAGATAGAAAAACACTAAAAGATAAATGTAGTATGCTTTTAATTTGCATAAGAAACATAGTTCTCTTTTCCCCACCAATCATCTTTATTAGCAACAAAATTTGCAGCGAGATCTCAGACTAGCTATCTAGCTGTGACAACAGCAAAGCTCTGAAACAAACTGCTCCATGGAGGCTGTGAAAACTCCACCTCGGGCAGTTTTAAATGCAGGGCATAGGGCTGACTGAGACTTAGCCTGCTACTTTGCTGAGCAGCACACAGACCAGAATCATGGTGCCTGAACTTCTGGCCCACAATCCACTCTGATTTTTGGAGAGTGGCTGCATGAAATCACTGAGTTTCAACTTTTTATTGGAGTTTACCTACATAGTGCTCACCTGTGTCCCAGACCACAGTCCACTGGCCTAAAAAGGTGCCCCAAGATCTCAAGCTTCTGCATGCTTCAGCTGTAGGGACAGTCTCCAGGAGATGAGAAGGAGGTCACAGGAAAATAAAAAAAAGATGTGTAGGAAGTCCACTTTCACCAGGGAGCTACAGCTTGTTCAGCAGTAGTCCCTGTGTTGTATGTAGCCATGCTGGAAGGGACAACCTCCCCAGTGCTTCCAAGCTCCCCTCTCAGCCCAGCAACACACATCCACACTGACATACAACACTGAGCCTGAGAAGGAGCACATCAGGCTGTGAACTCTGTCAGCCCAGGTCTTGGCTATGAGCAAGGGAGTCAATGGCAACACCCTGGGCAGGGGAAGAGACTGGTAGGGAGCAACCTTTCTTTCACACCTGCTTCACAACACTCCAGGGACCAGTTACATGGGAAAAGATTCCTCGTTGAAGGGCTTCTTTCTCGGAATATCTGCTGCAACCCAGATTCCAACCAGTAGACCAATTGTGGGGCCTGAGGCAAGGCTCAGCAGAGCCACTGCTATTAAGAGGATGGAAAAAGCTGTGGATGACACTGCTTTCGCAGGCAGAGAAAAAGCACGGCTAAGAAAGCACCTGCCAAGAACAAACATGGACCAGCTCCCCGCAACATTTCTGAGGTATAGGCTAGCTCCAAACGCACAAGTATCTGTCCTCAGCAGACACAGCATGTGTCTGTACTAGGTTTAATCCAAGTAGCATGTTAAAACCAGCAAGAATGCCACGCTGGAAAGGACATTGCGTACTTTCCTGATGGCAGCTCACAGCAAGATCTGTGCTACCACAGTCCCTCTGACTCTTATACACGTTGAACAAAATAGAAGCAGCCATGCTATCACACCCTCCTTTGCCCAGACAGACAAAATCCCTACACACACTGGCTCAGTTCTATAATCTCATCCAGCAGGTATCAAAGCCCCAGCTCCCAACCAGGAGCAATAGAGCTCTTCATGTGTGGGGGGCTGCTGTTCAAGGTACACATCCTGACAGGTTTATTGGATCCCTATCTCCCACCTGCTGGCAGGAAGTCAAGGCACAGGACTTTGTGACCGTGCTAATCCACTATTTCTCCCTTACTGGCACACATCCTTCAGGAAAGTCTTATGACCACTTTTTGGTTGTAAGTCCAGCACTCAAGCCCAGATCTTGTGAAGGCGCTGTCCCAGAGTACCAAGGGTTCACACTATAGCACAGGTCACGAGATCAGCACTACAAATGCACTGGGAAAAAGAGGCCTGCAAAAGACCTGCAGGACACAGCCACCACCCACCCTGGCGGCCACACTTAGCTGCCAGGTGGGTCACATTGCCTGGGGAAATACAGGAGTCAGGCCAAGCAGAGATGGGGTTCACCAGTTTTAACAGGGTTCACATGTCTTCAAACAGCGGAGTTCACCTCCTCATGTGTTTATATAAACAGGGGAATAGCACTTTTTTCTTTGGATCTTCCTCTAAAACACACTGAAGAGAACCAGGGGTGAGTCCTCACCTTTTCTTCAGCGCAGAGTTCCAGCATGAGGGAACTGAGAAGGGAAACTGGCACAAGCACACATCTTCCTGTTGAACAGATAATGCACTGAGATCTCTGTGGCCAAAGCATTCTGTTCCTATTTGGGGCAAGTACTGCTGCACCCTTAGGCAGCAGCCTTGTGTTCTCCTCGTGCCTCCTGCTCTCTCAAAAAAACACTAGTTCTCCTGTAAAAACATTTACCACCTCAATTTCTTTCTAAGACAGCCTTTACTTCACCCAGGAAAACACAAAAAGAAGCTGGACTCTGATAATCACTGCATCCTTCCCTTTATTCTCATCCTTTCCCTTAGCACAATTTGAAGAGTAATGACCTGAACCAACCCCAGATTAAGACAATGGGTGTCTGTGTACTGACTTCAATGGAATTTGGATTAACATGGGATTGCAAAATCTCCAAAATTAATGCAACCATAATGCTGTTAAAATAATGGCTCAGAGGTCAGGAGATCCCTGAATTTAAATGTTTTCCTTGAAATTAAGCAAGCTACACCACATATCCTGCATTGCCTATGATTATACCTTCATACAGAGAATGAAATAGAGTACTGCACATCTGAGGACAAAACCCAAGAATATAAAAGTCTGTGTGTGCAAAAACAAATACTAAGAGTAGATAGCAGTTGCTATCTTCTTTCTTTATCTCCCAGTTGGTACTGATAGTTTGTTCACTGCAATGCCTTTTGTTCTTGTGCTTTTCTTGAAAAATTCATAAAACAAAAATGTTAGAAGAAAACAGTGCATGTAGAACAAAAACACCTCTGACAACAATAATTCTACAACGAAAGAGCTCAGAGAGCAACAGATTTGGCCTCAGCCTTGGCTCCATGTAGTCATGGAATGCCACCTTTGAGCCTCCTTTCCAATTCACCAGAGGCCAGGCAAAAAAGCAACAAGATGTTGAGCAACGTGCCACTAACAGTGACAACTTCTTTCAGAGCTCCTCTCCCTGTACAGGTAACGTCCTTTTGTGTATTATTATCCCAACTGCCCAAAAGAGAAACTGAACTGCCTGGCTCCAGTTTTAATCACAGAACCCCCTAAATTGTGATTGTTGACAATTATGGATTCCCATCTTTAGACAAGAGATGACAGCCAGGGGCTGAGTACCTGCAGTTCCTGCCGAAGGCAGCGAGGGTTGGCACTTTGGAGTAGTCCTTTCTCCGGTCACTGTCATAATGCCATGATAATCGAAGGGAAAAGCAGACAGACACAATTTCCACTAGTTGTTCATCTTTTGAAACCTGACTGTTTTCCCCAGAACCTCCCAGGGAAATCCTGGCTACATTTATTTTGGCTGGGGTACAGGGCTGTTTTTAGGGAAATATATAAACAGCTGAATACCCATTTTTAATTTTCATTTAGGTCTAGGATTTATATTTTATTTGTTAATTTTGCTTTAATCTACTTGTCCTTCATTACTCCCTGGCATTCACAGCAGGAGAGAGGAGAGTTGCAGGGAGGAGGGTGAGGAATAGGATCCAGTGGGAGCAGTGATGAGGAAGGTACTGAGAGGGGGAAGAGAGTGAGGGGAAAGAGTATTGTTGACAGCATCTGATCCTCCGATTAATGTATTTCTAAGCAGATTAACCAAATCCCAACTGCTCTGTGCCAGGTCTCTTCTCTAAGCTTCTCTCTCCCCCATGTAAACAAAAAGACATTTCCTCTGACAAAACAACCAACATACTGACCAGAACTCTGGCAGGCTCCCTACCCTCATGTAGCCCAACACTGTGGGGCACAGAAGAAGGGGGAAGGTATGAGTCTGTGAGAAAAGTATGGATCTCTGGGGGTAAATTCTATTTTTAATCATATTTTGTGCTTTTTCTTTTTTTTCACCTCCACGGGGCTTTATGTGACTCTTGACTTTTCCATCTCCAGGAAGGGTGTGAAGGATGTCATGAGTGATGTGGGAAGATGAAGACAGAACGGCTTCTAGTCTCAGAGTCACATGAGAACTCATTATCTCATTATATTTGGCTTGTCCATAGTTGCTCTCCAGGGCATCCACGTAGGGAGGAAGTGAGAGAGAAAGATGGGTCAGAACAGCCCAAAAAGATGTGGTGGGAACCACAAGATACAATCCACTTCTTCCTGCCCTGCCCCATAAAAAGCTTCACTCTGACTCCCTAAAAGAAAGAAACACTTCCATTTCTTCCCAGGTTTTTGGAGCATTTCACAGTCAGGAGTTGGCCAAAGCTCCGCTGCCCTGTATCACTGCCCCTGTTTTAGAGACTGGGAAACGGAACAGAGACAGAGACTTTTCCAAGGTTATAAGGCAGGTCAGTGGTACAGCCCCATTCTCATGAGCTGAGTTGCAGGCATTTTTACCGGTCACAATATCAGCCTTGGCTGAATAGGTTTTCTCTAATGAGCCTCTAAATTTGGCCTCCAGGTTTATTTGTTTCCAGATCTCACGCAGGAACTCCTTCACCAGACATTCTCCAGCCTTGCTGCCCAAGGCAGGTTTGCCATCTCTGGTAGCAGCAGTCACAGAGGTCTTGGGACATTTCTGCCTGCCCAACATGCTGATGGAGCTCAGACACCACCACACCTGTTTTCAAGCACTGCACTGTTGCCAATCTGTCTTGAAGGGGAGCTTGGAAGCATGGAAAGACCTCCTGCCTCTTCTCCCTTTTTACAGCCACTCAGTGTTTCAGCCTAGGTTTCCTCTTAGCTCTCTGCCTTCTCCTGAGCAGCAAGTGGCGGAAACACTCACAGACCTCCACCACCCACTTTGGGTTAGAAGGACGCCTCTTAAAAAGGGAGCTTTTTCTGTATCTCCTGCCAGGGAAGGAGAGCAGCTCTTGTAATGAACAGTCAAAACGGCACAGTCCATGAAACCACTCAGAAAGCAGAGGAATTCCCATTTGCTCAGTTGCCTGTCTTGCCCTGCTCAAGCCGTGGTGAGCACTTTTAAATTTTAGCAAAGAAATGCTTAAACTAAAATGCTGGCTTTGCTACGCAGTGACTGCAACATAAACTGACCCTGAGAAAGCTCCACAACACACAGATTGTAAATGAAATATCTTGGATCTTATAGTAATGTACAGCATGGTGTTTTCCTATCAATGCCTTTTCATTAAGAAAATCACCAGAAATTCCTGGGCTGCGAATGGAAGGGGGGGTTGTGACTAAACGAGAATGTACAGTGCCGGTTAAGGATGCAGGGAAGAGATAAGGGCGAGGGGGGAAAAAAAAAAGCAAATGAATTTATGTTGCCTAAGGCATTGAGGAGAATAAGAAGGGATTTACAAATTCATCAGGAGGAGAAGCAGCACCAGAAAGAAGGTGGGTTCATTAATAAGTGAGGATGAGGATGAAATGAATAGTTTAGAAATGGCTGAACAGCTTTTTAAAATCTGTCTCTAGCCATAAGAATAAAAAGAGGAATTTTGGACAAAAAAGAGGGGAAAAGGTAAGTTTAAAAAAAGCAGACGCAAAAAGAACTTGAAGAATTATATGTCCACAAATGAAATAAAGCAAGCAACATCCTAGAACTTAATCCAGAAAAGACAGAGACATTTTTTAAAGGCATTTTTCACTTCAACAGAACAAATGCAGGACTGAGCGTTAGGCAAGCTATACATATAAGCACCTGCATAAATGTATGCAGGATCAGGAGCCTAATTTGTTATGGTGGGGCATTGACAAACGAATTATACCAGTGACAAATAATCTGACAATTTACATTGAGCTAGGGAGGTTCCACAAAACCAGCCAAAAAGCAAACATAATAAAGATTTTCAATAAGGAATAGAGCTGGCAATATTTAATTCTAAGTCAATGTCTAGCCTTAGTGAAATAATGAAACAAATATGTAGGGTCATCAAGAATCTAAAGAATTAAATCACATGAAATACATGTCTTTTGCTTTTTAATACATGTACACAATTAGCACACAGAGGAAAGGTAGCGAAGAGAATTTGAAGCTTTAGGAATTTGAAGGATTTGGCGCTGCCCCACTGGAACCAAAAGCCCATGGATCAAAAAATTGACCAGAGGTACCAAAAGAAAATATGCTTTGTTGGGCTGGGAAGTGACAAATGACGTGCCAAGGGGTTTTCATCCGTGTTGGCCTTATTAAACCAGTGTCACAGGAAAACAACACTAACTGTCCATGAAATTTGCAGCTGCCACCCTACTGAGAAATTGCAAATATAATAGAAGACAAAGAAAGAGGGCCTTGATTACCACATAGCTCCTTAAAATTGACCATGTGAGGGCAATGGTCTGAAAGTTAAAGCAGAGAGTAGCATGAGTGGGACAGAGGATGATTGCATCTGGACTTATCAAAGCCACAAGCTGAACCCATGAATATAGAAAAAAGAAAACAGTAATGTCTCTGGAGAGCAGTAATCTAAAAGATGGATATGCAGCAGAAGGGAGAAAGCACAGAAACTGTTTCATTCTCTGAGACTTGAGGTTACAGAAAAGAAGCAAATAAAAAAATCTTGATGTGCTACATTAGCAAATCAGGTTCTCGCAATTTTGAGTGGGAAGCAGAAGTGCATCTCATCACAGCAAAAGGAAGAAGGGAGGGCAGAGTGTCCACACCATTTCAACACAACCAGTCCAAGGATTCAATTTTGTTAATTCCATCATTTTTTCCTCATCACCAATAGATGAGCAGCAAACTGGAAAAAAATCAGAGATGGTTGATAAACAGACAGGGAAGAATATATAAAGAAGACTAAGAAGGGCCAAAAGCATACAATTTATTAAGGAACAACCCTAGGGTAGTAAACTGTAAGATACACTTGATGCATGTGAACACTGCAGAGTGAGAGGAGGTAATAGCTAGGAGTTATAAGATTAAACCAGAAAGAAAAATAAGTAGACCTTTTACCAGGAAATAGGTTGGCATTGTTCTGCTTCTGAAGCAGTTTAAATCAGAAATAACTCAACAAAAAGGAAAGAAGGGGAAAACAGAAAACAGATACTACTGCATCCAGAGAGAGCATTTTGGAGATCCTTTCCCTGTCTCCCAGCCTTTGCACTTCCTGAGATCCCAGCTCCCAGGCTCCAGCAGCACCCTCGGTTGCATCGATTTGTTCCTTCCTTCTAGGAAAAGCAGACACTTTACCCAGTACACAAGCACTGGGCAAAATTCAAACCACTGCTGAGGCAAAACAGCATTGCTGGGTGTTTGAGCAGCTCTGGCTGATCTGATGCCCATTAGCAACATGCGTGGTTACATAAAAGAGATGCTAAGGCTCTAATTCCACTATTCATTACCATTACTAATACAGTGACATACAAATACATAGTAAAGACCTCCTGCCCCGAGGGATTTCATGTTTCCAGATGCCTGCTGACATAGGAAGGCATAGGAGAGGGGCACAGTTCCTGAATTTCTCTTAGCACTAACATGCTGCGTAAACAGACCTGACCTCTTCTCCTGAACAATGACAAAAATAAACATTTTTATCTCCCATAGAAATTTAAGTCAGCTCAAACTGCAGGTATGCCCACAGAGCACTTAATGCAGGAGAAACATCCTTGGGGTCGTACATATTTTCAAAAAGCCAAATCCAACCCCCGTGTCAGATGTTACTTAAGAGCCAATGAAGGAGAAAACAAGAGTAATAGTGCTCAGCAGCCCGGAGGGCCTTCAGCTGAGCTGCTGCGGAAGGTCTGCACTACTGCAGGCACAGGGAAGGACAGAGCACACCGGAGAGAAACGTGCAGCTTGGTGGCAGCTTGTGACAAATTTGGCCACCCATTCTGCCCACTACTACATAACGGAGTGCTTTGGGAAGTCTTTGCCTGCCTGCTGGAAGAAATGCCTGCCTGAGAGGCGTCTTCTGGAGGTTAATACACTCAACATCCTTATTAAATTTATTCCTCGTTTTCTGATGGCTAAATCCTGGCTTGCCCTGCCTTCATATGCTGCAGTGTCAAGCAGATGGGATGCACATATGTATTCGCCACCATGTATTTTGGGCAGGGCCAGATGTAGCACAGCATTGAGTGTTCCCAGGTCACCCGCTGGGAACAACACTCAGTTGCACCCCGTGGTCCCGGAGAAGCAAGCTCAGCTCTTGAGGGGCTAGGAGTGAAGACCTGCCTTCCTCTCCATGCCTGGCAGAAGCACTTGAGGAACTGCAATGCTTTCATCCAGCAGGCAGAAAAACTTCTATACGGCTCACTTGCCCCACCCAGAGGCATTTTGCTCTGCATCCTGCAAATACCGAAGTTCGGCAGCCTCCAAATTCCGCAGGAGAGGGGGCAGACAGCAGCCGTATCGCTGAATTAAACCCAAGCAACAGCAGTGATGGTACTGAGGGACTCCTACAGATCTTGACAATTACCAAGTTCAGGCCCTCTGGAGCCTTCCTTCAGTCTCTCAGAGTTGTGGAATTGATCTGGAAACCACTTTATTAATGTTCTTTCTTTTCCTCCCCTTCTCCCCAAGCAGCATCATCATTTATTAATTTATGATTAAATGAATTATTGATTCTCACTGCACCTGCAGTATTCGGCATTGTCCTCCTTCCCCAGAGACATCTTTGACTGATGTGAGAATGGCAGGATGTCAGAGAGACAAAAAGAGGGAGAGAAGAAACTCAGTGTGTGGGGGACCTCAGACAAGCGTGTTCCCCACCGAAGTGCCGAGCTGCAGATGATGGGCACAATGCACCAGGGCACAGCGATGATGCCACCTCCTCAGCAGTGAAAAAACCCAGAAAGCTCAAAGCCAAATGGCTTCTGATATGGAGGGAATGAGTAGCAGAGCTATTCATAGGCATTCAGCATGTGGGGAGGTATTAAAAAAAAAAAGTCTGACCCAAAGCAGAAGCTTTTGTTTTTATTCAGAAAAGTCAAGCTGCAGTTCTTTGAATACATCATTGAAAAAACCTTCCAGGCTTTTGGCTTTTGCCTTGCAATTACAATCAACAGATGGTGATTATTTCACAGGCTGGGGCATCTGGTCAGCTCCCAGCCAAACATAAATAAAAGACCTTTGCATGATTGTATCAGGCATTCTGGTCCAGAAAAAAACCCAAGGTTGGGAGTAAAAGAAAAAAAAGTGAAAGAGAAGAGCTATTTCAAATTCCCTAATTTTGGAGGAATCTTCTTTCCAGGAGAAAAGATGGAGGGGGACAGGAGAGAAACAAATACAGTATCTTGAAAGAAACATGCCCCTTGCACAGATGATCAGAGTTCAGCACTCCTGAAACCAATGGAAATTTCTGAGCCAGAACCTCTGTCATGAATTAAACCTAAATCCTGACCCTTTATCTGGATTTTGCAGGCCAGATAAACCTTCACCCTCTTTTATAGCATATTTTATCCAAACATTGCAATGCAGTTCCCCCGAAAAGGCCAGGCAAGTTTTATTACATCTTAGAATGGAAGGAGTACATCAAGGTACTGCTACTTTTCATCAGGGAAAAAGGACAACCAAGCTACCACAGGAAAATATCCTCTCCCCATGCATCTTTCCTGGCCAAAACAGCTGCAATATTCTCCCTGAACTAACCACACAGAAAACATGCCTCCAGTTTTTGTCCTTCCTGCAGCCCTCACATCCACATGAACTGGCGCTGGCCCCAACACCAAGTGGTGCGCGCTGGTTCTGTGTGCTCTGTTGCCACTGCTCACTGAGGGGCTGAACCCACAGCACCAAGGGAAGACCTACTTGCAGCAGGCAAAATACCCCCTTAGGTGGGAGGCACAAGGCTGTGTTTCGGTGACATGAATTCCAGGATGAGAGAGGCTTTGGCCATGAATGTGCGCAAACACCTCCAGAAAAAACGCAGTGACCACATCTGCTGTTTCTGCACCCCGATGTTGCTGGTCTCTGTGAGCCCACGACTCTGTTTGATCCCAAGCATATGTGAAAGGATGACAGGTTTTATCCTCGAGCAGTGCAGGCACTGCAAACCTCAGGGAGGTAAAGGAAGTTATTACCTGCATCTCACTCCACACCTTGACAGATTCCCTCAGTGCTTTGCTGCATATGAAAGCGCTTTTTGCCACCTCCCTGCTGTCCTCTTTGCTTTTGGCGGCTCTGCAGGCCTGCCTCACCTGATCTGCAGAGAAGCTCCAGAGCCCTCATCGTTATTTTGTACTGCAGGGTGATGGCTGAAAGTCTGAAAGGCACGCAGCCAGGGCACAATTTCGTTAGGAAAACAAGGCAAACACTTTCTGTTCCTGCCTTACACGTGCCCCTGGGCTACTCAGCCATTATCTGCTAAATTAAGGCCAGCACGGCTGGCCTTAAGAGCCCGTCCTGTACCAAAGTCACGGCCAGCCATGACTTCGTAGCCATCGCCGCAGGGCACACGTGGCTGCCTTGAACTCTCCGGCAGCTTGCGCAGAATCCTCGCCCGTCGCTCGTGGACACGCAAGCCCTGCACCTATGGCAGGGCAAGGAAAGAGATGAGGATCTCCTCCAGGACCCCAGCTTGCGTTACGACGCACCGCTGGACTGACTCCCTTCCAGGGAGAATCCACGGAACCCGGCCATTTCATTACACGCTCGGCAGGACTGCAGGCAAGAGTAGAATTAGATGTCTGCTCTCTAGCTGAGGAGGAATGAGAGGGACATATTCCAGCCCAATTTATACAGCAGCATCCGAAGGCAATGGCAAAACAGGCCCACAGTGGAGCAGGGGGCATGGACGGGTAATAGAGGAGTGAAATCTCTGCAGAGAACATACATACGTCATGGGATGAAGAAGGAAATTACATTACACCCTATATGTGCAGGGAACAAGCTTGACTCCGCAAGAAAAGAGCAGCGTGCTACCCCACCACTCCTATTAAATCAGTGGACAATATTGCTGTGCCTGGGGCTTCTCAAGATAAAAATGTTCATTTCCCTAGAGAACAAGGTTTTGATCTTCACGACCTTACCGGGCCTGTGCACGTTTACCCATTTTAATTTCAGATTAGCATCTCTCATTTTCAGTACCTAGGGGATTACTGTTTTTGCCTGTGCAGCGAGCGCAGTTGATAAAAGTATCGGTTACCCTCCCCCTTGTTCAGAAAATCAAGGCAGATCTGACCAGATGGCACATGCTCCTGCGCTCTGTGTCAGGCTGCATTAATTCAGGGGAAATGAACTCTCCTCCAAAACTATATTTATTTCAGACACCGCCATGCCCGGTTGCTGGGCTGTCCTCAGGAAAACCTAGAGCCAGCTATTTTCCGTGAGCTTAGCAGGAAAAAAGCACAGCAAAGGCCTTGCTGGGAGTCTTAGATGCCAGGAAGGAGGAATACCCACAGGCTCCCAGGTAGCTGGAAGCATTTCAATGGCCCTTCCCCAGGGCTTTGAGGCAGTAGCTGCTTCCCTAATGCTCAAAGCATCGTAAAGCAGAAGGTGCTCCCACACCTCATTGGACCAGCCCGATTTTATCTTAAGGCAGTGCTAATGGAACAGCACAGCCTTTTTGGGAAGGTTGCATTACACTGCCTTGCAAGGATCAGGAATGAGATCCCTCCAAGTGACAGAGAAAGGTGGAATCTGTTCTGGTATGGTGCAGGGTGTGCAACTTGAGTTACTATCTCGAAAGGCCCACTCCTGTGGGGAAGCAAGGCATTTCACCTATTTATAGCTCTGCCTATGCTGCCCATTTCCTTCGCCTTCTGCCAAAATAATTCTGCCCATTGCTGGAGGCAATATAGTGTGAGTGCTGAAAAGAGTCTGATTGGGTGAGAAACGCCTTTGGTTCCCTCTGTAAAATGCTATTTACCTTCTTACACAGCACATATAACAACACCTAAGTGCTATACTATAATTAGTAAAATCATGCAGAGAAACTGTTCATGTGGATAATGATACTTTTCATCCTCCCATGTGGGTAGTTCAAGGTTGAATTAATTCATGTTTGCCCAGCTTTGCGAGATCTATGGAAGAAAGGCTATTGTTATGCAAATAATTATTAATAATGACTGCTCCTGTGCTGCTCCCATTTAATGTGCTCAATTTATAAGTCAAAGGGTGTCTTTCCTCTTGCTGCAAGACTAACTGGGTTCCACAAATTGAAATGTTGGTATCAGTGTACCTGGCAATAGAGAATAACTCTGAAATTAGGGTGTTCTTCTCAGACTGAAGGCTCATCTACAGGCTCCTCCTTTCTGTGCTACAAGCAATATACATGACTCTGGAAGTCACTTGCAAGAGCAGTCACACTGCCTTCCCAAGGCATCAAATCAGGCCTGGTTCAGAAGATCTCAACACAGAGGCAAGCCCATGCAGAGTGAAATTTGGGCTACCAAATACCCTCTAATATGCCCAGAGATGAATAATTATCTTCATTTCACAGACTGAAGCACGAACAGTTTGGACAATGAAGTAACTCTTAGAGGTGTGGTCAGTACAAATGCACCATACATACAATGCCCTAATAAAACACTAAATAAGGACAGGTGGCTAACAAAGGCAATTTTTAGGAACACTGAGAGTTCAATACAATGCAGGCACAAGGAGTTTGGTATCAAAACCACAATTCTTTGGAGCAGATGAGCAAAACTTCTCCACAGTGGCTGCTGTGGTCCCTGAAAGGTCTCCCATTCTGGAACTGAAGGCAGGACCACACAAAGTAAGTAGATAAGGAATTTCATTTTGGGTAAGCTTCTCTAAATTTTCAGAGTATATCATGAGCCACACAGGGGTCACACCAACACACCCAGAGGACTGTTGCATGACCAGGTGCCCCTCAACTAATTCTTTCTTTTATCATCTCCTAAAACCATGAGGGCAGAAAATGAGTGCTGTTACCATAGTCTTCTTAGAGCCCTGTGCTGGCAGTCTGATGACTTATAAAAAAGAACAATTCTGTCCACATGCCATGCAAGGCTGCTTGCAGCTAGGACACATCAGCTTTACTCATGCACAGCAAACACAGCAAACAGCCATCAGCGCAGCCCATCTAACATACCCCAAGTCCTCACACAGCATTACTTTGTTGAGGGATTTATCAAACAAAAACAAGGAGAAGCAAGGACTAAGTTACACCCGTGGCTCCCAAGGCAGTAGTTTGTGTGCACGGGGCTCCTGGGCAGGATAGGCTCTGATGGAGGTTAATGGGACTACCCCAGGTGATCACCCTCCATCACTGACAAACATTTTCACAGCTTTCCCACTGCACCAAAGTTAGCAGATGCCTTAGGCAAGACACAGGGTAGTAAGGTTTGAGATGGATGTCCTCCTGCATCTTCACCAGCTGCAGACACTGGAGAATCTGCGGTCAGAACTTCGCTCGAAAAGCATTTGAGAACCACGAGAGACAGAAGTGATGCCTGCTCATCTCCCTGCAGTTCTGCAGATGCAATCCAGCTAGCCATCAAGGAAAATTGATTTGTGCCACATGAATGAGCAAGTATGAAGTGAAGGAACTCCTGGAACTGTGGTAGAAAGAAGGTCCTCCTCCATTTTATTTATCTGCTACTCTGCTTTCGCAGTAGCTATGATAAACAGCTACTAATCGTTTCCACAGACAGCCCAGTTCAGATGTGTGCCCTTCCCTCAGGCTCCTATAAGAGCGCATGTTGTTTGCATGAGAAATGCAGCCAGCCCCACTGCTTGCATAGGCCTGCAGGTTTGCTCCATCAGTCATCAGTCCAAGGCATGAACCCTTGCAGTCCATCCACAAATACCAAAAATCTTCGAGAATCACATCGCTGTGTTGCAGTGTATGGATGCTGCTGTGGCTGCCATAAAGAAAAGCGCGTTCCCTAAGCCCTGCAGAGCAGCGTGTCTGGGATCTGATACTTAAGGGGTTCCCTAGTCATTTCCACAAGCTGATAAGAACATCCTGGAACAATTATTTTCTGAACTGTAGCAGATCTCACCTAAGAAAACTCTTCCTCCTTGTCTTGTTTTCAGTTGAGAGGAAGTCAGATCTTTCAACACTTCTTGAACTCTGCCAGGCTTGGTGCAGTGACCACTCCTCTGGGGAGCCTGTTCCAGAGTCCAAACACCTTCTGGGGGAAGAACGTTTTCCTAATAGACAACCTAAACCTCCCCTGACACAACTTCAGGCCATTCCCTCGGGTGCGGTCACTGATCACCACAGAGAAGAGACCGGTGCCTGCCCCTCTTCTTCCCCTCAGAAGGAAGTTGCAGACTGCAGCGAGGTCTCCTCTCAATCTCCTCCAGGCTGAAAAGACCAAGTGACCTCAGCTGCTCCTCACACGGCTTCCCCTCAAGGCCCTTTTCCATTCTCATTGTCCTCCTTCGGATGCTTTCTAACAGCTTAATATCCTTCTTATATTGTGGTGCCCAAAACTGTGCCCAATACTCAAGGTGAGGCCATACCAGTGCAGAGTAGAACGCATAGGGATTTTTATTTCAGCCAAAACAGCTTTTCCTTAGGCTGTTTCCCACAAATGAGTTTGCCTTGCTGGGGTCTGCTGTAGTAGCCCACTTTGGCTGGGATAAGACATCCTAGATTACAAAGCTTTTCTGTAAATGCACTTCTCTAAGGACTGAGAGACTCAGTCTTTTAAACATCACACCTGGCCTCTTCTATAGAAAGTAAAGATCATAGGGCACTTTCTGTTGGCCAGCCAGTGTCCTGTGACTGGATGAGGAGTCCAACTAAAAATCTTTAGAGATCCAAACCTATTCTACTTTGTGTGAGCAAAGCATCCTGTTACTCACACAACCACAAGTTGTCATTGACAAGTCATTAGCTAGAAACTTGTATCTCTTGAGCACTTTAAAGAGTCTTTAGGCCCTTTTGTTGAGAAGAAAACATGGACTGGCACATGAGAGAACACAACGTTGGTAAGTCCAAGTACGTCACAAAAATAAGAACTTCACTTTTTTTCTTTTTCCTCTCTTGGACACATTTCTCTACAGCAGCAAAGAGAATATTTATTCACGGGCAAGAAATATACTTAATTTTTTGAAATGACAGAAAACAAGCCACAACTCAGGTGCAATTAGCCTACAGGTAAAGAACAAGGATTTCAGAGTAACATCCCAGGTTAGCATGCACTGCGCTGCTAAAGCACTGAAACAATGCAATTGCCTGGGTCACAACAGGACAGCTACTTTCTCGGTGCTCTGGTTAAACTTATTCTTCCAAAGAGGAGTCAAAAGCTTCTTGAACAGAATATCTGAAGCCTGGTTTCCTACAACTGTCTAGTATGTGGCTGTCCAGGAACTCATGTGAGTTTCTACTGCAGCCATCACAGAACTGAACAATACCTTCCCACACATCTCCAACAACCTCTAATTCCCTGCCTTTCTTCAGCAAGTTACTCAAGAATGGCTGATCATCAGTGACTTTTTATTTAGTTTTTGCTTCTCCTGTAGAAAGCACCTCTTCTGCAGAGACCTGTTCTGCCACTGGAGTACATTTGCTACCAGACCCCACTGGTTTCACTGGCAGGGAAGAGGCGTGCACACGCACACACCAGGGCATGGGTCTGAACAGAAGCATTCAATAAACAGAGCAGCAGGCTCTTTCTTGGACACAAGTTAGCTCTCTGATTGCTGTCTTGTAAGACTGGCCCTGGGGGACGGTTGTGACATATGATTGCAGTGCAAACATTGCAAGTGTTCTCTAAGCTGCGAGTTGCTCAGGTCTAGTACAACTTTCATGTTACTGGCAATATATAAGCAGCATAACATATGAGAAGAAGAACTAATCAGCTGGCTTATGATCCCTGAAGAGATCAGGAAGAAGTGAAACAAAAGACTCCTTTCCAAGCATGGACACTGGTCACTGACAAGTGAGCTGGCATCTGCCTTGGCAGTTGTGTCTATCAGCTTTGCACGATGCAGTTTAGGGTTCGTGACGAGCCCCTTCATGTAACAGACACCTCCAGCACATATGAAGGCCAAAAATTTCCCATTGCCATGCCTGCCAGGCCATGAGATATGCCAGTGCTTTGTGCTGTAGCAGAGGCACATCCAAGAGGAGGAAATCAGTTTCCAAATCTTAAAGTTCAGCGATCCCTTAGACTTGCTCAAGAAGAACATCTCTGTTCTCTGTAAGTTTCAAGGAGAAGAGGAAAGACCTAAAATATGCCCTGCTAGTCCATCTGTGGGGGAGACCCCACCACAGCCTGGTTACAGCACACATCAGAAACACAGGACTTAAAAGTAAGGCAAGAGGTTTTTCCAAGGGAGGAATGTTCATTTATTTACAGCAATGCTCCACACTCTTTTCCTACTCTACTGGCAGCTCAAAAGATGCACAGCCAGTATGAGACAGCTGTTCCAGGACCGGCCTTTGTCACAGAAAAGATGCTGTGAATAAATCATAGTCTCATGTATTACCGTGGCCAACAGGACACGCCAGCATAATTAACCTTCCCGTTTTACAGACTGTTCAATTGAGACATGAAGCATTGACTTAACCTGCCATGATTCCACAGGCAAAGAATGACCAAGGCAGGGGCAGCAGCCCTCCCTAGCCTCACATGAAGGCACGCAGACAAGCAGGAATGAAGAAGCCCTGTCTGCTTTCTGGCTGCTCTGCATCATCCCATTGAAATCCCTACTTTTGAGTGCAGTCTTGCAGTGCGCTCTTGGCACTTGTGTCAGCCCTCCACATACAACATTGATCATGGACCAGGCTTCAGAGGATGCTTCCTGCTTGTTTTCTCACTAATGGATATCATTTTTAAAAAGTAAGATGTTAAGGGGGAGGAAGGACGAGGGAACCCTGAGTGAAAGCTGCCACTGTGCTCAGTCTCTATGGAAATAATCCACAATGCTAATACGTCCTAAAATGGTAATAAAGCCTGTGTTCTCTTATGTAATCCCATAGTAAGAAAGAGCTCTGTCGGCTTGCCTGACAAATGATATCTCTGTAACCTTGGAGGGGATTATTACTAAAAAACACAGGGTGGAAAAACAAAGCAACACACACAGAGGCACGCAAATCCATCGGATGCAGAAAAAGGACAAACAGCTCCAGCCAGCTCCTGCGCATTGGCCCTACGATATTATGTCTCTGCCATCAAATGAGGAAGGGATCTCCTGGCAAAGCAGCAGCCCTGCCCTGGCTCCTCCTCTGCTCACAGCCCCCACTCCCTCCCCAGGCACCTCAGTACCAGAAGCAGGCAGAGGGCAGGTTTCCGCTCTTCTGTCCTCCCTCCCTCTCTCCCTCTCTCCCTCCCTTCCTCCCCCAAAATGAACATTCAAAGCCCCGGCAGCTGGCCAAATCCAGTTTGCCTGCGTCACCGATGCACGTGGATTCACATCTGTCCTGCCCAGCGGTGATGGAGCCAGGGCTACGTGCGTCCCTGAGAAGGATTCATGCCCCCAAATCCATCAAGTTGTGTGTCAGCAAGGGTGGGGACAGCATTTTCCGGGCACAGCTGAACGGCACTGTAAGGCTTAGAGGTGTAGAGGGAGGGGAGGTTTGGAGGCAGGGGTGTGCTCATTTTGGAGCTGTCTCTAAGTTTGGCTGATGAACCACAAGCCAAGGCCAGGCAGCTCTTTGCTCTTGAGCCTCAGGTGCAGAACAGAAATAAGGGAGCACCAGATTAAAGCCATGCTTCACAAGGTGAGACAGAGTACGGGTAGCTTTCTCACTGCCTGCCTTGACTCCTCTCTTCCCCTGGAGGCTGTGCTCCTCTGTGAACACAGAAAAGGGTTTACCAGGCCACCCTGGAAACTCTCAGAGGTGCAGGTTTGCTTGAGCAAACACTCCAGTCCTCATGTGGAGCAGCCAGCCCCAAGCTCCATCCTCCAGGACATGGCAGCTAGAGAGTCGGGAAGCTGACCCCAGAACACGACTCACATGCAACATGAGCAGCAAGCTCTTATCTCAGTGCCAGCAAAAGATGGTGACTACTCTAGTATCTCTTTCCCACAGATCAAAGCATGGGAACACTTAGTGGAATGCCAGAAACCTTCCTTGGAAACAAGAGACGGCATCAGGCGGGTTTCCATGCCTGATTGAACATTCACCCTTTCATGTTGGGCTGTGTTTGAGGGAACTTTTATGTTTTCTCAGACAGCAGAAGATGCATGAATAGGGAGTCTTGAGTCAAAGAAGATTCCTCAAGGCTGGAAAAACACAGTCCTGAAGAAAAAAAAATCAATCCCAACACTTAAAAAGATGTTATTACGACATTTAAAACACGTTTAATGGAGAAGAGCCTTTATCAGTCAGTGAATGTAAAGAGCTCTAATTAATACTAGATATATGCAATGTGACTATCTGGAAAATAAAGGGTTACAATCATTATTCACAGCAGTCACAGTTTTTTAATTAATAACCTTGCAATTGGTATTGACTTAAACCAACTGATGACAGTCTTATGATGAACCATTCCCAGCCAAGCTTCGTACCCAATTGCCCTCAGGTCAGGAAAACAGTGAACTCCATTATTGGCAGGAGCTTTCTGCCCCACACCACTCTCCTTCCTGTGCCACAGGGAGGTCACCTCACACCACCCACCTCTGCAGCCTTCCTCCAGCCCTTCCTCTCCAGCACCATGGCTCCATGAAGCCTCTGCTCTGCTGCAGCCTGGATCCTACAGGCCAGCATCTAAAACAGCAACACTTCCCGGTGCCTTGATTTCCCTCTGGCGAGCTATGATTCAAAAAGGTGACCCCACTGTCAGGACCACCAGAGCCCCTGCCCAATGGCACCCTGGCAAAGACAGCAAAGGCTAACCCACCTCCAGGCACTCACTTCTAGGAAGCAGAAGGAGCAAGTCCTGCTCCTCTGTTAAGACACAGGCTCAAGGGATGGAAATCCCCCCCACAAGATCTGCAAGATACGGTAATTTTGGATGTCTCTGACATAACTGCAGTGCGCAGCTTGGACATGCTTCTCTGAAGCAAAAAGGGCAGCGCTGACAAAGGGCAGCCTTGCCTCTACAGCAGCTCAAGCCATAGCCTCACCTAAGACAGGTCGCAGCTATAAATAAAGCCCTGGGGCAACATTTCCGACCTGGAGCTCTTTTGCAGCAAATTTCGGGAGAAGTTGACTTCCAGAAAGAAAAGCCCATGTCAAGCGAGTACAGAAGGCACCACAGCAGCACCAGGCTCGCCTGCGGATTGAGAGTCTGGCATCTCTGCTGGCCTCGGGGCGTCCCTCCAAACTACGCCCTGCTTCTCCCCCTTCCCCGCGGGACCGAAAACATCCCGTTTTCTCCCGAAGCCTCCGGAGGGCTTCCCTCCTCCAGTACCGGGGAGCGGCGCTGGAGGGCAGTGCGCTGCCTTGGAAGCGGGCTGCGTGCGGGTGTCCCAGCCCGGGGCCGGGCCGCGGGCAGCCCCTCGGGCACCGCGTCTCCCGGCTGTCCCGCAGCATCCTCGCCGCGGGAGGAGGAGGCCACCCCCATCCCCAAGGGACAGGCTCCCCCGAGCCCTGCCCGCCGCATCCCGCCCCGCAGGCGGCAAGCGGGGAGTCCTGCAGGGGCTGCGTTTTAATTAGAAAATGCCTGGGTTTAATTAAATAAATGCGAAGCTGGATAACACAATCAGGAGAATTGCCTGTGCTCTTTTATGCTGCAATTCAATTTGGTTGGTGCTGTACCCATACTTTTAGTTTTCTTACGCCAGAATCTTTTGCATTGATCACTCGGAGCTGCATTGCAGAGTTTGCCAGGGACAAAGCTGGAAGCGCTGGCTGTTGAATAAAGGGCAGTTGGAACTTTTCACAGCTGGGGATGTATTGGAGGCAGCCTTTCTCTGCAGCAGAGGAACAGATTTTTCCAGAATTTTGAGCGCCGAAGTTCCCACTGACCAACTGTAAGTGGAGTTCAACAACACTCTCAAAAATCAGGTACAAAAGCAGAGGACAAGAAAATACACCGTCCCATCTATAACCAAGGAGAGCGAGCAGGTTAGCATGCACACACACGAGCGTGCAAGCAAGCCCATAAACCAACACACCATCTTCATTCTGCAACCATGCAAACACTGCATTGATTTCCTGAGCACGCAATTGTTAAGGTTCCAGAAACCAAAATTACAAACAAAACCAATATTTTTGCTTTCAAAAAGCCAGTTCCGGTTGCTAAGTGACTACAATATACTTCTCTATCACATCATTTGAAAAGCCCACGCACTAAGAGCAAGGAAATTGCTAGGTTAGGACATCAGGAATGTGCCCTAGCAAGATGATGAATTTTAATATGCATTTGTACAGTAGCACTTAGAGACCCCATGGAAGCATTGTCTTTGGTAACATTAAGAGTAAAATATGATTCCAAGAGGTCTTAAGCTAGAATAGGGTACAAGAAGTTAGTGTAACACACTGGAGCACAGACCTGGGAAAAAAAACGAGGGCAAGGAAGCAGCTCTATCAGGACTGAAAAGAAAACCCACTGCAAACAGAAAAAAAACTTTAAAGGGAGATATCTACTGGCAGAACTGGTGACTGAGGCTGTAATAAAATGTGTTTGGATGGAGAACATTTGGGAATGTGGAGTATTTGGGAAAAATAACACAAAAAGGTAAAAGCATGAATGAGGGGCTGTAGTAGGAAAGCTTTAAAATCAACAACAGAAGTTTGAGAGAACAGGGGACACCAGAGGAGCACCCTGTAGGCAAAAAAAAAACAACATAGTGAGGGTACCACATAATGTCATAGGCAAAAATCCAGAGGAAAAAATATGAAACTTTGATAGACTGCAAGCAAAGAAGCAGTAAGAGCTGAACCTATCTGTTGAAAAAGCACAGTAAGTAATAGCTGCAAGACAGCAGCACTAGTTCTGGTTACTGTGGCAATATATAAAAAAATGCTCAGACTGAGAGAGTATGATTCCTCTGTGCTTTATCAAGCATCACATAATGAAAAGTATGAAACAATTTTACTTCCCTTCCCCAATAGCTCTGGAATTCTTAAAAAGGACTATCGATTTTATTTCCTAAATATTATTTTCAAGACTGTCTGTCCATAAAAATTATTGTTAGTGAATAAATTAATCAGCTGACTATGCCTGTGAATAGTCTTTCTGCTTGTGATTCTTAGGAATGCTGGCATCACTGTCTGGTGTAAAGTCTGCATGTAGCCATAACAAACGCTGTTGTTTTGTAAATACCCTTTTATTCATGAAACAGTGCTATGCTTTCCCATACGGCTCTCCTACATCCCTCTCAAATGGGAATTACACGTGCCGTGCCAAGCAGGGAACAAACAGGCACAGATATTTTGCCATGGGCTTCGGAGCGTCCACATACAGCGTGTGTGCCTGGGAAATGGGTAGGGGGCTGGCCCACTGGGACTCCAGCTAGGTAAAGATGTGATGCCTGGGGTCACCAAGCCAGAGGACCACAGCAGCAGTGAGACCAGAACACTGGTCCGAGCACAACTGCCCGCTAAATGTCCGCCACAGAGAAGTTCAGGAAAGAGCAAGAGAGTTTGCACAAGTAATTCAGAAAGAAAAATGACCAAACTGGATTGGTAGTCAAATTAGAGATGTGGTCTTGCTTTTAAGACAAAGAGCTATGATTACTGTCTATATATATAACACTTATGTCATTTCTTGAGATCACACCAATAGTTTGTGTGGGTGTACATCAGTATTTTGTCACCCACACAGTTTTCAAACCTGCTGGTCAGAAAATTTAACAAAGCAGTAGACATCTCCAAGGTTTATGTTCCTGTAAGATTTATGACATTGAGGAGATGGGTAAATTTGTGTTGTGACAAACTGTTGTAACAACTCAACAAACAGCTGCCTGATTTCTCCTGCCAGGCAGTCAATCACCACACGCAGATCCCAAAGCCAAGTACTTGCCAGACCAGTACCTGGTCAAGTAAAGAGGAAGGAGGGGAGGAAGTAAAGGATATTTCTAAGGGTCAAAAGAGATGAAGAAGCTCAGTGTTACCAGTTTGGGCAGGGGAGGGGGTGGTTGCATGGAAAGCTTTGGCAGGCATGAGGTGCCTGAAGATGTGTGCACTCTCTGAAAGTGCTGTGGTGCTTGATTGTGGGGATGTCAGCAGAAGAAGATAGCATTGCAGGAGTGTGGGATGTAGGACAAGAACCTGCAGGCAGACAAGTTTCCCAAATGAGCTTCTTTTCTTTTTTTTCTTTTTTTGTCAGCAGGTGAATATACCATTTTCTTTAAAGGTCTTTAAAAAAGGGGTAAGTACCAGGCACCAGGTAGGTACAGATGCAAATTGGCGCAAGAAAGCTCCTTCTAGGCATGCCCACACACTGCACAGTGACATTAGACACACATCTAGGTGCAGCACTGTCCTCATTCACCCATATGTCACCAGCAAGCACAGAGAAATCAGAGCAAGCCCAAGCTGAGTACATTAACTCATCATATCCCTGACTTGTGCCTTGTTCCTAAGGTCATGAAGTCTCCTGTCTCTTTTTCCAAGCTGAGCTTCTGTACCTGAGGGACTTATAAAGTGTGTTGAACAGCACTTTATGTGTGAATGGTGCCTTATCATTGTCTGTAGATATCCAAAATACTGTATCTATGAGCAATCTCTGCAACACACATTAGTAAGTTACAGATCTACCAGGCCATCTGTGACCCAGGCTTTGGTCATCTCTGTGCCACAAACCCCCCACATCCTCAGATGAGTCATTTCACCATGGCTATCCATGCAAAAAACAGATCTGTATCCTCTTCCTCACTGCCAAGGAAGCACGGTAGTGGGGAGTTCAGGAGGAGGAAAAATTTAAGGTTATTAGATGAACTGCTATATGCTCTTTCAGTGCCACCGCTTCCTGGTCTTCAACACATTTCATCTCTACAATCATCTGGGTAAAGAAAAATGGGTCCTGGCAGGTCCTTGGCCATGCTCTCCTGCTCCCATGGCGCAGCTCCTGCCCCCCTGCCCCAGTACAACACGTCTCCCTGCCAGCGATTCCCAAGCGTCTCTGGTATGCCACGTGTTTGGAGTGGTAACCAAACCCGGCTCCTCAGAATAGACACACTCCCCCCATGGCTCCCACCCCCCTCCATCTTCAGTAACCTTACCCCTACAGGGCAGGGGCTGGAGGCAGGAAACCGGGCAGGCCAGTAAAACAGGAGATGCTCAAGACTCCAGGGATTAACTCCATCCACCAGATGCAACTGTTACCCAAGTCCTCACCCCCACCCTATCCCCAAATCTTGGTAACAGGTGGAGAACAAGGGGGTGGCCACCACCCTCACAAGAATCCCCGCATGGATGCCGAAGGGCTGGATATTACCAGGTACAGCCAGAGGCATCCTGGCAGAGGGACGAAGACAGCGAGCCAAATAAAGACATGGAATTCGACATCAAAGTGGAGATAAAAATACATGGACATGCCCTGTTCCGAGCAGAAGAAAGGGCCAAGAAGCCTCACTGCCAAACCCAGCAGATTTCATTCTGGCCTTCCTGAAATATTTCAATAAACACGGCAGATACGGGCTGAACTGCTACACGCAAGTCACGCCAAGCGTGCCAGGAGCCCTTTAGCAGCACTGGCAGGCACTGCTCACATGCGGCGCCTACGGAGTGTTTGTGGGGTGGGCAGCCTGGGCCTGCCGTAGGGGCTCCAGGCCAGCAAAGCCAGCATTACTCCTGGAACACAGCTCACAAAGGGCGAGACTGGTGCCACATCACAGGTAAAATCAAACTGAGTGTACAAGCTCTGCCAGGTCCACGCAGACTCGGTGGCTGGGTATGTGCACAGAACCCCAGGAGCCACTGCTTGTTCAGGGCTCCTGGAGGGCAAGAGAGGCGAGGGCAGCCCTGGGCTGGCAGATGAACATAACAAAGCCTGAGAGATGGCCAGGCTCCTTGGACAGGCGTGGCTGAAAAAGGAGCCACTGTCCTTGAGCACCCTGCCCCAGACAGTGGGTGAAGGCACGTGACTAAGAGGACAGTATGTCTCTGTGTAAGCCCAAGGAGACCCATGGAGGGACGTGGTGGGAGAAAGGCAAGAGCAAGTGTAGGAGTCCCTGACTGTGCGTGGCTTGGAGTGGGACAAACTGGGAGACCAGAGGGACACAGGGAAAGAATGAGACCCAGAGAAAACTAAAAAGAAGCAAGAGCCACTGGACAGAAAACACAGAGTCCATTTTTCTGCACCACAGAACGAAGTCACCTAACTCTTTTATGAGACCAGTGATGTACTAGGAAAAAAAGTAAACCTTCCCTCTGCTTGAGCAGATGGGGCATTTCTAGAGCAGAGCAGAAGGAACAGGTCAGAGGGCTACCCTAGCTGAGCAGCTCTTGCAGGGTGGCACAGCACCATGATGAACAAGGCACACAGCACAGGCAGGATGGCAGAACAGTGTCCAAGGCAGCTGGACTACAGAGGTGATGAGACCAATCAGATCCAACACACTGGGGAGGGCTGCTGAAAGAGCCAGTTTGGTGGTCTGGAGCCCTCCATCCAGTAGCCCTGGGGGTGTTTAGCCTCAGATCTGGGTTTCAGTTCCTCACCTTTCATGGGGAGCTCTGACTATGGCATAACACCCCATCATGGTTCAGACGAGAATCCTGCGTTACATCTGCTCTGCGAGAGACAGAGCTCACCTGCAGCTGCAGCCCTTTTGATGCAGCTGCTTTGCATTACCTTGGGACAGACCATGGATGCAAAAAAACCCCAATGAGACCACGAACAGGAAAAAGAAAAAAAGCTATAAAACTCTAAGGAGGTAACTCTAGGTATGATTTGTGTGTGATGTACCAGACTCAGCAGAGCAACGGATCAGCTCCACTACCCAGTGCCTGGTGCAGGTCTAGCATAACAGAAGGCACTTCCACATATATAACAGAGCAGTCAAGAAATACGAGGGAAGAGGAGAAGGAGAAAGCCTGCCAATAACGTGGAAGAGCACAATCAAGGTGTTGCTTGTGCAATGCCTCTCAGGCACAGAGAATGAGACACATCATTTGGTAGGAGGTGGTACCCATTTAGGTAGAGCTTTTCAGGAAAAAAACAGCCAACATTTGCTAGTGTGGCAATAAGCACAATCACTGCAGATTGCTGAAGCAATCAAATTGTTTAGAGGATCCAGTACCAGCAGATATCATGATCAATAATGCAGGATTCTTTAAATACCTCAAGAACAAGAAATGTTAGTGCCTAGACTGAGCACCATGGTTTGTTGGCACTGCCTTCCTTTGGAGAAACACAGTCCTTTTCATGCATAGGGTTACAGGAAGCAGGATTATGTCTAAATTTCACCAGACACTCTCCACAGGCAGCTTCCCTCCCAAGACAGCTTCAAAGCGTCACCAGTCGTACAGCTCAGAGGTGCCAAGCTGGATCAGGCAGACCCAGTGTACTCTGCAGCAGCTGAGGGCCATGACAGCAGGCTGACATGGGCAGCAGCCGTGACACCTCAATGCAAGTCTGGAGCAAATTGAAGGCAATGAGAATCATACACTCAGGGATGCGGCATCTATGTTAACATATGCTTTTACATAAAACGTGCTTTAATTTGGCTCCTTCCTATATTCGTCCCCCCTCCCATTGTAGCTATCAGTGTCTTTACAAGAGGTCTCTGAAGCAAAGGAGCTGTCAGGATGCTGTAGCAGCAGAGCATGAGATAACAAAGCTCTTCACACTTCAGCAATGCATTAGAGGCAGTTAAGACTTGAGGCATTCACATATTTGCTGGATATTATTGATGGTGATCAAGGAGTTAAACTCCACCAGCAGTTACATTTTGAGGGTTAGGTCACCCCTGTTTGTACTAATGAGTTTTCTTGCCCCTCTGACAGCAAACATTGCAAATGCCTTTTGCAACTCATTGCAGAAAACCTGCTGCAAATTCGGAGCCCCCACCACACCCTCAAACACCCAGCTCTGTCTCTGAGGTTTGCTCTTCTCTCCTGTATCCATCCTGTGACATGCAGGTAAGCGGGGCTGGCAGCAGGGCCTTCCTGCACAGCATGAAGCAGGGGCCATTTTGCTGGGAGCAGGAGCCCAATGCTCGCACATGAAGAAGCACAAGCCTCTTTTTCTATCTAGTTCTGACTGTAAACCGTCCCTGGACAGGAAACAATCCAACCCTCTACTGACATGGCAACTCCCTGCCTTATCTACATACTCCCAACGTATCCATTATGCCCTACAAACCTATCTTCCCCACACCCACCTTTAATGACCACATTTTGCAATGCTGTTCCCCACATTAACACTTTGCTTCCAGAGCAGCAGGCAAGCTGATGGGAAATCATTCACTCTCTCTGCTACCACTTTACCAGGTGAAGGGGCCAGAGACCTGCTGGACACCCAGCCAGGAGGGCCTTGGGTTCAGAGATAGGCACTCAAATCTGCCACTCTATGATGGCTTTGTGCAAACCAGGTTTCCAGAAGGACTTCAGGCCAGGAAAAATTCAAAGCCCTCAAGCTATGTATCAAAAAGATGAAAGACCATATCCTTCATCCTCAGCGTTTACAAAAACGTGTAGCACGCTCAGCAGCAACTTCCAGCTGAGAGACTGACTGATGACCCACAGTGAGGACAAAGGCACCTGAGAAATCACACAGAGCACAAGTCACAGCACACAACTATCTCTCAGCTGCTGGTGATTCAAGAACACCATCATTTGGGGTATGTAACCCTCACTTAAGTAAACTTCCTTGTACTAAGGGAAATCACCACAGCAGGACCCCAGCAGGTACTGATTTACACAAGTTTTTACCGAAGTTCTTTGCAGAGAAATCCTGGTCTGCCATTCAGATCACGTGCCTGTGAGGCTCTTCAGGGGCATGTACATTGCACTGTGTGTACAGCATGCACTGTGAGTAGACAGGGTCTGTAAATGTAACCTCTTTTGCTGTTCGTACCTCTCCCAGTACAACACACAGCTCCCCCTGCTGCCCGTGCTGCTGACAGACAATGGCAAAACCAGTTGGCTTGCAGTCCTCCAAATCCTAAGTTCCTGGCAAGGCAGCTCTATGCCCCGTAGCAGAGAGATAGCAGTGCAGAAAGAAATGCCACACTGGAGGAGAGGTTATGACACCACCAAATATAGCCAGGAAAAGGCACACATCCCCTTGGAGAGAAGGAGCAGCAGGCTGCAAGGTATGTGCAGGGCAAGAACAGTGCTTCCAAGGGTCAGCCTCCATCAGAGCACCGGTTCCTGCAGCACACGGCCACTGGGCTCAAGTTGTACAGGTGTTTTCCTCTGGCCATGGCTTTGAAGACTGCCCATTCATCTGATTTGTGAGTTATGTAATCACTAGAGGAAAATAGGGTTTGCTTGTTTGCTTTTTGCTTTAATAGAAGTCATGTAATCACTTTAGGTTTAAGCTCCAGTCCAAATCGGACTATTTTTACATTTCAGGCTTGATCTCTCTGGAAAGAGGACAAGTCCTTTTGCCTGGCTTACAAAGAATGAGTTGTGATAATGCAGTGACTGCTGGAGGACTACATGGAGAGCAGCGTGTCCCTTCTCATCCTGACCCCTGGGGTGCACTCACTGGTTGCTCACCCCACAGCTCCCAGGTAGAGATCCGTGGGAGATGGTGTTGGAACCTGAACTACATGGGCCTGGGCAAACCTTGATTCATTTACCAATTCTTGCTCTTTCTTGCACCCATATATCCCAGTGCCCCTGCTCCCCAGAAACAATTAATTCTCTATTTTGAGCTCAGCACGCTGTTCAGCAATTCTCTGAGATCCAGAAGCCCTTGCTTTTGTGACACTTGCCTTGGTATTAGCTGTCACTGTGCCTGCTACCTACCAGCTAAACATTGAGGTTCCTTCAACCAAAGCAACAGACAAAAGATTTGCACACTTTAACAAATCATACCCTCCGTTACACTGGTGCTACTTTGCACATAGACCAAGTCTGGAATAAAACAGGTGTCTCCACCATGCTATGCCTGTTCCCCACTACCAGCCCATCTCTCCCCATTTGTAGCAGAGACTGCCTTCTGTTGAAGACAGTGCACACATCAGAGATGTTTAGACCTTAACCCAAGCCACCATACAAACAAAACCTGTGTACAGACCTTCCTCAAAGCAGAATGTTTACAAACTGATTTATTGCCCCAGGCCCCATCAGTAGCTGTTTTTGCTCCTTGTCAAACAATTTGGATTTCACTCAGTGCTTCTTCTCAGGCGGAAATGCCCGTCATGTTGGCAGCAGGATTAAAATGGCATGTGAGCCAGCCAGGGTGAAAATGTCCCCATTAATTTTTAATCTTTCCTCAGGCAACTCTGCCTATAGATCTACACAGGTATTAAGACAGCTTTGTCAACGAAAACTGTGAGCTCCTCTTCCTCCCTGTCCCCGGTGCACAGGCAGCAGGGCAGTGGCAGCGGTAGAAGGCAGTGACCCTTTCAGAGTAGCTGTGCCCCTGCCTTACCAGGGGGCCTGGGGCACCTGCTGAGGCTGAGGGCAGGTCCCCATGGACTGAACACGTGACTTCAGTCAACCTCCTTCCACAACAGCCCTGGGAATACCTGACCCTGTGGTGGCCAGTGAGCGTTTTTCATGGGGAGTCTGATGCCAGGTAGCCCTTTGTAGCAGCTACCTCTGGGCAACCATCACTTGGAATCAAAAGTGCTTACACAGTCTAGAGCAGCTCTCCACTGCACTCCCTCACCTCCTTCAGCAGGGCCCACAGAGGTCAGACCCCACTAGGGAATCATGTCTCTCTGAATGGGCATCTCACTGAGATACACAAAGATGCTGTGACTGAAATCATCCCCTGCTCTGCCCCAGAGCTCTTAACAACAGCAAGAATGCTGACACCACCTTCAAGGTCACAGAGCTGCCTTGCTCCAACCCACACTCAATCCCCTCTTCTCTGACATCAGGTCTCTCTTCAGTCTTCCCCAAACAGAGATTCACCAAAAGACATGTCAAACAAAAACAATCATCTCTGTAAACACAAAAATCCGTAACCACCCTTCCTTAACAGCCTTGCCAGAGCCAGGCTTCGACTGCTCCCACACTCATTGAGCCCGACCAAGCAAAAGCCTATAGCAAAGCAAGGAGACCTTCATGGGAAAAAATAAAATGCTGCCCAAAATGTGTTGTCAGCAGGTTGTTCCCTCTTCCAAGCCCAGGCTTCCCACAGAAGAGCCATGGTGTAGGAGACCTTGGCTTTCAGATCAGAGATAAAGCTGAGAACCAGATCACTTCTAGCCATTGGAGATCCTGTGGTCCTAGTTTTTAATAATATTAAAAGTCATAAGCCAGTGTCAAGGCTAAATTCCAGCTCAGGTGATTACATGCTCCCTATGTTAATCCCCCCACTGCCCCTGCACAGGTCTGACTGGATGTAGGAATAGTAAGCCAATACTTGCTCAGTAACTTACATTCATTTTACAGGGGAGGCACAGCAAAAGCAGAAACCAGTCTCAGGAAGATTCTGTTCAGATGTATTGGAAGCCAAAGAGACTCTGACAAATGCTAATAAGCAAAACATATATTTGAACTGTCTACCAGGCAGGATGCTCTTCAAAAGCTGATGAGAAATTTAGAAGTTTGTGTGCATTTGGTTGCACGTCTGATCATATGTCCTATTATTATAGATCCAGTCTTAAAATATTGCTAAGGATGCAGCCTTACAACACATACTTGATGTGAGGACCACTAACAATGAGAACTGTATAAGTACTAGGCTTGACCAGATGGCTGAAAGTTTTTTTTGCATTTTCTCATCATACAGTTACCAGTGGCTCTGCACCATCATCATAATAGCTTTGTCCTCCAGCTGTATAGTCATAATTGCATTTTATTTTTGTATTTCTTTGCAATTTAACGCTCAGCACAGTTCTCAAAATGGCTGCTTTTGTTCCACATAGGACTCTTCCCTCTCTGTGCTGGCTGGCTTTAACTTCTGTTTTGACAATATGTTTGTCTTCTCTAATATTTGTTTACCTTTTATTATTCCATCTATTGTCTTTGACATACATCTTTAATTAGCTGCACTCCTCTGCTTTCATTGCCTACTAACACGTTTATTTAGAAAGTGTGGTGCTCACTCCTGCTGGAAATCTCCGTTGTATGCTTAAAAGGTCAAGTCTATTTCTTGCAATAACCTTTGTCTGGCCAAGTAATCAGTCATATATCAGAGATAAGGTGGCCCCTAAGGAGACAACTCATATTCAAAATGTATTGAAATATTTTTCCTTTGGGAACGAAGATTTGTAAACATGATAGGTAACTATCACACCAGTATACTAATAATTATTTTCTACTTTCAGAGATAATATACCTTTCAAAAGAGACGCTCTTCCTTCTAGACTCATAAAACTTGAAATCTCTGGAGATTTTGTTCAACATGTTGCCTTTGTCTTTGCACTAACACCCACTGCTGAGCCTCTGAGCCTCCAAGCCTCCTATGGGTAGCAAGTTTGCTCACCCTCTGTATCTTTCTCTGAAATTTCTCAGAAAATTGGGAAGCACTGGACCCGCTTCATTCCGTGCTCCACCACAGACCTTACCTATTAGTTTTCCCCAAGCTGGTGCCTGGGATGAAGGGCAGAAGAGAAGGCAGCAGTGCTGAGAGATGAGCACTTGATCTTCGTCTTCCTCCATCCCTGCAAGTTGGACAGGGGACCACAGCATGGCTGGGGCACTCCAGAGACAGCTTTAGCCTTGCAAAACAAGGCAGGTACCAGATTTTTTCAGACTACTAGAAAGCATTGGGGGATACAGTGAGCAGTACTGACCACAACAGCAGTTTGTCCCTCTCTGCCACAGCATGGAGAGGTGACCTGTCTTTGCCCAGGTCAGTGGCAGAGCTAGAACCAGGATTTGGTATGGAACAGGACTCGAAGCAGACTGAATCATGCTTTGCTGATGTCCCAACTTTGCCCACACCTTGTCATGCTGCCTTCACATCAGCCCCAGCGACTGTGCAGCTACCTAAAGAGTCAGTTCTGGAGTGGGATTTAAAACTCCTGTACAGGAGAAGCAGTGGCAAGTCATGGATGGAGAGGCAGAGTGCTGCAGCATGGTCTCAAGACAGCTTACAGCACCCAGGCCCACTCCTTGAGCAGCCCTGATTGTCAACATTGTGCATTTTCTACCTCCTCAGGTGTACAGCAGCTGGACTCCTATCTTCAGCCAAGTAACTGAATCACTTCCAGCAGAAAGCCAGGCTCTCCTCAGCACTGCTTCAGCACTGTAATTAATTCACAAGCCATTCCCTTTCCCCTCCCTGTGCCAGGTCAGCAAATTCACTGCTATGCCAGTTACTAAAACTGTATCTCACCCTCCTTGGCAATTTATCAGTTTTATTGGTGTGAATGTGTCTTCCCCAGACAGCCAGAGAAGTAAAGGTATGGCAGAACAAACAACTGAAGTGCGTGCAGGACAGACAGTGAAAAGCTTGCATGATCCACGGGGCAGGAGGCTGCCAGGGTGAGGTGAGCCCATGCACGAGGCGGAGAAGAAAGCACACCCGAGCGGAAAGAGAAGCCACCCGTATCCAAAGAAATTGTGACACTGCTCCTCTGGAATTAGAGGTGGGCAGGACTGGTGTTGCTTGTGCTCACAGCCACATGGTGGTTCACAGGAACCCAGGGCAAGCCGTGCAGCCCAGGGCTGGTTTCAGCCAGCCTCTGCAATGTCTCTCAAAGCACGCACTTCTGCAGCAAGACTTTTCTGGCTTCTGGGATGCTGCAGGAAGCCTACTGCAAAACACAGCAAAACGAGATGCATGCAGGCTGCCTGTGAGTTATCAGGTACAAGTAGCCCTCCTCTATGATGGAAAACAAGTTGCTGAAATAAAGATATCAGCTCTCCAGCTGTGTAACCAGGGGTCCTCACTGTGAAGGCACATGTATACCAGCCTTCTACGCTGTTAAAATACTCCTCAGATTTCACTGTCATCTCAAAGCTGATTATATTTACCCTCCAGGTATTGTCTGCATTGTATTTTAATAATCTGCCCACCTGTTATTATTTTCTCTCTCAAATCTGTAGCTGTTCAGCAGTGCTGTAATTTAACTCCAGCTGAAGGCTGCTTGGGTTTGGATGACAACATTTTCTCCATTAGTATCTGCCAGACACAAAGCTGAAGCTCATCAAATTATAAATGATCACAACCACCTTCTGCTCCATGAGATTTATTTTGATCACAATGCAGAGGAGAAATAAGCTGTTTGGCCATCATAGCTCCACTGTGGGCAAATGTTGGTCTCCAATCATGACAAGACCACCAGTCAGGGATGCCCACTGGCCTCAAAAGGCTCATAATGACAGTTGTGGCACCAGCATACATGTCCAACGTGATATTACTCCCATCTCTTCTCTTCCCGCTCAGGAGAAAGTGAATACCAATACCAGGTGCTGTTTTTCTATCAGTATGGTAAACAGGAAGAGAGAGATGGTCACCACATGGTCTATCCCCATGGCATCCAGGCTCTAACAAAGGAGGGCTTCGTCCTACCTTGTTACACCAAAGTCAGTCTGATCCTGGTGAAAATACAAAACACAGAGCCCTCCAATATCAAATATAAACTTACATGGGAGGAGGTGCTAGGGAAAACTTCTTCCTGGACTTTATGGTTGACCAGCAGAAGCTTCAAAGTATTTGGTCTCCTTTTGCAAAATAAAGTGAACTCTAAACTACTCTGATTCCAGAAAGCCAAGGCTCTGTTATCCTGAAGACTCACACTCAAACTAGCTCTTCTGTGCGGACTCATATTTTATTTGGCCAGCATCTCCTTGAAGTGTGCAACATGATATTTTACATACTCAGCAGTACCAGTCAAGATCTGTAGCATCTCCTCACTGAGCGAAAAACAGAAGAAAAAATATAATGAATCATTGCATTAAAGTAATTCTGATCTGGCCTGGGGGTATATTATGACAAGGCTTCACTCCCTGGTATGCTTCCAGACGTTTCCATTTCCTTACTGTCACTTCCTTTCACATAAGCGTGCCTGCATTGTGTTCCCAGCTGTCGAGCACTCTGGAGATGCCAGGAGACTGACAGCCCCTTGCACAAGTGCACTGTCCTACAACACAGCTCTCCAGCCTGGCCCCACATCCCTGCCAGCACTGCCAGCTCCCCCCAGCACGACACCAGACACCAACCCGCTCCCCGCAAGAAGGACCCAGGCAAGGAGTTGCCTCATCTCCTGGCAGGGAGCAGGTGGAAAGGAGAACTGTCTCTGTGCACAGGTTTGTCCCCTGGTGCAGAGTCAGTCCAGAGTTGCTCCCTGCTGGCAGACACGTCCTCAGCACTGTGTGGCCACCCTGACCAGCCTCACCAAAGAAGGCAGCCAGTGGCTCCCTGAGTTGACAAGGGACTGGACACAGAGGGGAAAGGCTACTGTTGTTCTGTATCCACACTGTCCCACAAGGTCTTGTGGGTTTGGAATGCCTCCAAGGAAGGGTCTTTACCTTTGCCTGGGCAAGATGTTGAGGCTTTTTCAGGGTTCCAGGATCCTTTGCTCTTTAGGCAACCGCTTGCCTTCTCTCACAGACACAGGATGACCATGACATGATGACAATCAAGCAGCTTTTCGCTAGACCTTGTCAGACAAGGAAGGCAAGACTCAGTAACAAGACCCAGCCAAATTTTATCCAGGCCAGTTGATTGAGGGCTTCATTAAGCATTGCTGGAGCCAGGACCAGCAGCTCAATCTCATCTCCTGAAGCAAATTAGGACCAGGCAGCACCAGAAGTGGGCCATAGCACAGAGATGGAGCCTCCCAGCACACCAGCCTAGCTGCAAGTCAGTAAACATTTCAGTGGGTAGCAAGTATGTATTGGCTGTGAAATAGCTGATACAAGTCTGCTTGAGAGAAAGACACCTTCAGTTTCTCAAGACACCAGGTCTCAATATTTGGTTGTCTATGTCATTGTGATGCCACAGACCCTGATTTTCTACATGCTGTCATGGACCACAGCTGTTCAGAGTTGCCTGACTGTGGGGAGGAGGCAAAGGATAAGTCCTGCAGTTGCCATCGGTTGCATCATCTGATTCTATAGTCAGTACCTGCCAGTGGCAGGATTTTTCCTCTCTAGAGGTGTCTGGAAATTTTCCAGGACAAAAGCTTCTACCTTTTAGCTGGTGCTGTTACCTCCCTGGAAAGAAAAAGATGCACCCCTTTGCTGGTGGTTCCTGAGGTGACAGCAGCTGTCAGACCCTACCAGAGAAGGTGGACTTAACAGCTGAAAGAAACTGGCTATTATTCTGTCAGGGAAAATGTCTATGTGGATGCTGAAACAGCTTGACTGCTCTCCCGTCAGTCTTGTTAGCAGCTCATTTTATTATGCTTTGTTATTGAAAGGCTGAGTTAATTTTGGGACCTCTTAATTACGATGCCGTCTGCTTTGGAAATAAAACCTGCAAAGGTGTCTGCAAGCAGTCACAGAGCAGAGAATTATACCAGGCAAGCTAAAAAAAGATGTTGGAGGCAAAGCTTGAGCTGTAAAGGTCTCCAATTTATGGTGAGGCAGGTTACTGCAGGGGCATTCGAGCCGAGTCACTCCGTGTTAGGATGATGAAGACGGGGAGCAGCCGCCCCAGGTGAGGACCATGGTAGAGCACGGGCACTACGTCAGCATTTGCCATGCTAGTACCTGGTGTCACAGCCTTTGGGCAGCTGGTGTGAAAAACAGCAACACAATTAGGGGGATGTCCTGCAGGTCTGGAGAGAAAGGCAGGCAGGAGCAGGAGAACAGATCAGGTACGAGGTGAGGAATTTGTGTGCATTACAGGTAGTATGGGCAGCTGCAAACTTGGCAAACACATTGTTTTGGAGACTATTGAGGTGAGATGCTTGCAATGGGAACCCATTCTAGGCAACCCTTCCTGCCAACAAAAACTCTGCAAACTCTCTGGAAAACATGCAGGCAGCTGCAGAGGCAGGGCAGGGAAGGGGGGGAGGTGGTGAATGTGTAAGCATATGGATCAACCATACAAAGTTCAACAAGGGCAAGTGCCAGAGTCTGCACCTGGGATGGGACAGCCCTGGTTCTGTGTATGGACTGGGGAATGAGAGGCTGGAGAGCAGCACTGTGGAAATGGACGTGGGGGTCCTGGTCAATGGAAAGTTGAACCTGAGTCAGCAGTGCCCTGGAACTGGGAGGGCCAAGCGTGTCCTGGGGGCCATCAGGCACAGCATCACAGCCAGGCAAGGGAGGGGATTGTCCCACTCTGCTCTGCACTGGGGCGGCCTCGCCTTGAATATTGTGTGCAGTTTTGGTCGCTGCAATATGAGACACTGAGCTGTTGAAGTGTCCAAAGGAGGGCCACAAGGATAGTGAGGGGTCTGGAGGAGAAGCTGTATGAGGAGCGGCTGAGGTCACTTGGTTTGTTCAGCCTGCACAAGAGGAGGAGACCTCATGGTGGTCTCAGGATCCTCAGGAGAGAAAGCAGAGGGACACATCTCTTCACTCCAGTGACCAGTGACAAGACTCGAGGAAATGGCATGAAGCTGAGTCAGGGCAGGTTTAGTTTGGATATCAAGGAAAAGGTTTTTCACCTAGAGGGTGTTTGGGCACTGGCACAGGCTCCCCAGGGAAGCGGTCACAGCACCAAGCCTGACAGAGTTCAAGAAGCGTTTGGACAATGCTCTCAGGCACATGGTGTGACTCTTGGGGCATTCCGTGCAGGGCCAGGAGTTGGACTCAATGATTGTGATGGGCCCCTTCCAACCCAGCATATCCTGTGATTCTATGATTCTATACACAGGAAACAATCCCTAGTGTAATGTATGTCCCAGTGTATAGGGAGGCTTACTGGGAGGGGTGGTGGGGTATAATTTTAACTAGCAAGAAAGCTGCAGCACAGCCATCACTAGAAGCACTCAAGTAAATGTTTCACCTGTCTGTCAGGAGAGTGATCCTGCCTCTTCTGCATGGGCACAGTCATGGGACAACAGAGGACTAACACATTAGGTGCCTGTCATTGTGCTCCAACCACAGGTCCTCTGAATGCTTCCAAGAGCACAAACCCCTCATAAAGAAACTCAGATCCTTCATGTCCAAGATAAGAGAGAACCTCCCTACACTGTGACTGGTGTCTGCCACCCAAAAAGACAGGTCTGCCAATTTTAAACCTGAACTGAAAAGCAGAGCGCAAGCCCAACAGCATGATAGGCACACTGGCTTGCCAGTGCACACCAAGCAGTACATACAAAATCAATACAGGCATGGTCTGAGGCTTTTCTATCTCCAAACAAGTCAGCAGCACCAGGGCTCCCCCAACAGGGCTCCCCCCATTTCACCAAGGACAGCTGCTCTCAGCAGAGTCTGGGGGCGTTGGGTGCTGCTGATGTCCGCCAAATCCTTCCCAGACCTTATCAAAGAGACATGAGGACTGACACCCCACTGCAGTTTGACAGCAGACAGATTTTACAGTGACAGTGTGGGGTAAAGTGTTATTGGAAAATATAACATTTGCAACATGTCTCCACTGAAAATCACAAGTGCTAGTGCTGTTTGTTTCCTCCTATATATATACATATTTGTAAAGAACGAAAAATATGTGGAGAAGGGGACAAAACGTGTATGGACTCAGGCAGTCCAGCCCTTGCTGTACAGGATAATTTACTACTAGAGGGTCTCTCCTCCAGCATTTTTCTGTCTGTATAATGCACCCCAAAAAAATCATGTCCTTACCATTGTCACTCATGAGCCAGACCAAAAAATGTAATTAGTTCACTTGATGTTGTACCTACATTTCTTCCCTTGAGCTGTATCACATCTCTCCTACTTATATACCTCCCGCTACCCTTCTGATCAGCTCCTCCACCTCAAGTTCACACCCTTCAAATTACAGGAAGACAGTTAGGTTTCCCCCCTTAATCAACAATTATCCATGATAAACACGCTTAGTTGCTTTAATCTTTCCTCATACCTCGGCTCTCCTCCAGCACCCTAATCACCGTTTTTATTCTTTGAACTCCTTCTAACTTGCCTGCCTCTGTGCCAATGAGATGTCTGGAGCTGAGCACCGAGGTGTGGGTGGGATCTGGCCAAAACTGCATGCTAATTTCATCATTAGGAAGATTAGGTGTCTCTGGCAGGATACTGGTGTTTGTTCATTTGCACATCTCATTGCCCCTGGCGGGGCTGTCCTCCAGCCGGCTGCAGTTTCCTACTCCCACTATCATTTGTTGGTTTTATTTAACCAGGGGATTAAAAGCTTCCAGGACGGTAATTACAATGATCGTTCGAGTGGCATGTCCTCTGGCACGGGAAGTGCCCGCGGGCATGGGTCAGACAGTGCTCCCATACCCACAGCCTCTGCAAGGGATCTCCACCCACGGCAAGCTGAATGCAAGTGCAAAGGCACATGGCCTGAATGCCGTGGCCACAGGCAGAAGAACCCCGGGGGGTGTATGGAGGGACTTGGTGCCCTTTGAAACTTGGGGCCCAGCAAAGGGAGACTGTCTGAGCACAGGTCCACAGCACTACCCACAAACACAGCCTGAATCTAGGGCAGGAAAGGCAGCTAGGGATGCTCTGAAGTGGCAACCGCAATCTTTTACTGTCAAGGAAAATGTAGCATAAAAGCCACCCACACGTGGCTGTAGAGTCACATTAGCTCTAGCATGCCAAGCCAGAATGAAAAGAGTTTCTGGTGATACATGACTACAGTATGGAACGATGGCCTGTCACTGAACCACTGGTACAGAGCACAGGCTGGGAAGTGTCCTACAGGTAGATGACAAAAGTCATCTGGACAGAAACACAGGGATGTAATATTTTCAATTTGTTAGCTTTCTGCATGTGTTCCAGGAACAAATTTCCACAAACAGAGGTAATGAGTCTTGCCTGGTTTGAGATGCAGACCTGAAAAGCCCTCCACGTAAGGAGCAGGCAGTATTAATAATATATTAGGCTTCTCTTCAATACTGTTCTCATAGCTGAGAACATACGTGACCCTGCACAAGCTTCATCATTTCTCATTTCTGTGCCTTGGGGCTTCAGAGTAATTTCAAACTTTGAAATCCTTTCCCTCCACTTGCTCCAGTTTCTGTTGTTCCTCGAGAGCCGTCTGAATTTCACAACATCACCTGAGCAGTAGATAAGTAAAAATTGCCTCAGCCATAGAGGAGAAATCTAGGTTAATTATGTTGATAACTTAACCCCCGGGCTAATCTCTAGTCCATTAAGGTAAGCAGATGGTCAGCTCACTGCAGGGAAGAGGAAGGGAGGACAGAGTAGCATCTCTCATTCACAACATGCAGGATCAGACGCATCCCCGAGAGGATGGGCATTCCCAGCCTGTTCCCTTCCCCCACAGACAGGTTTTGTTTGCGCCATAGCTGGCAAGGTGATACGGAAAGGGGAGCACAGAGCCACAAGCAGGTAAACAAAAAGCCCACACAAGGTGAGAGTTTTTATGATTCAAGTAAGCAGTGCACTGGCATAGATTGAAAACAGGGAGGGATGGGGAACGGCAAGCGCATACGGATGGGTTTGCAGGCTGATGTACCAGAAATGGGGTGGTTAAACAAAATATCTGTAAGAAATACAGGTCAGACGCAATGTCATTGCAAGAATGGAGGAGACACATCTGCAAAATAGTCTCCTGACCAGAGCAGACACTGAAAGCCCTCCCAGGAGCACTGCTGCATGGGCTATGTCCCTCCCAAGGTGACAGGGAGGGAGGACCTTGTGGTCAGTGCTATGAATAGGTGTCCCAACTTCTGTCCTCAATTCTTTCAGTAATGAATGGATCAAGCAGCAGCAAGGCATTTTGTCTCAGTTTCTCCATCTGTAAAAAATTCCTCCTACACCTTGCAGGGGGATTTTGTAAAGCTTAAATGCCTGTACAGTGGTTTTCATCCCTGGGATGAAAAGGAACTGTGACATCTCACATCTCTCTTAGCAGTCAGCCCATTTCTTCAGCAGAGAGACAGGGATGCCAGTAGCTGCTCTGCCTGTTCAAAAGCTCCCTGGCTTCCATTGAAATTGCAGAAGAATCTTTATTTGCTCTCCTCCGTATAAACAGCAAATCCCAGGAGGAGAACAGATGATAGGTGTGTGTGCAAACTACTGCAGTGTATAGAAGGGACTCTCCAAATCAGCAATTTTGGGGATCATTCCTCAGGGCAAACCTACCCCTTCTGAACTCAATCCTCCAACCACTGTAGCAAGTGACTTCCCAAACACTGACACTCTGCAGGCCATCTGCTAGGACACCAAAGGTGTCCACAGCATGGGAATATTCCACCTTACAGAGAAACAGAAATTGGGATCTCCAGCCTGTTTTAAAGGTACAGTTCAAGAGTAATGGTCATGCTGCAATGTTGCATTGCGATTTTTGGGATTCCTGTGTGAACCACAGCACGACTGTCAAGTTGCTAAGCTAATGTACAACGTGTACGTTAAACAATTACATCTGAAGGTGGTGGGACCAGCTGGTGCACATTAGAGCCATTTTACTTATTATGAGGACAGCCTGAGTAGCCTTCCCTTAAACATGAACTTGGAGGTGGGCTGCACCTTGGGAAAAGCAGGGGTTACAACCAGAAGATGGCACCTGCAAAGCCACTTTTACTTGGAGTATTGCAGGCAGAAGCAAGCCAGGATGAAGCTGCACAGCTGTGGTTGGCATGCTGAGCGGCAAGGGGCATGAGCTCATACCCAGTGCTGCACTGAAGCAATCTCATGGCTTTCAGACCAGCACTGGCTTTCATCCACGGGCTCAGATAAAAGGTCAAGTGAGCTTGCTTCTGCCTGCAGTATCTCATGTAGGCATTGTCCCCATCACCTCCCTATGAGCCTGTAAATTCCCTGCTTCTCATCTTTCCTTTTCCCCCTCTCTGTTCCCTTTCCATAGTGTGGGTTCTTTTGGGAGACAGGGACATGTGACACTGAGTGGCAACTCAGCACCATTAACACGGGCACACACAGAGGGATGGTTCACAAAAGGAACTGCTTCTTCCCTGAGGAAACTGCACACAGCTTCTCCTCCCTGCAGCACCCTCCAGGCAGTCATCCTCTCTGCACTGCATCTCATGGAGTGGCAACAAAAGTGCAGCTTCTGTCAGAAAAATAAGTGTCACTGAAGGACCCCTTCTCACAGCTGAGATGTGCTGCCTCTGTGTGCACCCACGCGCCCAGCTTTGCTCACCCAGATACATTTTAATGGCTCCCTATTCCTTCTGGTACTGCATAACCAACTAAGCTGCTCCTCTTCTGGTTCAAATTTCAACATTAATAAAACACATTCTAAAATAATGCCTATAACCAGCAGCACCAGCCAGCCCTTTATACAATAGTGCTGGTTCATGACTGGCATGAGGAAGCAGGCATCTCCCTGGGTCCTCCAGTTGAGACGGCTCACTGCCTCCTCCCCCACCATGCCAGCCAGCACACTGACTTCTCCAGACTGAGGGACCCTGGGCATGTTCTGTGCCCCTTGGCGTGGCAGCACTTCCGTGGGTAGGCAGGTGTCATAACCTCAGTGTCCCCAACAGGTGCTGAAGCCACAGGTCCCTAAATACTCTTCCAGATACAAGATACAACAGGGAAACCTCAAGGGAAAACTAGCAGCACTCACTCTGCTAAAACTGGCATTACCAGCAGTGGGGTAAGAGCAGGAAAGATGCCTTGTTCTTGTGTTCCAGACTCTTGCATGCATTTGCGGCACAAAGGCCCTAAGCCTGCTCCAGTCTCTGTGTGACACCAGCAGCATCATGCACAATTCCTCTGTACTGAGCCTTACCCACCTCATTTTGTGTCCCCTCTGGAAAGAATGCCATTGGTGCTGGAAGAAGAGGCAAAACATTTAAAGCAGCAAGGAAACATCTGACAATGTGACACTGATAACATGGATGTTGGATACAGTACATGGGAAGGAAGAGTTTTGTCTCACTCCTCAAAATATTTGGTCCTGTAAAAATGCACAGGAAAGATCAATTTCTCCTTTGATCCCAGGAAGTCAGACTGATAACGAGCAAGTGCAGGACCCAGAACTTCTCCCACATGTGCACCAGCATTGAGCATGTTATTTAGCAAAGGCCAGACTAGAGGAGAAATAAGCAGCTGTGTTCCTCTCCCAGCACTTGTCCTGCTAAAGCCACAAGTGCCGTCCCATCTGCCCCTGCACATGGCATGGGAAGAAGATATCAAGACACAAAGCATAAATCCAGCTCTACCACACCGGGATGTTCCAAGGAGGGCAGGTGTGACCCTGTAGGGCCCTGAGGAGGAGGGAAAAGACACACATTTCAGTCTTTCCTCTCCTGAATCACTTGAAGGAGGAGCCCTGCTTTGGATCCAGCCCAACACCGCATAGTGATAATTTCTAATCCAGCAGCTGAAAGATTACAGAAAGTTGAAGAAGACAGATGGTGTGGCAAAGATGGAGAAGTCTTACTGCTTGGCTACAGCCTGTACTTGCCAGGGTTAGGCCCAGGATTTCAGAAAGCTCCACCCTGTGTGTAAGCTGCCACTTGCCCAGAGCCAGCCAGCCCCAACATACCAGCGAGTTCCTGGCTCAGTGTGGGAGCAGCAGAGGCTGCTGGCAGGAAGGTTTGCAGATGGCCTGCAAGGAAGGGGGATCTCTCCTCTGCACAGCCTCACAGGGCTTTTGGTTTGGGACCAGACAGGGAATAAAGACATTTTACATCTATCCAGCACTTTGCAGAGGCACAAGTACAACCCCCACTAATTCACACACTGCCTCCTTTCACTACAAGCAACAGTCACCCTTCCCAGTTTCATCTGCTGGAAAAGGAGGCACTCAAATTTTGTAGCCAGTCAACATCAGAGCCTGGGACGAAGTGATGGGAGCTGCCCTGGCTCCCTGCAGCTGGCCCACCTTGTTCTGCCCTTGCCCTCAGCCCAGCTGGGGCACAGTGGTGGCACGGAGAAAGCTCATGTGCCAGCCAACATCAGCCTTGTTCCCAGCAGGGATGCAGGAGAAGGATGCTTTGGTCTTTGGATTTTTGCTTTTGTGGGTTCGCAATAGTCTGAGGCCTAGGTAAAAATTAATGTATGGATGGGGTTTTTTTACACCTGCTCTTCTAGTTGCTTTTAAGACACATTAGAAATATTAGATCTCAGCTTCTTAGTGTTTGCCAAAGACGTCTGCAGTGAACTAATGAAATAGTCACGTCACAACCAACAGAACAGAAGCTTGAGCAAGAAAACTGAAAGAAATGTTGAAAACTCACCTTCTGCTTTGTGTTAACACTTTATTAAACCAGTTGCCTGACAAATACTATGTGAAATAGCTCTTTTCCTGAAAACCAATGCAATTTTCAGACAAGGATGAAGAAACTTCATAAAACACTTTTTCAACCTTCCAGAAACACTCCAGGAAAACATAGGAGACAGCTTCCTGATAGTTCTCATGTAAGTAACAAGTAGAGAAAAAAAACAAACATACTTCAGGGGATTTCAGGCACCCACGGATAACGGCACAGGCATCAGCAGCACTGCAGTAACCTCCACGAACCAGCAATGGATCAGTGAAACATGCAAAAGACTGACAAAAGAAACTTCTCTGCTCCTAAAGGCAGCATATATTTCTTTTTATGGGACACCTTTTAAACAAGGCAAAGTGAATAAACCTGAGTCATGGCACCCCGTTCTGCTCTTGGCTCTCTGCAGGCTGCATGAACCCTGGCAAAACCTCTCCTGTTCCTACCCCCTGGTCTCGCCTCCTTCCAAACAAGGATCTCAGGGACATTTTTGATGCCTAAAGAGGAAAATTCATTTTGACAGATCCAGGAGGAGTTAGTGGCGCTCCCCAGTTCTGCGCTGGCATAGCCAGGACACAAGTCCCCCTTCCCGCCCACTGCGTGAGGTTGCCAGTCGCATCCGGGACAAGGGTGACACAGGCTTCCTGCACAACTCCAACCGCTGCAAACTGAACATGCACCCATGCCCTTGATTCAATAAATAAAACATTGGAAAGCCCACACAGAGCTCCCTGCCCCACTTCGAAAAAAAACCAAACCAAACCAAGAACAACAACCCAAAACTTAAGGCTCAGTGGACCAAAGTCCCATTGCTGAATCTGAGCGTGGTCTGAGGGCAGACAGCGCTTTATACCTCCGCCTTCTGCTCCAGTGGAATGTGCTGAGGGCGTTATTTACAGCAGAGGCATTGTTGCACACCAGCTACTCTTTCTTTGGGAGCTGTGGAGGTTGCAGGAATAATGAGATAATTATCCCCATTATTCCCAGCAACGGTGGGAATGAGGCCGCCTTTGTCCCCTGCTCCAGACTGCACAAGCTTGGATGGTTTTGTTCTACCAGCGGAGCCACCTTAGTGGAGGCTCCCAGGACATTTTGGCTGAGGCAGCACCCGGTTGCTCATGCGGGGGCACAAAGATTCCAGCAGACCCTGGATATCCCCACACAGCAGAAATTCTCTGCCTGGGAAATTTCAGCCCACGGAGAGCCCAGCATGTCCCCACTCCCCTCAAAACACACGCTGTGCCCTACTTGGGCGAGGATCGTCGGGAAATGCAGACAGCAGATGGGAGGGAATTAAACTCAGATTGAGGAGAGACTCAGGCCCCCCAGAATTGAGACTTATTCCTGGCAACACACAGCTGAAAAGCACTTAGATATCAGCAGTCCTTGTTAATTCACCAGAGGGTATTATCCAAGCTTGTTACAAGATTGATGTTCAGTGTGCTACAATCGTTTAATAGTTACCCCCAGCACTTGGCCTGGATAGGGATGCAAAATCTAGTAGCCAGAAGTTGTTTCTCTTCCTTGCTTGATCATTTTGCTGATCTCTTGGCCTGAGCATAATGGATCAGATTAGAAGGCTTGCTTGCTTTTTTTTTCTTTTGGCTTCTTAGCGTCCTTAAACTAGATTCACACTTCTGTGGGCCACTTGTCATCACCGCTGGGAGCATTAATTAGAGCTGATAAGAACCTGCATTACCTGCTGTGGCACAGAAATGGCATCGTGGAGGAGCAGCTTGAACCAGGAGCTCGACAGAGCAGCCACCCTCCCTTACGACCCAACACATACAGTGGCTCCACACACGTTGAGGCAGTCTAGAGCTCACTGGGAAGCAAGAGAAAGGTTGTGCAGTCACCAAACCTGACAGCAAAAGTGCAGCTGAAAGTCCTTAATGTAAAGTTACAGGCTGCACTGCTCTGCCTGCGGGTGGACTAGATGGGCCTTTCCACCCTAATTCTTTTCACCAACCTGAATTTCAGGGAAGACACAGGACTGCAGGCTTCATTGACTACAAAGCCACCATCATTAGGTAACACCTCGATGCAATATTCCTCCTTATTTCGGCTAGCATGATGGCTCGCTGCTCTCCTATGGCTGAGAAGCTCAGCAGCAGCAGCAACTACACCTCACACCCAGCAAACCTCTCAGCTGCAAGGCAATTTGCAACGGATGGCAAACCACCATCTTCGTGGCGATCCTTTCTCACCATCACATCTTCTGGCTTTCACCAACCCCGAGCTCAGATGAGCCCCTGTGGGCCTGACGGCCGCCTGGGGACAAGCACAACAGAGCCAGTCATCCCAGGGCCGCACACAACAGTTGCATTTACAGGGACTGTGCCCGTGACTTGTTGAAGCTATTTCAGCTGGAAAACAAAAACCCTTTTTCAGTTCCCCCTTGTTTTTGAGTGGGCATCAGGCACACGAGAATGATGCTGGCTTTGCACACAGCTGTGGCACCCACACCCTGTACCAGTGGCATCAGGAGAGCTGCTCGCTGGGGGACCCGCTGCGGCCAGCACTGAGCTCTGGAGGCACACGCCCCATTTACCTCCTCAGCTCCCCAGAAAAGGGCAACTCTCCTTGAGGGCTCCCACCTGCTCACCAGGGAAAGCTACCAGGAACCAGGGTCCTGTGCCTCCCTTCTCTGGGGCAGCAGAGGTAGGCAAATGAGGAGGGACCCTGCAGGGCCCTGAAAAGGAAGAAGAAGCTAAATATTTTTGACAAATAGAGAGCACAAGCTGAAAAAAAAAATGGACAATGTGTGTAGATAATTCTATGAAACTGATTTAAAAAGAAAAGGCAGGTCTAGTAGGTCAGAATTACTTCCCCCAGTACACCCAGGTTTCTGTTTCTCTCTTCCAAAGTAACTGTGGAAGAAAATAAAATCAGTTCCTTATGATATCCAGGTAATTAGCTCATGAAGGAAAGAGGCATAGATTTTATGGATGACAGGGACAAAACAGGAGTTGAAACTCATAGCTTTTTTTCTATTCCTCTTTCCACTTCCTCTCTGTCAGCAACCAAAGCCTAGGTAAAAGAACAGCCCATGCATCCCTTTCCCTGCCAGCCTTTTATCTCTTTCAAACTAGGTGAGAGCCTTCAGCCTTCCAGCTTGATTCCAGCACAAAAATCCAGCCCTTGTGCCCAGAAGAGGGTTGGCTGGGATGTCTCTTCCCCACCAAAACCCTCAGCCACCCCAGCCTACAGCTGTGCTAGCCCTGCAAAGCTAGGCTGCTGACCTTTTCCTGGCACAAGCCTCTCCGCATATTTCATGAGGGGATTGTTGTTTTCTCATGGGTTACACATTTAAGAACATTATATTTGGAGCTCGGATAGAAAGGATCCATTTAACCAGATCTTTTATTCCCTCTCTCACTCACACGTACACACTTGCCGCTCCCCCATGGCCAGCTGTCTGTGCACACACACACACCACACATGCCTTTTGGCTGCCTCCCATCACACTGGCTTTAATTAAACACCCTGGAGGCTTGTTTCTAAACGCAGATTATTGATAGATTTTTGGTTTTCGTTTTTTTTTTTTAATACTCCGACTGCTGCAATTCTGAACTAAATAAGGTGAACAACAAAATTCAGAGGGGGGGAGATAGAGGGAAGGGGAGCACAGCAGCCCTTAGATCTGAGCAGCTTGAGAACACAGGCTACACTTGGAGTAGGATGCAGGAAAACTTGGTGGCAGTCCCCAAGGAAGCCAGACCCCCACCACAGACTGTGAGCACCCTGCCAGTCCTTGGATGAATTGCATCCCAGTCACTAGGAAGGAAGGACTGGAAACATCATTTAATTGCTGGCAGTGTGGCAATGGGCATTTTGATATGGAAAGGTCCCACAAAGAGTAACTTCAGCCTCCTCTTGGTGTCCTGTGCTGCTGACAGCACCCAGTGCTGTAACTGCAGAATGCCCAGGGACAGAAAGGCACATAAAGCACTCCACTGACACCCTGCAATGTTCTGCTTTCACCATCGGGAGAAACATTTCAGGCAAAAGTGCCCAGAAATTTGAAAAAGTAAAGTGTGCCCTAAAGTACTGAGAAGGAAGAAAAGCCCAACTGGATTGCAGCAGATCTGCCATGCTGATCAGAGAGAGAAATGCCCTCCTGACCCTACAGATGACTAACAGACAGTCTGAAACATGAGATTAAAGCATGTGCAAGAAAGGCTAAGCTTATGACTATTGTCCAGGTAAACTGAGAAAGCCTAGAAGGAAATCCCTCCAGGGATGCCAGCACTCAGGCTGGAAAGATCTTTTCAATTCCAGTTGGTGCAGGCTTTCCTGTCCAACTGAGGCTCTGGTTTCCAAGACATCTAGTGCAAATGACACAGTGAGATGAATTGGGTGTATTATTTACTCCAAAAACTCGCCCAGGTTTTATGCTGGCTGCTCATCTTCATGCTGGATCCAAATCCAATGCCCTTGCTGTGCCAACACTGAAACAAGAAAAAGGTTTTACTTTGTGAGAAGAAAGGAAAAAGAAGCGAAAATAAACCACATGTCACAGCTGAATATCTCTGGGAGAACTCACATCATCCCTGAAAGCGCAGAGGAACAAGGATACTGGGATAAGAGAGAAAGGGAGAAACCCCAGACTAATTTTGCAGTGCTGGATCTTTGTGCAGCAGGAAAAGCATTTCATTCCCATGCAGCAGCTGCTGCTGCGCAGGCCAGGAGGGCAGGTGAGGGAGAGGCTGCAGGCTGGAGTGATCAAGCCATCCTGCAATGAATGCTGAGTCTGAAAGCTGCAAAGAAAGGGAGACTGCCAGCAGTCTGCCCCTGCTCTGCCCATCCCGTGACTCCACCAGGGTGAGTCCACGTGCTCCCCCAGCCTGCCCTAGCTCGTAGCACACTTGGCCCACCTCCTGGGTTTGCTGCCAGGCTTAACTCAGCATCTGCAATGGCCCATGATGAAAAGCACTGTCTAAAACAGTGCAAATCACTGCATACACTGGTCTCTGACAACACTTGCCAACTGTTTTGCTGCATCACAGGGCTGACAAAGGCTCACCATACACAGCACTGGGAGTCAGGCTCAGCCTGGTCCAGCACCCATGACAACAAAAGCCCCATGCCTGAGCTGACACTGGGTTTAGTGACACACCACAACTTCCAGTTTATGCTTTTGCTAGGAAAATGACCCTGAGTTTAGCTCTGTTGATTAGAGCCTGGTGCTAAAAAGAAGCAGAATGCCAAAGTCGTAGATACAATCCCAGTATGGGTCATTCACTTAAGAGTTGGACTTGTTGATCCTTGTGGGTCCCTTCCAACTCAGAATATTCTGTGATTCTCATACCAGACTGCACCTTATCCTCAGAGAGCCTTCCTATTCCTCCCACTCCTCCAGAGAACTTGCCTCTGCCATTCCAAGTTTTATTCCTTGAGATAAGGGGGATAGCTTTGTTGAGCACAGGCACAAGCCAGAAGCAGCTCTGGCCCATGGTATGGGCTGAGCAGCACCTTCGGGACCTGTGCCAGAGGGAGCATCTCATCTTACCCCTCAAGGGAGGGCACAGGATCTCTCACTGCCTTTGGGGCTGCCCAGGGGATTAGCCCACAGTTGTTCCTTTTTGATGAGAGAGGAGGCAGGCATGTGAGCCCAGCTCAGTGTGCATGGTACTCTCCATCAATCAAAGGGATGAAAGTTGCAGCAATCCAGGCCAGAAAGTGCCTCAGCTGAGCTGAGCTATAACTGGTAACTACAAAACTCGGCAACATTCCTGCTCTGTAGTCCTGTACAAGCTCAGAGATATTCAGCTTTGCACACCCACTCCCATCCAAAATACTCAAGGAATCCCTGAGTAGCAGGACTGAAGCCTAAACTCCTGCAGCCTGCTGGCTTGGATATTCTTATGTCTAATACTCTACCTAAATCCACATTACAGACCTCCTCTCCCTCAGTAGGGTGTCCTTTCTTAATCTGGCTGTATGATTTGGTGACTTCTGGCAAATGCAGTATTTTGGAGACTCCTGTCAAACAGGGCTAAAAGTGGCAACAAGGTACAAAGCTATAAAGGTGAAATAGACTGTGCAACTTCACAATCCTTTCCTCAAAGTAAAACTGGGGTAAAAAAGGATTCTGCAAGTTCACTGCTTAGTTACTCCACCAATAAAAACCCTAGAGCCTTAAATCCTGTGTGGAAAGTTGGGGCTAAATAACAATATCTATCCTTGGCCTAATTTGGGCAATAGATTTTTCATGACTTTGAAATACTTTACACATTTGAATTGTATAAATGAATTGTATAAGAGAATACTGATGTCCCTTTCTCTATCTGACTTAATTCCTTCCTGCCCATTCCAGGCTACACATGACCATTTCGAGGTGGGAGTGCCGGCACAAATGAAAGTGCTGCAGTGGCAATCCAAAATACTGTTCCTCCCCGAAGGGGCAAACCAAGGTTTAGGCTGGTGCCTGGGCTGTAATAAGAAGGTCAGAGCTAGACACATCCATGCCTGATTCCACAGGGCTGGAGAGAAACCTCACACCATGGCACGAGGACATCACCCCACGGGACACCAGTGGGCAGAAAGGGACAACCTCCTGGGAGGGAGCTTCAGCCCAAGCACTCACACTGCCCTTCTCCCTTCTGGAGGTCAGGTCTTACAGCACAGGCACCCCAGCCCGGCTGCTGTGTAGGCACGGGAGCCGGAGGTGAAGGCAAAGAGCAGAAACTATTTCAGGTTACGTGAACCCATCTCCACCAAATAGGATTACCAGACACAATCCAATTGGCCGAGGTGGGTCACAGCGCTGAAAATAGTTCTGTACTCTTGCCCTCTTAGCTGGTAAATAGCTTTCAGCCCCCAAAAGTGCTGAGTTGTGCTATGCATTGGTGGAAACAGCTTGCACAAAAGTGAGACGGCTTGAGGACAAGGAAGGGGAAACCTGGGCACTGGGTGAAATGCTGCTGTGGCATATTCGGGTCAAAAGGACACCCTGAAAGGAGCCATGGAAAAAAAGAAAAAAACAAAACCAAAAAACAAATCCAAATGACAAAAACCAAACCAAACACACACACACCCCCAACATATGAGTTTGAAGTTGCAAACCACTCAGTTTAATCTACAATTTCTATTTATGCGCATCTCATACACAAAGCCTGAATAGTTAATGTGGGACTAGAAACACAGGAAGCAGCATAGAACAGAATCTACTGGCACACAGAGCCTGGCCCTCTTAGTACAATCCCCTTCACAGACAGATCACTCCTCTTAAAGCCTGTCTGGGAGTTTTGCTCTCGTTGTTCCTCTTGGAAGCTGCTTTCCAAACTTCACCCACCTAACAGTACAAAACTGTGGTTTAATTCCTAGACTAGATTACCACAATTGATTTATAGGAGCCTGTAGAGTTGCAAACACCTTCCCTTAGCCTTAAAAGCTCTTCCTTTTCACACTGTTTACCTGCTAACATATTTACAGAGCACTCCCATACTCCCCCTACAATTTTCCTCAGGCTAAACAGTCCAAGCTCTTCTAATCTCCCCTTGTAGGACAAGCTTTCCACTGCCTCATCATCCTGGCAGACTTGCTTCAGCACAAGTGCAGCTTCTGCTTAGCAAGATGATCTGAGAGCAAGTCTCTCTGCCCAAAGGAGAAGTCAAGGTTTTGAGAGGCTTCTCCTTCATTGCTGTTGATTGTTTTTTCTGTTGGTCGGCTTGTTTGTTGGTTGGTTGTTTTAAACAAACTTTCTCCCTTTGTTTTGGTCACTAGATTTTTCAGTGTCATCATTTTAGCCTTCTCTGATCTCAGGGGACTTGCATTCTTCAAGCCTTTTAAAAGCTCCTTGCACTCAGCTATCAGGACAGCCCCAGCACAGCCCATCAGTTGACTGTCCCCACACCATGGGCATTGACATGATGGGAAGCAGGGGCTGAGGCTGAACGACTTAATTTCTGTCCTCTGGTGCAGGCAATTCAAACGGGAATGACATCCTAGCTGTCAGCACAAGGCAAAAGGAAAGCACGCTCATAGCAACCCTGAACAGGAGCCTTTATGCCACCAAACTCACCAGGATGGAGAGGTGAGTGTGAGTGGGGCTCAGCAGGGCTGTCTTCTTCCTCCTGTCCCTGCTCTGCCTAGCACTCACAGGATGCTCATGGCACATGCTCACTCCCTCCTGCTCCATTTCCATTAGCATGGGATGACGCAACTAGACTTTTACTGCAATTTGCTGAGGAACACTGCTGTCCAAACTGATGAAACAGCAATTCAGCAGAGGACGCAGGAGGCACTTTAGAGAAGTGGCAGGGACACCAGACAAGCTTTCACCACATTTATCAAAGTGCCTGCAGTTTCATTTCAAGGCGGCAGCGACAGTTATAAATAATGAGAAGAGCTACTCTGCATCTAGAGCATTTTAATAAATAAAAATGTAAAAAAGAAGCCTAAACAGCACAGTTAGTTCTGCTTCTGCAACCTTTCAGGTTCTCCAGCAATTTATATATCAGTGATTCTCTCCTTTGTAGTCCCTGACAGCACAACTCCCCCTGGGTGATGCTCCTCAGCACAGATGTGATCTTTCATATGCAGAGTGCACATTATTGCACTTTTACTGGCAAATGCTGAGCTCTGTGTTCGTGTGCGTGCACACTCGTGTGTGCACTTGTATATGATTTCACTCACAGCTGCTTGCTCAGCCTTCAGGCACAGAATAAACCAGACCAGGCACTTTTCTGCCCACTCTAAGTTTATGCACGCTCTCTTCCTTCCGATCACTACTGGTTTTGAGGACGGCATTTTTTGGGGGAGGATCCATTTCCTATTTTGTCATCCAATTTTGACTCTTTGTGAAGAATGGCAAAGGAAAGAGCAGGAAAATGCCTCCTGAGACAGAGCTCAGCCGATGTCCCCCCTTCCTGCCCAGCATTATCCCCATTGCCTTGCCCACGAGGCAATTTAAAGGACAGATGACACAATGTTTAGCAGTCTCCCCGCACAGGCTCAGAGGGCAACGCGAAGCCCACTCAGAGCATCAAAGCAACTTTTCCAATACCACGTTTCCTCACACACTGTTGAAACGCAGCCTGACCTCGTAGGACAGCAGGACCACCACACAAAAGCACAAAGCAGCATGCACACGCTGCCCACACCACATCCTGCTCTGCGAGGATTCGCTGCCAGAGCGCTCACACACACCTCGGGAGGTCCGGCACAGTTCTGGTGGCGCAGCCTGTGACCAGGCTCAATGGAGGAGCACCGCCACAAGTGCCGTGCTTTATTCAGCCTTTGCAAGTCTCGGGGAGCTCGGTCTCGCTGCACACCCTGCGGCTCCTGCCCTTTCACGCCCAGCTTGAGTGATGCCCACCGTATGGCACGGTAAGTGTGCCGTCTCTGCTAATGTAATTCACAGCCTAATTAAACCCCTGTGGAAAGGAGGCATTTTCTCCGTGACTTGCTGCGAGTCATCTGCACGGACTTGCTGAGATGCAGCAGTGGCTGCTGCCACAGCACCCTCTGTGCAAGGGAGAAAGGAAGGTGCTGTGGGGAATAAAATGGCTTCTAGGGGAAAAACTGACTTTACTGATGCATACTTAGAAGTGCCAGTCCACTGGAGCTTCCCAGTCCCCCCTCCAGCATGGCAGGCAGAGCGAGCTGGGAGCCAGCCAGCAGCATCTGCTGCCAGGGTCCTGGGTGTGCTGGAGAAATACACCTGCTGTGCCATTGGGAACCCACCTCTCCTTCCCTGGCCGTTCAAACATATGTGGATCTGCAAGAATAAGCACACTGTTCCTGAAATAATGAAACCCCAACAGGCATAAGCTGCTTGTTCTCCCCTCACCACCTACTCACAATGGTAGTCACTGCAGGTAGCGCGATAAAGTAAAAGAGGGACAACAAACAGCTCCCAGAGCTCTGTTTCCTTATGGATGTAAAAGACAAAAAACCCCAAAACCCCAGGGAATGGAGCAAACTGGATACCAGTGTCACAAAAATAATAATTTTTTAAAAAAATTTTAAAAAGGAGGAAAAGTAAATAACCTTGAGTCAAAGTACCCAAGTATCACTGTGCAGCTGTAGAGTCTGCTCATCTTGGGAAGGGTTTCTTTTCTTAGTGAAAGTGTCCTGCTAAATTGCGCAGACATGAGAGTGAAGAGATGCTCCCTTCCAGGCAGAGGAAGTGTAAATTCAAAGTTCTAAGAATTCAGAATGCAGCTGTCAAGAGAAAACACTGAACTGTTTCCAGGGCCATATTTATGGCTGAATTTAGAGGGGTTTATATTTAGAGAAACTGTTGGGTTTGGGTTTTCTTGGGGGGTGACTTCTGCATTTCCTTTTACTTAATTAAGAGTCACCCAAGTCACCCAGGTGATAACCTTGTGTAGGTTCTTTCATAAAATCAGGTATAGCAACAAGCTGAGCTGAACTATCATCACAGTGTCATAGCTAAAGACTCCTAATCTGGAAATGAAATGGTGAAGGTTCTCATAGCAACATCATCTCAGGGTTTTATATGCTCAATATCCAGCAAAACAGTCTTCTAAAAATAAATTTAAAAAACAAAAACACAAAGAAATATTCACACTGAAATTATAGTCTTCTCCAAGTGCAAAAAAGACAAGATATTATTTCCTAAATGTCACAATTTAGAAACCTATTCATCTGAGACATTTATATTACAGTAGCACAAGCATCTGTATTTTTCTCTTCTTGAGTTCCCAGCAAATTCCACTGTGTAAAAAAAAAAAAAGAAGAAAGATCAGCTCAGTTACATATTATCTCTTGCACATAACTGGAGCTGCTCGCTGTGAACAAGTTCCAGAAGCTGCACCAGAGTAAACTCTGTAAGAGGGAGTGCAGCATTCAAAAGCTATCTGGTAAGAAGGTCCCCTCACACAGAATTTATACACCCCAGAAATACAAAGATTTCAACAACTTCTTAGCTTGTGTTAACACTTGCCTGAAGTTTCCATACTGAAAATTGTCACAGGAGCCCAAGAATTCCAGTGGGACCCAAACTTATTTTTCTCTGGGCGCCTTGCGCTTCATCATTTGGTAATATTGATATAAGGTCTGATCCTGCTGAGCTCTGAGCATCCCTAGGGAAGTCCATGGAGCCTGCCAGCTGAAGTGCTGAGCACGAGAGCACTCCAGCCCCTATAGCCTCAAACAGCACTGAGTGCTGATCTGCCTCAGAGTGTGCCGCCACTAACACAAATTTGGAAACATTTTTTGATCAGTTTGTTTTCTATCCCTTTTTTCTTCCTCATGGCAAAGAGCAAGAAGTGCTCTTCTAATAAATAAATTGTGATTGGCTTTCCACAGTAATTTCCATCCTTTCATACTACAAATAACTCCTCCCAAAAGTTCAAAATAAAGGCACCATCCTTCACAACGCCTCTCAGGGCACCAACCCCCAGAGCCCAGGGAACAGGGAATGCTGGATTTCTGCTGGCAGCAGAGAAGCAGTCTCTGATCTGCTCCAAGCCTCCATTACCAACCTGAATGAGCCCCACACTGTTTGCAGGATTCAGTGCCACCCCTGCACCACCAGTCTTATCGTGCTGCCAGGATGGGATGGAAGCTGAAGGGGTGAAGGCAAGACCCGTAGACCCCTGCGTATGCTCCATCATTTGTGTGCTGCAGAGGGGCGTAACTCACTTGAATTAAGGTCTTCATCAAAAAAAGGAAATCAGGACTGCAGGAGCTCAGCACCCAAGCAGCAAATGAACAGTACTCAGTGGAAGAATCAAGAAAGCTAAAAAGAGGTGCAGCTAAATTAAAATTTTAAGTTACCAGAAGTAACCATTACCTTTACTTCTGAGCAATTTACCCATACACAGAGAAGAGAAAGGTTTCTCCTTCATGTCTGCTGTGAACTAGCGATTTAACACATTGTAACCGGTTTTAGTGGGCTTTGTTTGCTGCCAGCCTTGGCAGAGGTCTGCCTGGCCTCATCACTGTCCCCACGCTCCAGCTGGCTCTTCCTACAGCAGCAGAAAGGGAAGCCTGCTCTGCTGCTGCCCCTTCTGTGCCTGCTCCACTGAATTTAAATGTCATCAGTGTGACACTATCTGGGGAAGAACACAAACAAACCTGGAATCCCTTACCTCTGCCCACAGAAGAAAAAAAAACAAAAATCAAAAACTGATTCACAAAAGCAGCACCCACAGTCATCCTGGGACATCGCGGTGTCTAGAGCTCCTTCATGGCTTGCCAGTTGGGGTTTTTCATGCCACCGAGGGCTCCTGGATGCTAAAAGCAGCAGGAGAAGTAGGCAAGTTATTCCACACCTCACTGGGAAGTGGAGCTTCCGCATGGTGAAGAACAATCCATCATGACGCCTGCACCAGCATCATTCAGAGGGAAAACTCAAAATAAATTAGCATCAGACTGTGGTAATGAGACTCCAGTGCTTCAAACCCAGGCAGTTCACTGTGGAGACATTCCTGACAACATGCTCCGAATGGTGGGATGGGGCAGGAGGCTTTGCCCAGGCTTGGCGGTCCCAGGGCAGGAGGTCAGATGTTGCTTCTCTAACCTGACTTTACCCCGAAACCTTGGAGATGGGGAGGCGCACCTGCATGTCTGGGAACAAATGCCAAAGCAGAGAGCTGCACGGCAGGATGTGTTTTTTAGAAGGGATCTTCAGGAATAAGGCACAGGTAAGCTTTGACCTGAGGCATCAGCACGAACTAAGGAGACAGAAGCCCTGGCCAGGGTGCAGGCTCACCCCCATGCACTCACCCGCTCATTCTTCAGGCCTTTGGCAGAGGACCCGGTCTCATCCTATCCCCTGCTACCACCCGACTTATCCCTCCTTATTTTATTACCTCGGTGCCGCACGAAAACCAGCTGCAACTCAAACAAGCCTCTGCTAGACCATAAAGGCACAAGTGGGAACAGGCTGGGACTGCTCAAAACGAGTGGCATGTTGCCCAGGGCCGGGAGCCTGTCCCCCAGCAGCCCGGCGCCCCGGGCCTCGGTGGAGGGGCTGAAAAGCCGCATTGAGGACAGCGGGGACGCCAGGGCTGGCTGAACATCCCGTCCGGGAACAGTGCGCTCCTTGTTCGCTCGCCGGGGCGCTGGGGAAGCCTCAGCAGAAAGCCTGCTATTCAAATGGAAATCAGGGCCTTGCACCCAGCCGGGAGGAGGAGGATCGCCGGCTCCTCACAAACAACAAGATCGCTGGGAGACTTTGGGTCGGGAAAAGGATGCGGGGGCACGGGGATGGAGGAGGGGGAAGACGCTCTCCGGCACAAGGGGATGCTGGAAGGGGTAGAACAAGGGAGAACAAAACACTTTGCCGGTGAAGGCGAGGGAGCGCCTGGTGTAACTTGCCCCGTGAGAAGCAAATGCCATAAGGCTGGGTATCTAACACGCCCATGATCCCAAAAGCACATCCCAAACGCAAATGAGCCACATTACACATGGAGAAATAGCAGCTCCAAGGAGTAAGGCCTTGTGCCCATGGTCTTGTAGCAGGCATGGTGCAAAAACGTGCCGATAACTCGATGCAAAAATGGTTATCAAGTTCCAAGGAATGTCTTGCTCTTCTTTAAACATTAGAACCTGTGAATCCATCCCTCTCTTCTCATTTTTTTCCCCCCGGTGGAGGAGTGGAACAAAGTGAGAGAAGGGGGGTAGTATCATCAGGAACTTGTGTTGGATTATTACATTACAACACAACTTTCCAGTCTGAAAGGAAATGCAGCAGCTCTTCACACAAGCCATCTGAGTGAGCAATTCAGCAATGGAATAAATCAAGGCAAACCCTCAATAAATTAAACCAGAATTAAATTAATTAAGAGGAGACATTATGACTTCAATCACAGGAAATTCTACAAGCCAACCTGTGGCTTTATTTTCACAGCTGTGCTTGTGCTACCCTGTGCTGCTATCAGTCAAAATTAATTCTAGGTAGAATCACAGAATGGTTTGGTTTGGAAGGGATATTAAAGATCATCTTGTTCCAGTCCCCCTGCCATGGCCAGGGACACCTTCCACTAGACCAGGCTGCTCAAAGCCCCATCCAGCCTGGCCTCAAACATTTGCAGGCATGGGGCATCCACAGCTTCTCTGGGCAACCTGTGCCAGTGCCTCACCACCCTCACAGTAAAGAATTGCTTCCTAATATCTAATCTAAAGCTACACTCTTTCAGTTTGGAGCCATTACCCTTCGTCCTATCACTACATAACCCCATAAAAAATCCTTCCCCAGTTCTCTTGTAGCCCCTTTCAGGTACTAGAAGATGCTCTAAGGTCTCTCTGGAGCCTTTTCTTCTCCAGGTTGAATAACTCCAACAAGAGCCTGGGAGACAGTACCTGCTCTACAGAGCCCAACAACTGAGGTCAACTTCTCTCTCCTCATCTCAGTCTCCATCCTGGATGAGGCTTGACCAGGAAGGGAAATATCTGCTCCCCCAGTCTTGATGGCATTCCTTTCCCATGCATGATTTGTCTAGCCACGGCACTGGAAACAGACAGAACGTAAAAATGACCTTTAGTTGGCTTATTCCTATCTTGGACGTGAGCAGAAACAAAAAGTTGGGGTTTGGTATTGGTTTTTGCGGTGTTGGAGTTTCATAGTAATTCACTGAGACTTATTCCAAAGTTCGTATATCACAGGACAAGATCACAGGCCACAAGAAAAAATAAATGATACACTGAACTCTGGTTTTTACTTGGGCTGGCTAGGAACCACCTATGTCATCCATGGGGCAGATATTCAAAATGGAAGTGTAAAAAGCAAGGATTAAAGAAACAAATAAAACATGTGTGTTCTGCCCACCTTCTCCCTTCGCTCTATTAGGTAATTGCTCACTATGTTTCTCATTCACTCTGTTTCTTAGCTATCTGATGGACAACAGGAACATACCTGGAAATAGAACTTTGGACAAACACAGGGAAGCTTCATTTTCCCAGAAGTCTGCCACTCTCCAACTCCACCAGCGGGTAAGGAAGTCTTTATCTAAACCATTAAAATAGTGTACAAAGTGCCATGGACAGACAGAACAAAAGTACATCTTTTCAAGGCTCACTGAGGTGGGAGGGAGATTGCTTTGGTTAAAAAGCTAAGCTTCCACACTGGGAAAGACTAATGTGTTCTGCAGAGAAATGAACACTCTCTCCAGTTGTGTATTCCCCAAGGAATTAAGAGCCACACCAGCCATTTATTCAATTGTTACTTACATGCAAGTAAACCACCTGGAGATCAGAGAACAGGAAAGAAGAGGAGGAGCTCTTGCTGCCATTGATTCTTGTAGGAGAAAGCATTTCAGTTCTCTCCAGGCAATGCCCGGTGTCCATTCTAGCCCTTTCACTGTCTGTGATTGCTTCACAACACACCATTTAAAAATTATTTACTCTCAATTCATGATCCATTTGAAAATAATTTACTCTTGATTCACAATCACTTGGTGAATGATTTAAGGAAAAAAAAAACCTTCCCATATGAGAGAGAGTTAGTCTGCCTGCACCAGCTCTGGATGCGGTCAGTAACCTTGACCACAGGGTGCTGTGTCTTGTCACAACCTGACAGCAAGGAACCAGGAAAGCTAAATAGAAGATTTTCCTCCTTGCTCCCAGGAATGCCATGCAGCAAATAGACATCTACCAAACACTTATGCAACTGAACCCTGTATGAAAACTTAGGAGCAAGCAGTCAAGGACAGCCATACCCCACAGCTTCCCTGCACAGTAAAGAGTATTTACAGACCCCACTAAGCAGCGGGATCCGGCTCACTGGAGCTGACAAGGCTTGGTGATCTCAGCATATGCTTCACAGGCCTTAGTGCCTTTTCTCCACGATGGAGAAGTGCGAGTGGGAAGGGAGGGATAATGCCATGCCATCAACTGCTGTTAGAACCATGTTTGATCAGCTTCGCCTCTTGCTTCCAATCAACCTGCTGCAGCCCCAGGTACTGTGAGAGGCAGGAGGAAGGTGCTCTGGGAGCTTTGGTTTCCCTCATGCTGTGCAGGTGACTCTCTGCCCAACCCCTGAAATACACCATCTATCTTGCTTCTGAATTATGGCTTCTGAGCAAAAGCTTGCTAAGTTATTGTAGGTTGGGGGCCCAAGTTCAGGTAGTGTGAGTCCTTTCCATGCAAAAGGCTGGGTTGAACAGCTGCTACAAAATACACGTCACATCCAGGCAAGAGATGGTTTTGTGCCCAACTTCCACCCTTTTGAACAAAAACAAAAGCAGGGAAGAGCACTATTGCACCAAAAGCATCTTTTGACCCCTGCCAAGATAAGCAGTGTCTCAGCATAGAAGGGACAGGAGACATTTCTGAAATGTAATATACCTGGAGGGAAAGGATGAAAGTGGCAATCTACTTCACAGAAATTTAAACTATCCCAATTTTAAAAATTAATTGCTGCTTCTTGTTACTAATATAGCAATTATTAATCATTATTACCGCCTTATTATGTTAATTCACCTCCCATTTAACCTCTGTGGTGCAAGTACCAGCCTTCATCAAGGTAGTTTGTAAACAAACTGTCTAATCACTCAAGTATCAACACAGCTCAGGTATTCAGCCCAGATACTGCCAGAAAAGCAACAGCAACAGATGCTATATCCACTGGCACTGCTAAAATATAGCTGATTACGTACTAAAACAAATAAACAAATAAATAAATCACATGCTTTTGTTTCTTCCTGATTCAACCTTCAGGATAGACAGAAACTGAGCCAATATTTAATCCTTTGGTTTACTGGCTTTGCAATAAATGTGTGACTGTAGGTTATATTTGTGGTATACCTTCAATTCCCAGCCAGAAGATAGAATTGCTGAGTCTCTGGGGAGGTTTTCAGGGTGCTCAGTTCTTCTAGTTTTCAGTTTCTCTGGGATGTGACACAGCCAAGCCCAGACTCATCCTGCCGCTCTTTCCTCTGAGCCTCATCGGGCCAAAGGATCCCTCACAAAGAAGAGCCCCACTCCCAGTTTCAATCCCTCTGCATGACTGTTGTCTCCCCCAGGAGGAGCTGAGAGAGCTGGTGCAGCCTGAAGCAGAAAAGGCTTGGGGGGCAGCCCATTAATGTGACTCACTCCCAGGGAGTCCTTCTCCATTCGGTCCCATATGGATTCATTTCCTCCCTTCTTCCCCCCATCCTTCAGCGCATTCCCATTCTTGCCATGCTCCTTAGTCTGCAAGCACCCCTGCCTTGGCCACCTTCCTGATCAGCTCCCTCTCTCCTTGAACATCAACAAGGTGGCTTTCTTCTCCATCACCTCCAAGTATGACAAAGGAAATCTCCTGAGCAGGTAAGGGAGACACGGACCCATTCCCTGCTCCTATGGACAGTTTATGGCATCTGCAGGGGAGCTCTGGGTTTGTCCTGGTCACACAAAGAAGCTGCAGGGGGTGAAAACTGAGGCTTTTTCCTCAATGAATCCTATGTTGCCTCTGCTGAGCACATGGACGATCACATTTGATTTTTCAAAGGCTCTTTATCTAGTCTAATTCATGTAGATTGTCTCAAAGGTGACAAAATGCACACAGATCACCCTTCTGCTGCATATCGAGGCCTGGCTGCACAACATGGTGGAAAGGCAGCATTTGAAAGAAAACATTTCCCTTTTCATACATGCAGGAACGCATTTCCCCCCCAAACGTATTCTCAAAAATAGAAGAGAGGAGGATAAAATTTTCCATGCAAAGTCAGTCTGAGCTAGGATCCAGGGATAGGAAAGTTCCAGGCAATCTCTTTCAATCATGGCAAGATAGTAAAGTGTCCCAAAGCAAAGACAGGATAACAATCATGACAATCACAGCTATTCAAGGGGCAACAACTGTAACCAGAGGGACTTTTAACAACATTTATCAAGAGTGAAACTGAGGCAAGAAAAGATGAAAAGCATAACTAAAAATAACCAGGCATCCTTAAACACAAGCAGCACAACAAGCCTCTGATTGCAGCACCATTATCTTTTTAAATCCTAAAAGTGCTGTTTGCTCCCCTAGAGAAAATCCAAGCTGGCTGTGGATTAGCCATGCCCTGGGTGCAGAAACACGGCAGTGGCTCCGTCAGGGTTGGCACAGCCCGAAGAGCCCTGGCTCCAGCAGCACAAACGGGGCGCAGCCACGGCGAGGGACGGACCCAGCGTGCAGTGGCTCGAAGCCCAAGCGAGGCAGCTCTGCCAAGCAGGCAGTGGGCAGAGCCAGCACGGGTGTGCCTGCACCCCTGAGCTGCTGCTGGTCAGGAGTACTCAAGTGCACAGCACGGAGACGCTCGAGTGACCCTGTGCTGTGCCAGCCAGGTTTGATACAGCCACTCGTGAATCAGGGTGAAGAAACCGTGCCAAAGCTCCTCTCCTGCAAAGCCAATTCGGTGCCTCTCACTGTGATCCCTTATACGCAGGATCTGTGAGAGCTTATCCTGAGTCTGAAGCGAATGCGTGGAAGCTAGCACAGGTCTGCCACTGCATCCAGGCTGCAAAGCCTTTTTCTGACCCAGGCTCTAGGGGACACCGTGCAAATATTGAGCACAGCCCCAGCTGGGCCTATTATCAGTGGAATGACCTCCACCATGTTAAAAAAAAACCTGTTTCCAGGGGAAGTTTCCAGATGTATTTATTTGCTTTCGCCTCACTACCCAGTATCTATAGCATCTGTGTGCTTCGCAGTCCAGACAACGCTACTCTGCATGACCTCAGTGTAACAAGAGAAGCACTCTACCCTGAAAAGACATGGGGCAACAATTCCCTGCACTGCAACCTCAGGAAATCACCAGCTTCGTCCTTCTGCCCCAAAGCAGGATCTCCTGCAGTTCTGTCACCCTGCCAGCTGCTGAATGAGCTTATTCTTAAAGGCCTTCTTCAACAGTGCAAACTCCGTGCCTTCCCCAGCCAGCGTCCTCCAAAAGCTGTCGACCTCTCCCACCTGTGGGAGACCTCCAAGGAAGATGCAGATCCTATAGAACCCAACGGTACGTATGGCACTCTGGCACCGGTGGTTAAGGCTGCAACTATTTGAGTTTCTGCAGGACAGCATGAGCACACAAGCAAAATGAGCCCTGGGAGCTTTAATAAACTACGTGCTATCCTTACATGGAGAGCAGCCCATAAGATAAAGAACCTCTTCACAGAGTCTCTGAAGTCTTGCACATGGTCTGTTCGTGTATCTGCACTGATGATAGCACAGATACATCCACAGAGCACAACACATTGTACATAACAACAAGGGAAAAACATTGCAGTTCTGCTTGGCTGGGCCTCAAGTCAGGGCAGTTTTGCTCCTAACCTTTATCCTCATTATATATCTTAATTCATGGTTACAGTGATAACAGCAATACAGCACCAACATAGTATTTTTCCCTGACAGCATCCTGAAACGTCCAGAAACAAGCCCTTGTCATTCATTCCCTTCTTAGAGGTGGGGAAAGCAAGACTGAGGTGTGTGCACTCTCCACTGTGCAAGTGTAGAACAGGGCAGGGATCAGACACAGCCTCACACTCCTCTGCTGTATTGTGCAGGCAGCACCTCCTCCTGCCACCTGCTCTCCAAGACTGGTCAGGGAACAAAAGCCTGATAACAGGTACAAAATGCAGCCCCCAGGGCAAAAAAGAGCAAAAGTAATCTGAAAGATGAATGGAAAACACAGCATTGGTGAGGTGGTGTGTTTCCCCACTGGAAAAAAAACCATCAGAATTTTCCTATCCAAGTCCTCAGTACAGCAAAAGAAGTCCAAAAAATCACACAAAGCACTGCCCTGCTGCTGCTTTGCTGATGTCAACTGCTGCAGAACAAAAAGGATGAGGTTGTTCAGGCACAACCAGCCTGCTGCCAGAAGACATCTCTCCAACCTCTCTGCATGCTGCAAAAAACCGTGAGTTGGGATGTGACAAAAAGCAGACCTTGCACCTTTCTACCCCGTATTCTGTCAGTGTGCTTGTGCAGTGATAACCAAAATAGCTGTGAACTCCTCCAGTGACTCGAAGTATTGCTACCCCATCTACTCACCAAACCATCTGCAGGAGGAGACAAGGACGTGTAGTTCTTAACCATATTCTTTGGGGCTTATTTACTCCGTGTATTTGCATAAGTACAGACAAAATTTGAAATAAAAGCCTCTTCATGCACACATTCATATTCCCCCACCCCACAGAGAGAACAGCTTCAGCCCCTATCATTCCCCACACTTCCAATGGAAAAAATGTGTGTGGGCAGGATGTGGGGATAGTCATGAGCAGAAGCCGCGATCTGACTCTGTCAGCAGATGACTTCTATTTGCACTCGTTAGCACTGCCCTAGCGTGAGCTAACACCACCCCCTCGGGTAATTTAAATTTATAAAAAAATAGAAAAGAAGGGGAAAAAAAAGCCTGTATTTCTATATTTAGGAGGTTAGGATAATCGGGGTGGAAGAGCCCATCTGTTTGGCGTTCACTCCAGCTGCTATGGATGCGGAAATTTGTCTGTTTTCTTTCCTTTTGCCTGTTTCGACTTGTCCTGGCTGACTGTGAGAGAGACACAGAGAGCGTGATGTATGGCCACAGCCATTTAGGTCTGAAACTGTGCACCATCCCATCAGAGTCACAGCAGAACCACTTGGCATAACCAGGATCTTTCCCAAGGGAGTGTAAAATAGTAAATAATAATGATTTTTATTGTTGTTGTTACTATTATTATTGTTAATATATTATATTTTTATTGACACTATTAATAAGTCTGTGTCTATAACACTGAAGACAGAACAACACTGAAAGGCACAAGACAAGGTAAGACACATCTTAGACCTCTGTAAAAGTCAGCTCTAGGAAGGTGGCCTCCCATCTGCCACATCCTTCTCTTGGGGGATCTCCCCAAATAAAACTGGATTTCTGTGGGATGCCAACTCATCATCAGTGGCACTAGCCACTGGATGGAGACATAGCCACACTTCTTCTCGAACCAACCTCTTCTGCCATTTTCATCCCAAGGCTCTATGAAAGTGAGCTAAATTCAGATATGGCCTTTGATCTCCCACCTTCCTGAGCTGACCAGGCTCTGGTCCCGAAATAATGAGGATGCAATTACTTCAAGAAGTCTCTCAATGCTGCTCCTGTCATAGACACGAGTGCTACAGCCCTTGTCGGGTATAGCATCACTGCCCTTGTAAACCTAATGCAGTGCTACTTCTTTTGCTGCTAAAGGAATCCCTGTGGTGTGTTAGGACACGTGGCAAACTGTTGGGACCATTTTCTGTTTACCTTGTTTGGTACAGGTGATTGATTTTTAATTTCAGTGTTTCAATGTTTTAATGTTCATCACTGAGGTCATAAAGGATGCCAGGGATGAGCAATAAGCCCGGCTATATTTCATGTGATTAGTGTTCTGAAAGCCTTAGAAAGAGGAGAGGAGACTGACAGTGCAACATTCAGAATTCCACTGCCAGCTTTTCCTTACAGGATCCTCTCCAGCCCTGGGGCTGGAAACACAGAACAGTACATGGAGGAGGACAGGTGGGTGAGGAGCATGAATCAATAAATAGGAATGTAGATCAGGGAATGCATGGTCCAGGCACGCCCCAGTCCTCCCTGCAGCACACACTGCTAGTCCAGCTCCAGTCCTCCTTTTTCTTGCCTGACAAATGTTCCCTCACCTTCCCAACCACAATAAGCTGAAACTCCCCCACTGATTTCCATGTGTACAAGACTGGGATCTAGACCATCACCTAAAAGGCAATAAATGTGTACAGAGGTCCAAAAACCCTCTCTTTGGAAGCAGCCCTCCTCTCATAGGTGCGAATTCCTTGCATACAAGCGCCGATGGACGCGGATGACCACATTTGGCAGGCTTGTCCTTGTGGTATGTCTGGTCTGGGGGTTTGGTGCACAGCATGGCTTGGGTGCATTTCCGATCACTGGCATGAGGAACAACACTTTAATCCTTTGACTCTCTGCTCCGAGGAGGTCATTTTCGCTCTTGCAAGTCAGCGGGCACAGTTGCTCCTCTTCGGCCAGAACTGACTGCCTGTTTCTGCAGTTGCATCCCACACATCATCCATCACCCAGACATGGCTCTTTCTCTTTCCAGCTTCCCAGACCACCCTCTCCTGAACTGTCTGTGGTCTTCTGCTAGCTACTTCATCTCAGTAAATCCGTGAGCATTGTGGCCCAGAAGCATTTGTTTCCTTGGGACACAAGGCCCCCGCGCCCAGCCCTCCTCTGACAGGAGAGCAAAGGCCTTAAACACGTTCTTTTTCTTTACATAAGGCTCATGACATTAGATGGACAGGTACAGGTGAGGTACTCACTGCCGTGCTCAACCTTCTTCTAGACATAACAGACCCCACACAGGTCAGCCCAAAGGCACAAGTGGGAAGAATATGAGGTCTCACTGGTTCGCAGACTCATAAAAACAACTATTTAACTGTGCTTTCAGGCAGGTCAACAAAGCATCATCACCTGCATTACAGAGCTGAAGGGTGTCTCACGCAGCTTCAGAAGCTGCTTTCCACAATGTGCACAAAAGTTGCACACAAAAATGTAGACCTTCAGCAGCTGACATTTTTGCAACTGTTCTTTAAGATGCTAAAGTAACTCATACCTATTCCTTGCAGACCCAGAGAAAGTTCTTCTTTCTGTGATGGTCACTTCTGTCAAGCATTATTTAATATTTCCAAATTAACTTTTTTTTTTAGAGGGATGATAAGCCAATAAAAGCACATGGAAAATATTCTGAAATCTGAGATATCTTAAAAGATGATGACATAAATAAAAACTGAAACTAATGGCTGAGGATTTGGGGGGTTTTTGTTTGTTTCTTTGTTTGTTTTTCAGTTCTTCATGCTATTTCCTCCAATATTTAAGGGGGGAAAAGCACACAGTGATATGTATGAGAAACTTCAGATAAACTGATTTGTATTTGATGAAATCAGAAATACTGCAACTTAATGCAACATTTATATCATCACTCCCCCACACTCCCCACCTAAAAGATGCAGTGTCCTGTAATTGAAGATGAGGAAACAAAATCCTCTTGTACGTTCACTTTCACGAAAGGCAAATTTGCTTTGTTCTCTATTTCGGTCCCTAATTCAGAAAACCACTTAAACATATGCTGAAGTTCATAATTTGCCGCTCCACCACTTATGCATCTACTCGGGAATATGCCTGAAGCCAGGCATATGCACAGCACACTGCTGACTGTGGACCTTAGAGCGTTCTGTTCATTTCTGCAGCTATTCTAATTTAGTGACGTAAATGTACAAGGAAGTAACACATTTTGAGCAATTTTAGCACTCACTGGCAAAAGTGAGTTTTGAACTTGCCTATCCACACAAACGGTCTGAATAATTATTAAAAACTAATAGCTAATTCTTGATACCTTTCAGAAACTGCTTAATTCTAGCAATTGCTTTGAGCTGTCAGGATAGTGAACACTATGGCATGAAATTTTGCTCTGTATCACTGCTGAGCAACCAAACCTGGAGCTGAAATGCTGTTCCCCCTCCTAGGAAACAGTTAAAAAATAAAAACCAACAAACCTTCTTACAAGCACGTGGCATGTCAAATATTATTTGTAGAAGCTATTCAGTAAGTAATTTCAAATAAGTAAAATGCAAAGAAACCACAGGATGTTCACAAACAATTTTCAAATAGAAATGGAAGAGGAATTCATTAAATAAATTATTTGCTATAAATTATTCACCTACCTCTAATCTTACTACCACTTAGACTATAAAATTCATGCCATAAAAGATACAGGATTCATGCCATAAATGATACAGGATACAAAACAAGGCATCATTAACTTATGCATTTCCCAGTGCTGCTTTATTTTGAATGTCCAGTTATATGTGCATTATTATATATTGTATATATACACACACATTAAGACAGCCTTTTGGCTTTAATGGGCTTTGAGTGTAATACGTTTCTGTTTTTAAAGCTAAGCTAAGGAGACCTGGTCTGATTTTAGCCTGCAAGTTGATTTTGAGCTCCAAGGCTGAATAACTCTTCAAATCTCAGAGAATAATCCAAGCTGAGCAAAGCCAAAATGAATGGAAGTCTTACACAGTTTGCTAATTTAATGAGATTTCCACAACTCGGGCCCATTTCACATAAATTCACGATGAGAGGTGGACATTCCTTTGTGTCAATCAAGCCACAAAGTGAACATTTTCATAAAGGTGAGAGATGCAGGAGACGTGTCAGAGAGCCAAGGGGTGAGGAGAAGATGGAAGCAGATCACTGGCAGGAGGCAGCAGTGGCTTTCTGGGACCCACTGGCTCTGCACTGCACCACAGGGTCAGCAGCATCCCCACCTGAATCACTTTTCCCCTCCTGCAGCTGCAAGAGAAGCTGCCAGCTGTGCCCTGGCTATATGGCCAGAGGAACAAAATCCAAAGAGAAACCTAAAATACACTATGAAATTCATTTTAGCCATGAAAGCAAAATCTCAGAAAGGGATAACTAAGGATGAAGGCAGCTTCTTCTTCTTGTTTGTGTTCTGATTTGTTCTAAGTGACAGCTACATCCCACTACTTGTTTGGTCTCCAACAGTTGTTTTATTATTTTATGTCATAACTGTTTACTTTTAATTAAAAGTATGATGATTGTCACTGAATTTCTCCATTTGTGGAAAACTGCTACAAGTTGTCATTCTTTGGTTATGGAGAAATAGAATAAAAAAGGATTCTTGCAATTGTCAGAAGAATCTCTCAATTATCTCCAAAGCAAATTCTATTGCAGCGAGTTGCAATTAAATGTTACTCCTCGCCATCCATACATGTTTTCACCCCTTGGAAAGGAAAGAAGAGTTGGTTTTGCAGAGTTTCATCACCCTGGACTGACTCATAGCAGGCTCAGTCCTTGTCCCACTGGATGTCAGGTGTGTTTGTCAAGCCCAGCACAGCACAGAGGCCATACACACAGTGTTATTACACACTGGTATTTCCACAGGACTTACGAGTGCTTGGAAAGACCCCCAGCTCAGGGCCAGAGGGGGCAAGAGCATGGGGTCCACTCACACCAGAGACCTCTTGAAGACTCCGGTGCCAGGTCCTGACCCACAGACCTTAAAGCTAAATAAGCTTTACCACAGCTGTTGCTGCATCAAACACAGGGAGAATAGCTGTGGCTCTGCTGACAGGACTGCTTCCACTCTTGCTTACTGTCAACATAAATTCACATCAGCTAGGCTGTTTAAAAAGAACCTGAGGGAATTGCATGCTTAATTCCCATAGGAATCTAATAAAATCCCAATTGTAACAGACAATGATCTATTTTTTTTCTATTTTCAGGGTGAAGCCACACCATGGGTGTGGATAAGAAGGAAGGGCTGCATTCGACCAGATGGACACCAAGGTTCCCTTAAGTAATGAAGACAATACTTCGAAATGCCTGAGAACCAGACCCACTCTTCTCTATAGAAGCACCCTGGCTAGCACATCTCCACTAGGCAGGGCAAAACTCACACAGAAACACAAGTTGAAGGCAGGCCAGTCATGTAGCAGACCATCCTGGGCCTCCCAAACCAGCCCTGATCTGATCCTGATCAGCCCTGGCTGATCTTGCAGCAGAACCCAGCAGTGAAAGATTTCCTCCAAAGCATCCTCAAGGCACGGATGGTCTAAGATTGCCACCAGTGTCACAGACTCAACCAGCATGTGAACAGGCAGCAGACAGAAGGCGAGGAGTACAGATACCTTGCACCCACAGTCCTCTCGCCAGTGACCCCAGGGCCACCCCTTGGGGCGTCCTGTGCACAGTATTCATCATGAAGGTGGTCAAGGATGAGGGAACAACTGCATTTGATTTAGTCACTGCAGATTTTCTCTAAAGACTTAGAATCGATGACCACCCACGAGCCACTGCCACGAAAACTCAGGATGAAAAGTATTCAGCAGGCCACTGATTATTTCAGTGGACAGGCAGCATTGTCCAGTGGAGAAGGCACGGGATGGCAGTCAAGAGATGCAGGCTCCAACCCCAGACTGGCCATGGGAATCCTGCATGATCATGGGAGAGGCACTTCCCATCTCTGGGCCTCAGTTTTCCCAACCAGTGGTGATCTAGATAACATGGCTGTTACCTGAGTCAGTGAAGAGAAAGATTATACAAGGATTAGCATTTAAAAAGTGGGTGGGCAGAGCGCAGCATCGATATGAAGGGTTCTGAAAAATGCATGGGCCTCTGTCTTCATGCTCCTCATCTCTTTCTACAAAGTGGTTACTAAAAGCAAAAATAGTATGCTCTCCCTACGAAGGCAGCACACAGCAGACACATACATTTAGATCACTGTGAAACAAACACCGACTTTTGTCCGAGGTAGGAAAAAGTACTCTGTGCTACAGAGAGGGAGAAAGACAAAGACAACTGAAGTCACCCTGAAGCAAGGCAAAAGAAAGGATCCAGACCTCTGGGACAGATTCAGCTGTGGTGTAAACACTGATGTTAGCCATATTCAAGAAGGTCAGGAATAAATGACAGAGCTTTCACGAGCCTGACCCAGAGGTCCATCAGGTGCTAGATGTATATAGGATGAGCACTCATCTTCCTGCATGTCAAACGAGTAATTTCAAACCCCTAAATAAATGGTAGGACACTGCAGCAGAAACAACCCTCAGGAAGGACAGGACAAAACACCTTTTCAGCCATTTTATTTTGCAGCTTTTTTGGCTTGTATAGCTATCCCCCTTGCCCAGCTGAGGATGTCACATGCTGCTTTTCCTCTCCCAGGAGACATCAATCTGTCACTAGGGCCACTCTCTCGACACTACCCCCCAACATGTGTTTTCTACCCCTTCTGCTTGCTCGGAGCACAGAAATGACAGCACAGGAACCCAGGGGCAGCAGGTGGGAATGGAGCCCACATCCCCTAATCCCAGTGCTCACAGCCAGAAAAATTAAAAAAAAAAGGGAAAAAGCAAAAAATAAAGAGCTCCCCCGATCCCCTGGCTTGTCCCTTACATGCATAGCATCACTGCTGCTGAATTGCAGCCTCAGAGAAAGGAAAAAAGAGGCCCAAAGGCAGCTAGGAAACCCACCGTCCATTGGCTTCCCTCCACACGGGGCGATCGGACTCCTTCTGCTGCAGTGACTTGGCAAGCACACCTCGCTCTGACTCAGCACCTCGCCGGCACCTCCTGTCAATTATTCCCACAAACTGCTGACGCCGGAAGGGCTATTTGCAATTAGGATGCAACACAAGCCGGTGGCGGTGGGATGCCTCAGCTCCCCCTCCTTCACCTGCAGCGGTCCCCTCGCTGTGAGCCCTCTGGCTCAGGGCTGGAGCTCCCAGCGAGGGTGAAGCTGTGGGGGACAGGGCACGTAGCGCAGGAGGGCTGGAGGATGGAGACCAAGGGGGTGGGAGAAGCCTGCCTGCGCTGTACTGTTCTGTGCATGAACAGACAACTGCTGTCAATGTGGCAGCTGAAACGCAGTCTTGCAAAAGAAAAAAAAAAAAGAAAAAAGAAAAAAAGAGAAAAATAAAGCAGCCACTGGGAATAAGGGCGAGAGCAGCGAGAACAGATGAAACTATGCAAAAAAGCTACTGTAGAGCTAACACAGAGCGTTCCCCAAAGAACAAGCAAAGCGCAGCCTTGCTGCAACTCCGTGCAGCTGAGAAACACAAGCCTGCTCTCCGTGTCCAAGGCATTTCCAGCACAAGAGAGGGAGGCGCTGATTGCGGATGAGTCCCGCAATAAGGGCCCAGGGCGCACCAGCTGTTTCAGGGGCAAAAGGAAGGGCTGCCCTTGACAAGCCAAGGACATGACGATTCTGCAGACAGACTGAGGCCATTCTGTCCCTCTGCCAAGTAGCCAAGGTCCTCCCAACCTCTCCAAGTCACTAGCTCACACAGCCAGAAAGCCAAGCAGGTCTGCACACGAGCAACTCCACAACCAATGGAGACGTTCAGACAGTCAACCCCATCGAACAGTGAAGATCAAGCACACAGTTAGTTATGGAGGCAGCCCAGAATCCACACAAGCTCAGCAGTGCCCTGCAGAAGCCCTCCATCACCTTCTGCTTCATTAAAGCAAGCCATCTTCCACCCACCCCGTCTCCTTCCCCAAGGGTTGTGGGGAGCTCCAGGCCTGCTTCACTCGCACAGATGGTGAGAGGCAGCAGAGTGAGTGATGCACGCCTCGCAGGAGCTCCCAGGGACCTTTTAACCAAGAAGCAGGGCTATATTTGCTGAGATATCACCTCTAAACCAAACAACATTTCAGAGTGCAGTTAATGCTGACAGACCACACAGGAACACAGGTCAGAGCAGGTGCTGTGGAGCTGGAGCAAAAAACTCCAAGAAGCCCTTCAGGTTTGATGCAGTGAACCAGCCCCTACAACGTGATGCAACAACCTCTTTATACAGCCAGACCAACCAACACAGTGTCCAACACGCCTTGCAGTCTGTGTGCCCACAGCTGCAGAATTCATCACAGACTCCCGCCCTGCCTGGAAATCCAGTGTGGGTAAAGAGTCAGAGACATCAAACTGCAAGATGGGTGATACACAGCTCTCATCTAGATAGCCAAGGCTGAAGAGAGAGAAAAGTTAGCTAAAAAACAAATCTCACTAAGGTAAGGAATACCTACTGCACAGTGTGGAGTGAGAGCAAAGGAACAAAGTTAAAGAACACAGAAAAAAATAGTGACTTCAGCAACATGTGCAGGAATTAGCCGAGAGTCACAGCAGGTTACAATTCTGCAGCGTCTAAAAGAGCGTAGGTATGACTTGGAACAACCTGTCCCAGCACACTTAGAAGCTAAAACGCTGCAATTGAAACAAAGATACAAAGCAATGGTGACTGCTACATAATCAAATTTAACATCCGTGTGAGAAAGACAGTAGCAGAACTTTGCATTGTGCCTCTTACATGTTAGAAAAAACAATTAAAAGCAGAAACGGTCAAAACAGCCTAGCTCCAAAAGCAGGGAAATTAAAGTTTTTGCACTGTACGGTGGTGTGTTGAAGCAATCTCAGCACCATCACTGAGAAGGTATTTGGTGCCCTAAACAAAAAACTGATGATAAGCAAGAGAGCACATTGTATGGCCAAACAAAAGGAACAGGAAGCGATTCAGTCTAAACAGTTACTTCATAAAATGGTAGCTGGGACTGAGAGCAAAATTGAAGGCCAACTGCAAAAGCCAAAATCCAATAATTTCAGTACATTTAAGGGACAAGTCCAGAAGTGCAGAACAGCTGAAGAAAGAAATCTCTCAAGTGGCTGTCGCTGCTAGCAGAGACAAGCAAGCTCTTGCTAGGTCAGGTGGTTCTTGAAGTTAGCATGCTCTCCATAAGAGAGGGTACAGGCTAACCTGGAAGCACCAGCAGGGCTTGGTTAACCCAGTCCAATACCCTAAGCCCCTCAAAGTACACAATAGGAGACAAACCAGCTTGATCTCTGCTCGGGGGAACTTGTGGCCCCACAAACCACTCTAATTTTGGAAGGAAAAGGACAGGACTAGGTAATTAAATTTCTGTCACTTCAAAGTGCACCTGCTAAACAGTTCTGGGCAGGATGCCAGTTCAGTGCCAGACCTGTCCCCTGCTTGCCTGGTGTGGGAACTCCTCCCCTTGCCTTGCCCACAGTGGGGTTCAGGCCATCTGAGGTCAGGTTGAGTCCAGAGCTGCAGCCCCACTCTTCAGTGCCCAGGCTGAGAGGCATGGGAGCCCCTCTCCCCCTGTCCTCACTCTGGCCCTGATTATAAGGGATTACCCCCAGGTTTCATACCAGTTCTGGGGTGGTTTAATCTATTCCTTAATATCTGGAAGAGAGACAGGAAGCTGGCAAAGTGATTTGGGCTGGCTGAGACAAAAGAAGATTGAGAAAGACTTCCAAGGGATCTGACAAAGCTCAGCAAGTGGGCAGCATAATGCAGGATGAAATTCAACATTACCAAACGGACAGTAATAAGAACTTGAGAGAATAATCTGGACTACTCATATACCATGGGGCTCTAATTCAAATGTAATCACTTGAGAAAAAATATCTTGGTATCACTGTGAACGGCTCAATGAAAACATCTGTTCGACATACAACAGTGGTCAAAGAAGCAAGCAAGCTGTCAGGGTGTCTAAAGGCAGAGGCCAAAGAGAAGGATGCTGGAAGTATTCTAATGCCACCATGAACACTGAAAGTGCACCCTCAGCTGGAATTGCTATGGTTACTTCTGCATGGCACATTCGAAAATGCAGAAGGCAGAGAAAGATTTCATCATGCGCCAGTCAAAAACACTTACTGGTAAAGCACTGTTAAAATTGGGACAATTTAACTTGGAGATGAGTTAAATAGAAAGAAATTATGCAATGGCAATGAAGAAGTGGAACAGGTACTTCTCTGTGGGTTTTGTTTGCTTGTGGGCTTTTTGTGTTTGTTTTTTTTTTTCAAGAGAAAAAAAGAAAGGTTGTTCAGAATCACTGAAGAGCAGGAAACATGACCAGACACAAGGAAAATATGTCATTTTACTTTTCTGTTTTTACTTTTTCTGCTTCTTCTAAACACAGCCAATAATTAACTACCAGGAATGATTAGCCCATATTATTGTAAAGTCAAGAGCTCAGCAGAAATCACAGAGGCCCATGCATTTACAGGGATACTGGGAGCATCCACAGATACGTCAGGTAGAACAAAAATATAAAAATTAGAAGGAAAAGAGCGTAACATCACTATACCCTCACGCATCCAGGCGTTAGCCAACTTCTAATTAGTGGGGATTAGGCAGTAATCCCCCCAGTGGGCCTGCCGAGAGGGTGTGCCAGCCCATTTGCTCCTGGCAGAGGCTGTTAACGCGCCGGGCAGAGGGAGAGCTGAGCCGGCAGCCCACCCGCAGCCCCCTGCCCTCGGGCGGCCGAGGGGTTTGGTGTCCAGTGCCATTGCCCACCCACCCTGCTGGACACCAGCTGAGGACACTGCACCAGGGGGCTCGGCCAGCCCAGCTCCACCTGGCCCCCGGCAAGGGAGAGGTTTCACCTCTCCTCTTTTGCAAGTGGGGGGGCTTCCCTGAGGAAAGGGGAGGAGATGGATGCTTTATTCGCTCTGCATTGGTAGAAGGAATACTAATGGCTTCATTCATTTTATGGCAAGGAAGTGAAGTGTGGACACACCCTAAAATTAAGAGAAAATTGGATTGTGTAGGCATCAAAGTCCAGAGCAATACATACATCAGCCTACTCCTAGGGCAACCTGTAGCACAGACATGACACCCGACTCGTCTTTGCTAAATGTTTGGCACCAATTTCTCACTGGGGAGGTTTTGGCATTTCCCATTGGAGCATCCAGATTTGGCCATGGCAGCAGAGACCAGTGGGCTGACCTGGCCCAGCGCTGCTCAGACAGGCTGCTGCAGAAATGCACCAGAGATTGCAAACAGGGTGTCATTGCCTCCCCACAAACAACATCCCTGGCTTCAGCATTCCAGGTAAAATCAAAGCCCAGAGGTAACTAAGTGGAGTTCAGACACTGGCTTTCTCCTGCTGTTGCTTGTGAAGAAGCTCATGTTCTCACAGCTAGGTTGGCTCATGAGGATATGAGAAAACAAATGCACAAGTTTTTGTCCCTAAGCAAGCGATCTGATCCGTCTAATACCAAAATTACACTTGAAATTAGCTTCATGCAGAGATGCAAATGTACAAGTACCGCTATGCTGCCAGGAGGAGAGCTGTGGCTCTGCACATGCACAAACAGTAAGGGACTGAGCTCAACCTGCTAGTCCTGTTCTGACTTCTCCAGTGAGTGTTCCAGAAGGGGAAACAAATATTAACAAATATTTGCTGTATTTCTTAAGTAGAAACTTGACTCTTTCAGCACAATGCTCTACAGCACAATGAATAAGGAAAGGACGAGAACAGTGCCACACATGTGTGTACATGGTGTTTGCATACATGTGTCATGATGGCAAAAATAATGGGCAGAGACTGTGCACAGGTACCACCAATTGCTGCAAGTTGGTTTCTATCATTGTTCTTTTTAAATGCCCTGTAGAAATAAAAAGAAGCAACTAGTAAATGCTTTTATTGAAGTTACTTCCACTGAACCAAAACTTATCAGACATGGGATGTTTTCTAAAATCATAACTGTGTTTCAAAAGAAAAACAGGGAGGAAAAAAGTCAAAAATACAGAAACATCCAACTTAAGCATCTTGGGGATTAAAAGTTTTGACTTTTCACATCAAAATATGTTTTTGCTTAGGAAACTTCCTTGTACTATAACAATACAACTCCACAAGGAGACAAAATATCAGTGTCCTAAGATGGAATTCCTCTCAAAAATTTCCTTTCAAAACCATCAAAGCATTTGACTTCTACTTCCGTTTAGAATGAAGCCAAATTCCTCAATCCGGATGAAATAGAGCATTTGTTCTCAGCCCAGCCAAAGCAGTGAAAAAAAAAAGGAAGAAGCCAGGACACAAGTGACCTCCAAAACCGAAGAGATGAAAACTTATAAGAAAAAAAAAAAAAACACAAAACCTTAAAAGTCCACTGTGCACAGTTAAAAATGTTGTGCTTTCTCCCTGGTGCACAAGACATGAAACAGTTGCAAGAATAAAGTAGGGAGGCATATGACCAGAAGCCCTGTAATTGTGACTTCTCTAAAGGAGAGGCTGGGCAAACTTCCTACCTGACAGCAAGAAAATCATTTCATCTCTGCACACATCAGTTTTCCATGCTATAAATCAAACTGACTGCCCTCACAAAGTAAGTTTGGAGTCTGTCAATTAGGTAATGTTCATAAATGACCGTGCAAACACGAGGTAGAAATAACCAGCGAACTGCCTTTGTTACACTACTGTCTGTTAAACAACCAGGAGCTAAATTTTTCTCTGAACATTTACAAAAGGGAAGGCAGCATTAATGCTCCACAAGGAGGAGACTACAAAGAACAGATTTTCAGTGCATGCCCTTCTCCTCGAAATAAACTGTGTTAAAAGCACTTTACTTAAAAAGCACGATGATAGTAGCATCCTGCTAAATATAGATGACTCACCACAATTTAGTAGTGAACATCCCTAAAGAGGACCATTACATTATTGCTTAACCTGCTGCATAAATTTAAGCATCCTCTTGTGGTTACAGTTTTTTCCAAGACACTCAAGACTACTACCAGCATCCACTGACCTTCAGTGGGTCACGAGGTCTCTCTGGGTCTTGCTTTCTCCGTCTGTGCTATTGGTACAAGAATAAAAACACTACTTCCCCGTGAAGGCAAGAAAAACAATCCCTAAGTTTTCCTAAGTTAAAGAGTTGTTTATACCATACTTTGTATATCCATATTACTACTGAGCAACTAAATATAGCTGCTCCTGAGGCACTTTGAGATCCCTTGAGAACGGAATCTTATAAAAAGAAAATCGCAGTTTAGGCAATACTGAAGGAACAGAGATAAAGAATCGGTTTCCAAAATAAGGGAATGATGCCTACTTCGGAGACGCAAGAAGTAGTTAATGCATCTGTGCCTACCGCTGGGGACCAAGGTCAGGTCGCGAGCAAAATGATTTATCTACACGTCACAAAACCACAGAGCTTGACACAAACAGCAATCTGTTCCAAAAAAACTGCAAAAGCATGGAAGGGCAAGGGACTGACACAGTACTCCCTTGCTGGGGCTGAGGGCTGGTGCAGGACTGGGAAGCACGGGTGGGTAGGACAAGGGTGCTGCAAGGCCAAAAGAGTTTCAGCTGTGAGAACCTCAGACTGACAAGAGGGTGACTCCAAAACGCCACATGAGGAGTTGTAGACCTGCTGTTGCATTAATCCCCTACAGCCAGGCACCCTCATCCCCTGGTCTTGCAAGACCCATCTGCAGTGGGCTGTAACACACTAAAATCTCACCTGTTGCAATTCTGTGTCACAGAATCCAAACACCATGCAGTTTAAAAAACACGTCAGTTCTGCACTCTGACTGTACCCGATGTGTGATTTCTACCACATTTCACAATTTGCAGGATGCTATTTCTGGAGACATAGGAGGATTGATTAGCAATCACAGGTTTGGTTTCAAAGCTCCAAAGAGAATTCCCTCCTATCTTTCCCTAAACTTCTCCTGGGAAAATATTATTTCCACAAAAAATGATTACACTTAAAATGCTTTAGAAGGAAAACATAGATGCTGCCCCTGGCCTACAACCATTAAACATGGATATAATAGGCCCAGAAAAAGTGAGCAACTAGCACCAGTTACAAAGAACCATTGCTATTCCACAGACTGCAAACAACATAAGAAAACGGCACTACAGTGATAAATTTAAATATCACTATGAAGCCTAATTGTATTTTATTGTAGGTATAAAGTGTGAGAATGATGAAATTACCTCCAAGGTCTTTTCTCCCCCCAGCAACTTTCATTTTTTTGGCATTAAGGATTTTGCCTGATTATACACTCTTACAGTTTCAGATCCTTTTACTTTTAGATCTTACTTTTAATTTAGGCATCACTTTGCGTATGACCCCTCATTTTTCTTCTATCTTCTAAACCAGTTTAAAATCTCAAAAAAGGAAAAAAAATTAAAATCACTCTTCCTAACCATACTTGGCAGCACAGAGCAGAAACACACTTACTAATCTTCTGCAAATGTTGTTTAGAAAAAAACTCTCCCGATTTAATTTCAGCTTTCCTGGGTGTATGTTTGTTCCTTATCCCTTCAAGTGTTTTCTTTTCAAATCCAAGAACCACTGAAAATATGGCCATGCTGTGTACCACAGAAATAACTGTGTACCAGAGCTATTTTCATCTACCACCATCTTCTAAAGACTTTTCCTAAGACAAAATTTAAAAAGCCAAGCTTGAGACACAGGTGTTTAATTCAGGTAATCATGAGGTCTTAAAGGAAAGTTCAAGAAAAACCATTAAACTGTTGCAGAAAAATATTTCATGGAAAAGTGTGTTTCCACACCTAGTTGTCTCCAATGTCATTGTCCCCATGTGCCCTCAACCAAAAAAAGAAAAGTAAATATTGAGTCAATCTTTCTGCTTAGAAGGATTATTAAATACTCCCTTAATTTTAACTTTAAATCTGATTATTGTTGTATGTTTTCGCAGTGATATCACATCAACAGAAGCACTTCACCATTTACATGCCTCTAACTGGAGCAAGCCCAGTAACTCTCTAGACATTTACACCTTTGCAATGTCTGCAGACAAAAAACCTGTAGCATTGAGAACCTGAAAATAATTGAACTTACTTTCCAAACTGGGAAAAGGGCAAAAAGCAAATCAATAGTGTGAAGTATGAAAGCCGAGATTATTTCTTTCAACTTAATGCTAATAAACTTTATTTCTTTTTTCATAATTCATCTCTTTGAACTCAGCAGGTGAAATTTCCAGTTAATGCATGAGACTCAGGCTCCCATTTTCTGAGGACAGGAACGCAGGGTGCATTTGAGGCTGAGGCATTTGTGGAAAGTTCATTTACCCATCGCAAGACTTGTTTCTAAACAGGTCCTGGGTAGAGGGGAAAGCCTGCTGTGCCTCGCAGGGCAGCGACAGCCAGGCGCAGCTACCCAAGCAGCAGACTCCACCCAGATCCCGACTGTGAGGAGATTTCATCTAGAGCTTGCTGAGACATCTCTGGTCTTCTCATGGGAGATTCCGTCATTTCTTACTGTCCTCCCGCTGTCTCAGGGACCTCTTGCAGCAGGTTTCCCAGCAGTTTCCCAGCAGTTTCCCAGCAGTGAAGGCGGCCCAGCTGTCTCAGAGCTGTGGGCTGCTCGCTGCTGAGCAGAGCTCTGCAAAACTGCTTAGTGGGTATCTGCATTAAAGGGCAGGCCTTAAGAAAATTGCCCTATAGACCTCAGTAAACCGTAACCGAGCAGGCTGCTCTAAAGTTTAGCATTACTTGAAAGGAGACATTGCCACCTGATCAACAGATGAGTCTGAACATCTTGCACTTGGTAGTTTCTTCTGCTGCCCTTAATGCAGCACCTCCTGGTGCTCCCCGGCAATGCACTAAGTGATGTGAGTAGCATCTGTCATATGCAATTTGTTTCCTCTCCGCACAGAGACCGGGGAACACACCTTATTTCGGAAGGGCTACAGGGGGCGGGAGGTGGTGGAGTCTCCACGTCCCCGGGGGCAGGCACGTATCTTAGAGCTGGAGCGGTGCGCCGTGTGCCTGGAAGGAGGAGGCAGAGGAGAGCATGGGGGGGACACGGGGGGCTCCGAGCAGCCTGTCACCATCTCTGCGGAAAGTTCCCTGATGCCTCAGGGCCTGAGGGATAGACCAGAGTTTTCCACACAGGTGAGCTTACCGAGGGGCTAGGCCCAGACAACTGAACCTAACGTGAAGCCCAGTTTAAAGCAAGTTTTACAGCAGCGCGAAAAAAAAATAAAATAATATATGTATATATAAGAACAGTAGGAAGGATGGTGCAGCGGAGGCAGCAGAAGGAGCCGAGCAGAGCAGCGCTCCTTCCCCACGCCTGCCTGCAAAAGCACTCGCCCGCCGCCGCATTCCCGAGCATCACCGGCGGGACCGCAACCAAAACTTCCCCACGCGCGGGGCGCCGNGAGCCGCCCCCGCAACCCGCCGGGCTGCGGCTGTCACCCCCCGCGCGGCACCGTCCCGGCGCGCAGCGGCACGTCCCACCACCCTCCTCCTCTCTCCGCGCAAATTGGGGGTTCCCCCCTCCTCCCCTTCCCCGCCAACCCGGCGCCGCTGCATCCGTAGGGATGCTACACGGGCCAGGGTGAGGAGGTGCGGTCCAGCGCAGGGCTGGAGATTGCACCCCCACCGCTCCTCCGGATCATCGCGGCAGCGCGGGGGCTTCTTCTTTCCAGAGCCTGCCTACAGCTGCATTGAAGACGACAGCGGCAGCACACGGCAAAATATTTGGGATGGTCTGCGTGGGGCTGGTCACCGCCGCAGAGCACGGTATAAACACTGCAAAGGTATGAACCACCCTAACTCCGCCATTCAGGAGCCTGGGAAACACGAGCATTCCGCGCTCCTGTAAAACCGACCGAGGCATCTCTAAAGGGTGTGAGGCAGTTCTTGGAGTTGGGGAACTGCAATACTGTGTAACACAGGAATCGCCAACAAGTTGTGTCACAAGCTTAAGTCATTGCAGTTCTTAAGGCTACACACAAAAAATAATCAGTTGAAAATCAACACACATCAGATGTGTATGTAGAGGGCAGGAAAGGAGGAAAGGGGCCCTTTCTGAATTTAGGGCGATCAGCTGGGGAAAGGATCAAAGCAGAAATCTTGCACAGACTGACTCCTCACGCACAGCCAGCTCCCTGTCCAAGTCTGATCATGGTAGTTTTGCTTCGTGAAAATAAGCAGCTTGACAAGGAAAACCCTCTAACAATTCTGTCAAATGTCCAATTGCTTCATTCCCCCACCCAAAGCTTCCTCCCCACAAAAGCACAGCTATGCAGCCTTTGCATCCTGCAGGCAGCAAATCCACCTTGTGATGCTTCTCCCTACCTCCTTTCCAGCCACAGTCCCTGGGAGCATCCCCCTGCCCAGACTACCCATTGCTCAGCACTGTTCAGGTTTCTGCCTCCTCAGTTGCCTCAAAAGGTGTTCTGACCCTTTACATGGCTGCACTACCCCTGTGAAGAGGGGGTGGGGGGAAGAGCTGCACCTGGGAGTGAAGACGGCAAGGAAAAGTCTCAGGAGAAGCAAAACAGAAATTGCTTTAAGCACCATGAAAAAAAGCAAGCTGATGTCCATGAAAACATTATGTGGCAAGCTAACTACCATCTCACCAACCTAGGTTAAGCTCTGCCTTGCCCAGCATCAAGCTTTGGCAAACTTCTACCAGAGGGCTAGGTAAAAATGTCACCCCAGCACTCCAGGTTTAACAATTACCTTGGTTCTGAAATAAAATTACTAACTCTGCTTATAAGGAGCAATGGCTGACCTACCCTTATCAGGCAGCAAAGTTGCTGACTGCCACGTGGGCTGGGATTTCATTCAGCAAGTGGTGGCACAGGGAGGCTCAGGGAGCGTACCCTCTGGTCTCCTTCCAGGTTGGTCAGGTGCCTGCTGCATGTTCTCTGACATGAAACCTGACAACACGGGTGTTGTGACAGTTCTAGCACTCCTGCAAAGCACTGTCCACTCCAGCCCTGCCACGGGCAGGCAGACTAAAAGAGGGTTTTGCTCCATTAAGGAGCCAGCTCTTGGCAAAGGCTGAAGCAGCTGAAGCATAACGCTTCAAAAAAGCATGGAAGGGAGAGTCGTAGCCCAGCTGTTCCCCTCATTCTGTGGCAATACAGGAGCTGAAGTTTTCTCAGACTCTCCCAGACCGCTACTCTTTCCTCCAGCTCACTTGCTGTATTTTTCATCAAGCAAAAGGACAAAGGAACATGATGATATTATGATCAGAAGCAGTTCCAGGAAACCCCCATCCTTGGGCACACACACAGTGACCACCTGGAGGAATACAATGGGTATGTCCACATGGTCACCTACAATGGAGGCCCATGAATGTTTCTTGCCAAACGTAACCTCCTTCACCAAAGCCAAGGGCAGAGAGCACAGAGTATGTTGGGCACAGTGGCCTGCCACTGCCCTTACTCCTGCAGATCACTTCCAAGAATGAAAAGATGCAAAGACAAATGAAGTGAAAACAAGAAAAATTGCATATTCTCCCTAGGACTGCCGCACTGCCTTCCTGATCTGCCAAGACTTGGAAGCTGTCTTGACCTAATGGAAATAAGTGTGTTTTTTAGTATAAGGACATACTGCATTTAGCAAATGCCATCCCAGCTCACTTTGGACTCTTCCTTGCATCCTGCTGTGCATCAGCTGGCAGGTAAACAGCAAAGATCAGTTCACTCTGTACAGTAAATGAATTAATATGCTTCCTAAAAAGTGCAGTGAGCATAATGTGAATCGAGAGCCTGGTGGTCAGAGAAAGCACTTCTGCCCAAAATGGACCCAAATGACTCCCTCCTGATGCAAGCTGCTAGGAGCAGGGAGTATTTTAATCAGCTTTCAGATCTGGTCACCACAGCAGATACTGTACCATACCTACAAACCACAGTGACACAGCAAGTGACTTTAGCTGCTTCTTGCAGCAACTGCAAGAACAATCTGTGGCCACACTCCAGAAGGATGGAGCAGCCACAGGGAATAATAATCTTCAGATGCACCAGTCAGTCCTCTCACTCTGGCTCCCTCCTCACCTTATCACCACTTCCAAAAATAGCTTGCAGATTGTACAGAAAGGACGTGGACGAGGAGATACTGTTCCTGGAACTCTGAATTTCCACTTTAGTTGTCCTTGAGCCTTCCCCAAAATATTAGGCTTATGCCAGCCATTTATCCAGCAAGTGCAGCACATGCCAGCAGGTTGGATACTAGAGCTATGAGCACAGATATTTGCTGCTCTAGCAGTCTATTTTCCCACCAGTGAGTGTCTTACCTCTTCCTCAGTATCAATGGAATAGAACATCATGGATAGAGGAGATATGTTTTGCCATATCTCAGGCATCAGGTGCTGGCAGATAACCACTGCAGGACTCAGTTGTGGTACATTGCTCAGAAGATAACACAGAGGATCCTCAAACTGAATGGCCAAGATACTCCCAAGATTGTGCATGCTAAGCTGGGAAAGGACAGAAAAAGGAAAAAAGAAAAAAAAGAAAGGGGAAAAAAAAAAAGAAGAACGAAACCACTCCCACCTCTTTCTTTTGAAAGAATTATGGTAAGTAATGTAATTCTCATGTCTCAATGAAAAACATCTTTGTGGGTCAAATTTGAAAGGAAAGCTTTTTTCCAGGATGATGCTACTTTTTTTTCCCCTTTTGCCTTAACATGGCTCTAAAAATCCAGTGGGGATGCAGTTGGGTTCAAGGACTGCAATAGATGCCAGGTCTTACATCACCATTGCTTCTCCCAGCTTGTTACTGGGTTATCTATTGTCAGATGGGAATTTATTGAAGGTGACATTGCTTACAAATTGATCAAAATCAGCTTCAGTGAGGTGTCCTTCCAAAATATAAAAAGATGGATAAAATTCACTCAGTTGATCATTAATAACTTCAGTCTGTGAAATTGGTTATCTCCCTTTGACAGAGGAAATAGAGTTTGCAGATTGAACTGTTTTAATCCTATCTGAGAAGAAATATGACAGCCCTTCAAAGATACACCCAATTAACTATGTCTGTACCTTTTCAATAAAACTAATTCAAACAAAACCCTAGATTTATTTTGCTGAAAACCTGTGTACACAAAACAGAGGTCACTAAACAGAAGAAATAGTGATTACCTGTCAATTCATCTATCACAGATTTTTTTTTCTACTAGCCACAGGACCGGTTATGTGGGAATACTGTCCCAAGTGTAAAGGTTTGCGTTTTTGAAAGCCTGCAGAGTGGAACAAGCAGGAGCATCAGCGCTGGGAGAGGTGGGTATTTACTGGCTTACTCTCGTGTGCCCTCACTGTCCAGCATCAGGGGCAGTCCAGTGCAGGTGCTGCGAATCCAATGCACTGCCAGCGTGGACTTTCAGGCAAGCCCTGCCCATGTGTTGGTCAGCATAACCTGATCCCTGCCACAGCAATGGCCTAGGCTTGCATGTCAGCCACGTAGTGAGACCTCAGGAATATCTGAGGGAAACCAGCCCTGAAACAACAAGCAAATTTCCACACTCCTTCGATGCCAGATGGCAGGAGCGGATGTGTCCATGGAAACCCGGGTGGATTAGGCGTACTTTCAAACTTCTCAGCAGTGAAGTAGGCCACTGCGTTGCTCCGTTCTCCAAGACCACTTTGACCCACATGTCAAGAGCCATCTCTCTCTGCTGTCCCCACTTCATGGGAGGGGAGCCCCACAGCCAAACCCCAGGAGCTGGGCTGAGACACTGCTTCCCCTAGACCTTTCTAGCCTCATGGGCACCCTGGTCTGTCTGGTTTCTTCATCACGGGCCTGTAGTACCTGTGACACGCTGATTTTGCTTAGAGCATTGCAAGGCGCTCCTCTCCACAGTAGTGTGGGGAATAAATAAATTTCTATGCACCCCACACACGCAATTTCTGACTATCCTGGAGTATCTCAATGCACTTTGAGATAATCCGCAATTTTGCCAACTCCCTGCATATTTTTTATCTCCTGAGTTTTCCTTGGCCGTTCCCACATCATCCCTCATCAGCTACAAAATCCTCTTCTCTCCCCTGTTCTCCTGCCCAAAGTCCCCCAGTGTTCTGATGTCTACAAAACCAAAGCTTTTTATTCAACATTTTGAAATCCTTCGTCTCTCACTCACTCCCCCAAATCCTGCCCATGCAGACATGTTTGAAACAAATTGGTCCCCAAGGCTCTGACTAAATCTTTTCTTTGGACACGCTGTTCTTGCTGTGGTTAACAACTGTCCATTGTACCCTGTCAGACACACGCTGCCACCCCTGTTAGGACACAGGGGATGCTGCATCCACATAAAAGCATTTCATAATGCTGCCATTTACATAACAACTTTCTAAATTGTACATCGACAGATTTCCCCCAATCGTTACAGTAGGTGAATTAAATCTTCCACTAAACACCAGCAAATGGTGGTAATGACAACTCTTCTAAGTAGCACACCCCACAAAGCTCAGAAAATGGAAATCAATCACTCTTCTTTTTTTTTCCACCAGAACTGCTGAAAGAATTTATTACACACAGCTGTGACAGAAAATAAATAGATGACAAAATTGAGAAGAAATACACAAAAGTTAGGACCCATGTGGATGTATTCCTGCAGTTGCGATACAAAATGGGTCTTTGAGAGTCTTGTTTAGTAGCAGTGTTGCTGTGGCTGTGATGGTCTAAAGATATGTGAGGTGCAATAACTTCTATGGAGAAGCAATAACTTTTACTAGACCAGCTGATGTAGCTGAAAATACCAACACGCTTTTGGGCACATTGACCTGAAGAAGAGATTCCATGCTTGAAAATTAATCTGGTTTTTTCCTTATTACATCTGCTGGTCTAATAAAAGATATTGCAGTTTTCTGCATTTCTTAACTCTTTGATGTTCATTGGCAACTAGTAACCACACATAATGGTTTTTCAGCCACTTACTTGCTTTTCCAATGAGGACTGAAAATAGATGTGGAATCCAGGAAAACAAGAGGATGAAATCCTTGTGCCAGTGGACATATGGCCACTTTTCTTAATCTTGGTATCACTAATGGTACAGGTATTAATAGTGGTATCAATAACTTGCAAAAATAACTTTTAATCCAGTAAGTTACCTACAAAGGCCAGAGATATCCCAGGTAATGGTGAAAGCACTGGGGATATTCAGGACAGTCTGGAGAGAATGGGACAGGAAGTTCCACATGCAGCAAACATCAGCTTTCCAAGCCCACAGAGCAACATAGGTATCTCTCTAACATGTTCAGAGCTGTTTCCAGTCCCAGATGGTTGCTTGGCTCAGAGACTGCACTGTCTATGTTACTCTGCAGCTGGGAAAAGCATCTCTGTTGGACTGATGGAGGAGAGAGCTCAGATCTTTGATATCCACAGTGAGATAGGTACCCACGGATGAGATAGGTGACCTATGCAATGATGAGGGGGATATATTTTACTGGCCTAAAGGTCAATTTGGGCAATTTCTCCCCTATAAAGCATGATGGTACTTACTAACACCACACTGAAGTAGCTCTTAAATACACCTCACCCCTGCTCTCAGTGTTTTCATGGGACAAATGTTCAGCATCCTCTGAGTCTGACTGAATCCTTCAACCCAGGGAGCAAAGGCATCCCAAGGGTGAGTCCTACAAAATCTCGGCAGCCATGTGGCAGCAAATGAAGTCTTCTGTTTAGAAGCAACGTAAGAATGATGTAATATCAGAACAAAACTGAGCTTGCACTTTGACATGACCTGCTGGCTAACATTTCTAATTTCCCATGCTCCACTTCAGACTCAAACCTCTCCTTGTTGCAGCATTTGCTATGCTGCTGGGAAGCTGCTCAGAGCCCATGCCAGCTGATCTCCCTTTCATCTGTCCTGCAAGAAGTTGAAACCATCCTCTAAATCACTGCTGACAGGAATGCAAGTTCCCAAGCTATTATTGACAGCATTTCTTGCTGTTGCCTAGTGCTAGCCATGGGCCACACGGTATTTACGAGAGCATACGGCACCTGAAGAGTTAATAGTGTCTTGGATGTGCACAAATTTAGCTCTGCTGAACATACTGCACTGGCACAATATGACATGGATGCCTATGCAAGGCAGGGTGTATATAATTCACGCTTGCCTGGACCAGAAAGGATTTGTTTCACAGCAAAAAGACAGAGAGCAGAACTGTCTTCTCCTCGAAACCCTACCGTGCTCCCTACATAATGAAACAGCCATCAGGTGAGTCCATCAGCTAGGATTTAAGCCAGAGGAAGAAGTCATCAGAGCTGACTTAAGGACAGCAGGAAGGATTAAACTCTGCCCTCACCAGACTTGAGAGCCAGGATGTCATATGGGACTGAATCAACAGCCACAGTTGGAGAGTTAAAAAATAGCTCCATGTATAACATAAGCCAGATCTGCACCTCCCACCACTGTCAGACAGCAACAAAAGGTGAATTTTCAAGACGTGTTCACCAATGCTCTTTCTAATGCTCATTTAGGGATTTTAACTCCAGGGTCAACGCCAATTAACTAACATGGGTCAGAGTAAAGAGTCTCTCTCCATTTTGCACATGAGCTTTTAAGTAAGTTGGCAAGTAGGATTCTTAAGCACCTTTTTGATGCTCACATAAGCAGCCCAGACACTGTAGTTCCAAGTAAAGACAAATGCCAGAAGGTTTTGTTGCTGAATCTACTCCCAATCAATTTCTGCTTCCCTCTATGTATATAGCAAGGCATTTTCTCCTCCCTCCACTGCACAAAATGGTCATTATAAACTGGCAATTACAGCACAAACACTAAAAACTCTACAGGGTCATAGAAGGTAGTGTCCTCGCAGTCCAAATCTTGTTTTCTCCAGGACAACACAGACATGCAGCTGTAGTCCAACTACTTGCCTTTAATTGTGAATGCAGGACTTCAGTCTCCAGAGCAGAGTTGTCAGCCCTGCACCTTCCCTCATGCCTGCCTTCATTTCATGGTGCTTAAAAAATGTATGCTCAAAAAGCAAAGTTGAGTTGTCTAAGTGTCTTTTAATTAGAACTCAAATCAAAAGAGGTGGGGGGAAAATGAAGGAAAAGCATAAAGTGATTCAACATTTCCAAGTTAATTTCCTGGACCTTTCCCCCACTCCCTCCACCCCTTTTATTTTTTTTTTTTTTCTCTAAGTCTACCAAGACAACAGCCCCTTTTGGGCCAGCTGGACGGAAGAGTGCTGTCTGTAAAGAACTGCATTGGGACTGCCAGTTCGTTTCACCCTGGTGGCACTGATTTATAGCAGTGCCTGGTCAAGGATTAAGCCCTTCATCAAATTTTAACAGCCCTTGTCCCTTTAACAGTCCGATTTCAAGCAGGAACCCTTCCTGGACCCTGGATGTCTCTATGGTAACACAACAAGATCATTTTGTTCTAGCTCACAGCATTGTGTGCATATTGAAAAGCACAGTTAAGATATTTTGAAGTGGAGAGTCCAGATCAGCCAATTCTGAAGCCCTGCAAGAAAAAATGATTATGCAAATTAAACTCCTAGAGGTGAATGGCAATGAATACTTTCAACAAAGACGGTTACAGTATAAGAAATGAGAGCAGCAGTCTCAGCAAGGTGCCTCACTCAGCAGTACAAAACACACTACACCAGTTGCCTTTCTTTTTGCTTATTTTAGCAAAATGGTCTGGGACAGAACAGGTCACACTGACGAAAGCATTTCTGGGTTTTGTAGCTGTTGCTGCAGTACAGCCAAGACTGAGCATAGCTGCTGCATGCAGAAATCAAGTCTCCAGGAATCATAACAGCATCCCTCTCACATTAAGAGGAAGGAAATAAAGATGCATCACTGAGTTCAGGACTGGACTAGAAGAGGTAATAACTTAAAAGTCTGCTTGATTCCTGCCTTAGAGGAAAATTTCCCCTAGTGCAAATTGACTTGTGGCTGGCAGCAGTTTGTGGTATCTCTCACTTGCCAGCTTCTCCAGAAAACATCACAAGAGGAGGTTGGTCCTACGGAATACCGCAACCTGGAATGGCAGAATGTCTCATGCCAGAGGCCTAAGGAAGTTATTACTTCTTTCACTGATTGTTTCTCTTTTATTTTTTCATGGCTATCATTCACTTGCTCACAAGGCCGATTGCCGCGTCCTGCCCATTGGCCACGACAACCCCACCCAGCACTACAGGCTGGGGGAAGAGCGGATGGAAAGCTGCCCAGCGGAAGAGGAGCTGGGGGTGCTGGTCAACAGTGGCTGCACATGAGCCAGTGTGTGCCCAAGAGGTCAAGAAGGCCAATGGCATCCTGGCCTGTGTCAGAAATAGTGTGGCCAGCAGGACCAGGACAGTGATTGTTCCCCTGTGCTCAGCACTGGTGAGGCCACACCTCGAGTGCTGTGTCCAGTTCTGAGCCCCTCACTGCCAAAAGGATACTGAGGTGCTGGAGAGTGCCCAGAGAAGGGCAACGGAGCTAGGGAACAGTCTAGAGAGTGAGTCCTATGAGGAGTGGCTGAGGGAGCTGGGGGTGTTTAGCCTGGAGAAAAGGAGGCCCAGGGGTGACCTTATCACTCTCTACAACTCCCTGATAGGAGGCTGTAGCCAGGTGGGGGTCGGTCTTTTCTCTCAGGCAACCAGTGACAGGAGAGGACACAGCCTTAGGCTGTGCCAGGGGAGGTTCAGGTTGGACATCGGGAAGATATCCCTTTCACAGAAAGGGTTGTCAAGCACTGGGATGGGCTGCCCAGGGAAGTGGTGGAGTCACCACTCCAGAGTTGTTCTAGAAAAAATGGGATGTGGCACCTTGCATCATGGTTTAGTTGACAAGGTTGTTCAGCCAAAGGTTGGACTCAATGGTCTTGGAGGTCTTGTCCAAATGATTCTGCTAAGTGCCACAGTTGCACTCAAACCCTTGCTTACAGACAATAAAGAAACAAGGATTATATGCAAACCTAGGAATTTGCTGTTAGTGCAATTGAAATCATAACAGTCTAATTAAGAAATATTATTTATCTAGACCTAATTATTAGATGCAAAAAAAAAAAAAAAAAAAAAAAAAACTATTTTTTGGAAAAAAATAGAAAAAAAAAANGACTATTATCTGGAAAAAATCTGAGTAATAATACAGTTGAAATCGGTTTCCATGCTTCCTGGCAAATATCCCATCTTTCTCTTTGCAGGGAAGAACGCAATGCTGATATATTCTTCCTCCTCCATCTAAGATCTGTATGGAGCAGGGTTTATACATTTTTTTACCAACATTTTATATTTCACTCCTCTTTCTTTGGCCTGCAAGTCTGCACTGCATCCAGATTTACTACACATGGAGAATTTTTACGTATATTGAATTTAGTTCTTTTTTTTTTCTTTTTTAATACTTGTTTTGTCCAGCTCTCATGTCCCCATTTCTTTGTCTGTTCACTAGTGAGCTGTTTGTAGAGCTGATGTCTACACTGGTATCCTGCACCTCCTTTCTCATCACCCCATGCCTCTCCCCTGCACTGCATCCTCTGTCCCTTCTTTCAAGGCCTCTGTTATCACGCCATGCCTGCATTTCCCTCTACTGTATCAATATGAGGAGCAGGGAACACATGACCTCATCTGAGCTTGTCTTTTTGAAAACAGGGGCTCCCCAAATGATACAAAGTAGTAGCAGATGCGTGTTGGTCAGCCAGAGAGAGCATGTTCAGCTGAGGGAACACGCAGTACTCCAAATCCAGCTAGAGGACTACAGAGGATCAGACTTTCAGGAAACCAACAGGAGTTTTCAGTGTGGTAGAACAGATTCAACTCAATTTAGCTAAATTAAAGCCTTAATAAAAAATTCACTTTTTTCTTCATCCGCCTGCTCTTCAAAGGCATGTGGACCAACCTGTGGGGGGGGCTTCATTACCAGTGGGCCCTTGGGTGCAACTAGAATATGAATATGAAATAATTCTGAGGAGTCCTAGTTACTGCCCCCAGTGTTGTCCACTTAGCCTAGACACATCTGAAAGTGAGCACAGTACTGAACCAAGTTTTTCAACCGAAATTCTACCAAAACTGTTTTTTCCTCACATTGCATCTTTTTGTCGAGAGATTCCAGTTCAGCTTCTATATTTGAGCTTCTCAAATATAGATAAAGCTTGAGAGGCTTTTTTCTTAAAACTTTGATGGAAAAGCGTTGTCTATAAGGAAACTAAGTTCAACAAAAGTAATTTAAAAACCCAAGTAACCCTCACTTCAAAAAAATAAATAGCAAATTAACAATTTCAGCAGGGTCAGCATTTAACTCAGATTAGGTTGCTTGGAGCTCTGATCAGTCAATTCTTCAAAATGTACAAGGACACAAATCCAAAACTTCTCTGAGCTTCTCCACTAATTAACCTCAGTAAAAAGGATCTACCGCCATTTTCTTTATGACTTTCACACGTATATCGTAAGACAAGTGTCTGTTCCCTTATCCCCTCTCTCCTTCAGGCTGAAGAAGCCCAGCTTCCTGAGCTTCTCCTTGTTTTCTTGCGATAATGGATCAAGGCCTCTACATCCCTGAACCAGTATTTGAGCTCAATCCGATTTAATCACAGGATGACAGCAAGCTCCTTCTGATAACAGGGCATGCTAACCAAAGCAAGTGTTCTCAGAGTAGCATCTGCACAAACATAGTTTAACAACTTAAAGTGCCTGTAGGGCAGGAAAGGTCCAAAAGACTTCTCTGGACATGCCACCATTTGAAAGATGATGTGGGTACTGCTGAATTTGGGACTGGGCTTACACTTGTGTGTAAGGTTGTATTTGCTGGTGTGTAAAGTTACATTTGAGCACCTCACATGGCCTCCTGATCCTCTCTCTAGTGGTTCAAAGCAGCTTTTTTTCTGAAGTTATCCTCCCCCATCCAATCAACTCACAGTTTAAGACAGCACAGATTTCTTCTGAGTATAGAAATATCAGCTCCAGTTACCACGGATACTATTTTCTATAATGATTTCCAGGAGGCGTCATCTCCAAGGATGAATCCCTCTCCCAAAAGAGAAAAAAAGCAGCTGGCTTTCTCTAGGAAATCAAACAGCTACAAACCAGATTTTTCTGAGGCATCTCATAAAATGGATCTTGATGTTATGAAAGAGAAAAGAGCACAGTCCTTATCCATACCGGGGTCCCAGAGTGACTCAGACAAATTACACTGTTGATTCTTTCCTCCTTAGCCCCATTTTCATTACTGACATGTTGGTAGTAAGGAAATCAGAAGACTGTACAATAATGTATTCATATTGTTGAATTGAAAGTTTAAAAGCTTCCCCATTTGATTAAGTAAATGCAGCAGGTAATGTGCAATCAAGGGCCAAAATATTCCTTGGCCTGCAGCCCAATAAATGAATCCTTAAGGAGCTGGCATCTCACTTCCACACAAATATAGCTCTCTGCTCATTACCAATCCAGTCTGAAATACTGGGGAAGGCTACAGGAAAACAGACACCTGGCAGAGATGCTAAGCTAGTTTCCTGCATTTTGATTTATGCAGTGATACTTCCGAAATCACTAACAAAGGGAGCACAAGCTCTGCGGCGAGCAGCAGCCCCAAGGTGTGACAGAGGTGCACAGCAGAGCTCCTACAAGAGCCTTGCAAGCCCTACAGGTAGGACAGCAAAGTCCTCGGTGCCATGACAGCAACATGGGGTTTTGAGTGACTTCCACTTCAGAGTCACTGGCAGGGTCCCCCCCCACAGTGTAAAGGTGCCACAGTCCATTTTGAGCCTGCTTTCCCTAGGCTGTTTGGTGTTGAGAGATGGGCCCACAGCAAGGGCAGCTGATGTCCTTACAGGAAGCAGAAGCTCCAGCCTAGCTAGCTTCCTTCATCACTTGGGTCACGTCTACAACGAGGCGCATTAACCTGTTCCTGCCTGGGACAGACCTCTTCCTTCACAGGCAAATTCCCTTTCTCTTCTATAGTTTTGTCTCACAGTTTCAGTTCACTGGAAGGATGCAACCCACACATCCCTCATGGGCAAAGCTCTGGTGACCCTGGCATCCAAACTCCACATCATCTACAGCATCACTAGACATCTGCCTTTGCAATGCTTGTCCTGTCTTCTCAGCTTATTTCTCCTTGGAATCAAACTTGGCCTCCATGAAGGAATGGCTGCAAAGACAGAAACTGGGACATTTATGGAAATAGTCAGGTAGTCATTAAGCTTGAAAGCTTCAATAGTTCAATATTTCACCAGTGAGCAGGATTGCCTCCCAAAATAGTCTCAACATTATTCAGATTTCTCTTTCACATTGTACTTTTATTTCTGTATTTCTGTTTGTGTGCAGTGCCGAGCACACTATAGCTGACATTCGGGTTTGGTATTCCTAGGCTCTACAGTTGTAGAAATAAAGAATGTGATATGCCTAATTGAAGGTGTGATCCAGGCCATAAATTATACAGTCCTGTCAAAACTGAATTAATCATGTACCTTTCACCAGCTCAGCTGTACTCTACCCATTAATTCATCTTCACCAAGAGGTATTCTAGTGTTACAAATAACTCATCGGTTTCAAAGGCATTTCTCCCAAAACTATCCCCACTCAGGACAGACAAGATTCAGATTCAGCCTTGGGCGAGTGATGCTTTTCTAGGCATAAAAACCCTGTACAACAAAAACCCTCTCATCTTTAATGCCTGGTGGTTGTGAAGGGATAGAAATAGGAGCCTCACGCTATTAGAGAAGGGCAATTCCCAGCTGCACAAAGGGGACATATGTCCTGAAAAGACTCGTGATTTTAATGCTATGACTTTCTCTGCATAGAAATGCATTTGAGTAATTTTTAAATGGTTGCACAGCTAATTCCCTTTGAATTCCATATAGTTGGATTCATTGAAATTGAGGCAACTTTGTTCGCAGTAGTAGTATTGTTGTAGTTGTGAACTCTTTAGGTTGTAGCTGAGACGTTTCTAGGGAAAGGAACTAATTTTTATTAGATCAGCTAAGAGATGAAAAAATATATCAGATAATAATCTTTCACAAAGCCTTCAAGATTAAAAAAAAAGAATCTCTGGATTTGAACACTGGGGAGCCAAGGAGGAATGAATTCTTCCAAACAACATTTTAAATTCACTACATTATTCCAGTTGGTTTGTTTTTGTATTTTTTTCCAGGTAGGTGGCATGCAGTGGGCTAAAAAGTTACCAGGGCTCCTTCAGGATGAGCCACAGAAACAACTTGTACTTCAGGACACATTAGGAACAACTCTCTTGTCAACTCATTCCAAAACAAAGCTTACCTGGCATGCAACTTGCTCCCATCCACACATTGCACCACAGCGAAGACTTTCCAGCTGTCAGCTGGCACCTGCAGGTCACTCTTAGATGAGAGAACAAGCAGTTACATCCAAAGAAAACCTTTACTTCTGGAGTTTTGTCACTTTTTTTAGGTGGTTTGGTTTTTTCCCCTAGCTGTTTCTAAAAAAATAAAAGATAAAAATTAACGCAACAAGTGATGACATGAAGAGGAGTGTTATGTACTGAAGAAGCTGGAAGAACAGCTAAAGCAGCAGAATGTCACAGCTTCAGCTGGGAGCAAGCCAGGATTGCCAGTCCTAACTTCCGCAGCAGTTGGAAAGTACATAACATACACAGTTTAATGTTTCTCCAAAAGAGAACAAGCTCAGCGCTCCCTAACCTTTGGAAGAAGCAAAATGGGCTGCTTCTTAGGGTTGGTGATGGCCGGAAGAGCAACACTTGTTACAGAAACAATGTGCCATTAGGAAGGAAAGGCAAGAGGGGTTAACTGGGGAAGATCACTTAAGTGTGCCCACAAGCAACCTGAGCCAAACATTTTTAGGTCTCTTCCGAACATAAGATATTAGCAATCCCTGATAACTCTGCATCCCTTGGGCTCTACAGGCATTTTAACACCACAAAGAGGGGACGAAAATCTCTCATTCAATATAATCTTTGAGCTGAATTAAACTCCAAGAGGCCCACTGGAGACAGACAAAGGTAGAGGTAAAAATCACCTCCCTCGGTGCTCTAGAGCTCAAAAAACTTCTCAGGCTGACTGGGAAAGCACTGCCCCAACTTGGGACTTAGACAGGTCTGCAAAGGCTGGCTCAGATCGGTCACCAGTGAGTGCCAAACAGGCACAGTGAAACAAGGCAGAGCCAAGTCCTCACCAGCACATCGAGAGAGAAGGCACTCAGCCATCCTTTACAGAAGCAGATAGTGTAGTAAAGCTTATCTGGGATGGAAGAACATCAAAACCCGTCACAAGAGTCAAGCCTTTTTTTAATTTGCTTTTACTGCTTTTTCAGCAGACCTGCTGCCACCAGAGGAAGACCCAAAACTGTGTCACAGTCGGCCCTGTTTATATAATAACACCCAGCAGCAGGACTGCAAAGGAAAACTTTGAGGCCCTGCCACTTGCCTCTATTAACAGCATTTCCTCATTTAGCTCTCACATGTTTCCTAGCAACATCCTTGCATTGCACATTAACACGTTCATTAGATTTTGCACAAGCACCTGTAGAATAGTCAGAGCTGAAAAACTTTGCTTTCATGTTGACTCAAAGGGGAAATCAATTTGCTTCAAGCAAACCCTTTCAGGTCAGCAAAGGCTACCAACACACTTATGACATGCTTGTGAAGCCATGCAGCTCCTAGTGAAGGAAGAACCCACTGCATTCAATTTCATTATTGGCATTTTCCATGTAGGAAAGCAGTGGGTAATCCTCTCCCTGCAGCTTTCAAAGAAGGCAAATGTCAATACACAGCATAATGCTCTGAATAACACAGAAAGAAGTCCAAGTAGACAGGCAGACACTGGACAAAGGGTCAAAATGTGCAATAATTCACTGCTACACAACCTGTGTCAAACTCTCCATGTGTCTAATATCTGCCTGTTCAGGCAGATGGATGCTACCCTTCTTTCTCACTGCCTGTGACAGTGGCTTTCTTGCCCGCAGCAGTTAGTCGATTGGTTCACCTTCCCCAGCACCATCTCAGTGAGTCCACCATGGAGGAAGGACTTGTCCCAGTCTGCCAAGTGGGTTCAAACTTCACACTTCACGCACCCACAGTGTCTGCACACCAGGGAGATGGGGATTCACTAAGTGCCCAGAGCAAAACCTCAGTAACTAACAGGAATGGAAAATCATCCTTGATAAATCTCACTTGCAGCAGTGACACAGGGAAAAATAAAACCCTGGGCTGGGGCGGGGCAGGGCAGAAATCATGCCAAGTTCCTCATACCATTAAGGTACACCAGCACCTCCCAGGAATAGCAGCAGCATTTACCTACCACATCTGCCGTGTGAGTAACACAGACCTGCATGACTGACTTGGTCTGAAATGACTTGGAGGCTCCTAGACAAACAAGGAGCATTTGGGACATCCCTAAAGGTGATCTGGAGGGCTTGGAGGTCACAATACTCCCAGTCCTCCTCACCCTGCACTCCCATTTCCCTTCTCTGCAGCAGTAAGTTGAACCGCAATTTTTCACTTGTCTGAAAAGTGACTTGGAGCATGCTTTGAAGCCCAAGCGTACCCGATATCCTTCCCTGATGAAGCTTCATGCAGTGGAGACACGCATGGTGCGAGAAAATTGCCTTGAGCCAAAATGTACACTTTGGGGAGGCTGCTTTGCTTTTGAGGCAAACACAGCCTGGTCTTGCCTGCTGCCTAAAAAGCGGTCATGAGAAGCATCCCAATTTCTTGCTGCCTTTCAAACGGGGTCCCCAGCCCTGGTAAAAGCTAATGCCAGTGTGCAGAGCTCCTCCAGACTCGGAGGGAAGCTGGTGCCTCGCAGGGCTGTGCCCTGCAGCAGGGAAGCGGCAGGGAGCTGGAGCAAAGCCACTGCTGGAAAGCGTGCATCTCTCTGATTAATGCTCTCAGGCTGCCTGTTGACAAAAGCAGCAAGAGGATTTGTAATGCCTAAGCTTATCATCATCACGCTCCGAGAAAATCCTTCTCCAAGAAGCAGTGTAAATAAGTAAAGTTTTACAAGTTAGTGGACGCTCTTAATTGAGTAGCCCTTGTAAATTAATAACATTGAAGTAAATGTGCAAAGACTTTGCCGACTTTCTAAAAGATGTCTAATAAGGTCCAGGTTTACTAAAGTGCCCAAAGGAGCAGGTCCCCAAACCTTTCTGTAATTTGTTGAGACACTAATGATAGTTAACTTCTAGTGGTTTATTCAAGAACATGAGTATGAGGACAGCAGAACCACCAGTAAGTCTTCCCTCCAGACCCAGCCGGGTGCCAGTCCTTCCATTCCTACTACCTGCAGTCCTGCAGGAAAGGGTGGGGGGGTGTCTCCTTCCTTTAGCTGGCCCCAGTGAAAACCATCCTTGGAGCACCTTTCAGAGCCAAAGCAAGAAGCCCCAGGTATCTGTGTACCACCGTTCCTGCCTGAGGGCTTCATATCTCACATCCTTCCATCCTGAGCAAATGTGTTTAATAGTTTTGCCGTAGCTAAAACACGAAAAAATACTTTGTTTCCATTTCTCTTGCACTTTTTGCTTTGCTTTCTCCCGTTCCAGACATTAACAGCTTGGTTTCACTGAGAAGAAGCTGTAGTTGGGTGAATAATGCAGAGTGAATATACTTTTTTATTTCTTTAAATGAACTTTTTCCTTCTTTGCTCATGGACACTGACAGAAGTTCCTGCTACCGCATTGACTGTTTGAATCTATTAGGTCACCCACACTGTATTTATTTTGACTTTAATGGCTGTGAATACTCACATGTCCTCAGTAATGTCGCTCAGAGCTTGCCTACCCTTAAAATTGTGCTGGTATAATATGCATTTAGTTGAAGCCCCTCCCTTCACTTGTACTCTACAGGATTGAGAAAAGCTTATGATGATTCAAGTTAAGTCTGTAAGGAAATTATGAATTAAAAAGCAGATGTAAAACACTTTTAGACTAACATGAGAGAGCTCAGGGAGAGGATTGTGACGCTTTAACTAACCCAGGGTAAGGCTGTGAGTGAGAAAGGCCTCAGGCAATGAAGAGGTGCCTTCCCTCAGGTTCAGCCATGCCAGCGGAAGAGCAGATGTACCTCAGAATCCCTGAGGTACAGCATGCCTCTGCAGGGATGGAGCTTGCACAGCACTGCTGGGAGACCAGTCCACAGGAACCTCCCAAATCCAAGCTACAGATTCAACACATTACTTGAAGCCATCAGAATGGCTGATGTGAGCTAAGCTTGAGGATTTTGCACAACTTGGATGTGGGAGGGAAACTTGAATAGCTTCCCCCACAGATTGTGCAGGGCTGGAAACTTCCAACAGGGCAGCAGTGCTGGTGAGGTGGGACAGCCATCCTTTCAGCACCATGGGGCCGTTACGTGCTTGTGTAAAAATGGCTAAAAATGGCCATGCCTTTCTAAGTTGTGGGCAGTTTTGGTCAGTGAAATACACGTGATTTGTGGAAAAAAGTACCAGAGCAGCCCTCGCGTGTGCACCTTTCTCAGGATGAGACAGCCCCAGCCCAGGCAGTAGCCTGATATGTACAGAGAGACCCAGGCAGAGGTGCATTCCCACCTCATGCAGCATGATCAGCACTGTGCAAACACACACCCCCCTCCACACCCCCCTCCACACAGGGCTGTGAGGCTGCTCCCCATGCTCACAGCTCCTCAAGCTCTCCCAACAAGGAAATGGATGCTAGGACCCATGGAGCAGTGATGCCTGCTGGGTTCTGGTCTCCTATAAATTCATTGGAAATTCACCACCCAGAGGGCAGCCAGACCTGCTGCTACCACAGACAGCAAGCATTTTGTGCAGCCTGGTGACACTGAGTCTAGCAATCTCTAGGACTCTAGACTAGGACCTGTTGAAGGTAGTATAGCGAAGGGAAAATGAATGGACATGGGGTCAGGGACTGATATCTGAGCTATGCTTCTCATAGCCCCCAAATCTCATTCCCTTTGCCCTCTTACACCTTGGATATGTGCAGTAAGTTTCAGATCAAACCCAAAGTGAGAGAGAAGGGCTTGTTTACACAAATCAAGTCTTCCACAGCACAGCAGAACATCTCTCTTTTCCCTGACCACAAGAGAGAGAGATAATAAGCAATGCTGTGACATTTTGAAGAGTATGGAGTAGGATGGAGATGAAGGACACAATGCACAAGACCGTGGCACTGTTCTTTCAGGGGTCAGCTGAGCTTTGGCTGACAGACAGCAACCACGATGCACAGATTGCTGCAGATCAGAGGGGCTGTCACTGGCTAACAATAGCCCAGCTTTCTTTTCCACAAATAGGTATAGTGTGCAGGAGGCCATGACTGTCTTGCTGCCTCCTACAACCTCCTGGCCTGGGTAACCCTGTGCCTAGACCAACCCCTGAACTTGGAACTTGCTGGTGCAGTGCAAAGAGCCTGACAGTGCAGGAAGCTACTGCCATCACAGCTACCAAAACATCTGCTGCAGGCAGGCCTTTGTCCCTTAAGGAGTGGCATGGCCCTCACAAAACCATCCTTCTTTTTTCTCCTCTCTGTTCTCCTCTCTGAGTCCCTGGTCTCTTCTCTGCTTCTTGGTGCAGCGCAGCTCATGATCCACTCCCCAGAGGAGTCCCAGAGGAGCACTCCTGCACTGAGCCCAGCACAGAAATCAGGAGTGAGATCATCAACACCGCAACGGGATGTGCAATCTGTGCATTCAAAACAGGAGAAAAATATCCCTTTTATCCTACCAGCAGCCAAACTTACTTCTGAGCTTCTTAAGCTAGAGATACCATGCCATGGCAAGGTCTTGTTCTTAATATTTAAATATGAGTAACATGCCCTTGGCAAGTAAGTGCCTGTCTGGTAGAACAAAGAGATTTTTTTGCCAATCATCAAGCAGAGGTGGTATTTTACTTGCATGCATCCCCAAGACAGCACAAAAAAATGCTCCTGAACTTTGGGCCATATTTAAGTGTCAAAGCCAGTTCTCTGCAAGTGCAATTCTATTCCAGGCTCGTGGCATCTGCAGACTTACAAGCTGATATGCCACAGGAGAGCACAGAGGAGGAGACGTTCATATAGGGGGAAGTATGCACTCACAATGCATCCACACTGTGCAGCTGCACTGTGTATTATTAGACTAGCTTCTCATTTTATTAAATCAGATCACTGCAGAAAGGAAAGAGCTCAGATGCGACGGTCTAATGAAACATCAAAATATGAAAGTTGCTTGCTTTAAGGAAAAAAAAAAAGCATGAAAGCTGCTGATAAATCCCACAAAATTGATTGGTATATGAAAACATTCAAGTAAATAGATATAAAGGTGAACGAAATGGTGAGAAACAGCTGCTAAAGGTGCTCATAGATAGAATGAAATAAGATAAAGAAGCAACTCAGTAGTGCTTCTCTCCTCCCTGAGGAGCTCAACGAAGCCCCAGAGTTCCTCATAGCCTTATGCTTCAGGTAACCAGGACCCTAAGCCAAGCCAAATCCCAGGGCTGTCCTAGCTCTCACGAAAGCCATGCCATGCCCTTTGCTGCTGGTTAAATCTCCTGCTTGGCTTATTTGGGGAACAGGTCTTTGCTGTCCTTTCGCTGGATCTCAGTGCAAGGGGACTGTGGCAAGAGCAGGTGACACAGGTCAGCCTCTTCTGCTCACAGCCGTCCAGTGCCCCACAGCCCCTGCCAGGAAAGCAAATCAAACTTCTCCAGGAAAGTGAGGCACCACGCTTCCCCAGTTCTCATGCTACCAGCTGGTCTAATTTCTCTTGACATTTCTTCCGTAACAGCAACTGCAATGTGTCAGAATTAATTAAGCCAAGCAGTGGGCAAGTCTCAAAGGAGAACACACATCTGCCGTGACCTACCCCCACCTAAAAGCCAAGGAGCCTTTCCTGCCAAGGGGATGGAAGGGAAAAGGGAGAAGGAAGCAGGGATGGTGATGCATCATCCAGTGGAAGAAGCACAGTGAGCAGCCTTGAACGGCCAGGGTTCAGATGAACACCGGCACAGCTACAGGACTCCAGCTCAGAGCAAGCACCTTGGGCCTTGTTGTTTAGTCATTCAGATAGACCCGGGCAGATTTTGCAAGGTGTGCACCAAGGTAGAACACAATTAAGGCTACTTCTCCCCAAATTGGAACACGAGACAGAGTTTGTTGGAAGATTGCCAGTGAGAGGGTCAGAGATCAGTGTGTGTCTGTGGTCTGCAGACAGGGCTGACCTTCTGTTCACAGCCCAAGTGGTGGCCTAGCAGTGAGGAGCACAGCTATGCTTCTCAGTTTTAGGTTGGGAAGGAAAATGGATCCCCAGTATGACTAAAAACCAACACATCTGGCAACAACAGCACGAGACATTAAGTGCACAGCAGCTGCTTTCCGTGAAGTCAACTCTCCCTTCCTGGCTGTGGCCAGGAGAGGAGTTTGCACCAGAGCGCGTACAGCAGCAAAGGATGCTCCTATCTCTGGATAGGTGAAGTAGCCAAGCAGTGGCACAATATTCAGCCATTTCCCTGAGGCCTCTTTGGAAGGCGAGACATGGATCAGCCCCTCAGCTTAGTGGGTCTCAGTGGCAGTCATCTTGGTCACTAACAAGAGAAGGTGACACTTGGGAATGCCAGGATGTTCTCACTTCCCCTTTTTTTCAGTTGCTTCTTTCAGTCCCAGCCCTGCTGCTTCTTCCAGTTCCAGCCCTGCTGCCACACCTTCCATGCCTCCAGTAGTCAGATGAGGAGCCATAGGTAGTCTCCTCTGTGCTTTAAGCATTAATTCACACAAGCTGAACTCTGTCATTTTCATCAAGTGGTAGGTGGCTCAGTAATAAGAGACATTCCCACAATTATCATAATGTTTTCAGGCAGGAAAGGTATATTTTAGTTATAAAAAGAAGCTGTCTCAGTAACTGGCACTACACGTAAGATAGAGATGTCACAACATCCTGTACAGACATAATTACCTAACTACTAGTGTTGGTTGATTATCAAAAATCCTGATCCATGAACCAGCCTTCTGCTCGACTCACTCTGCATGATGATGTTGTCTGTCAGTGTCTGGGTAACTGTGGAAATACTGGGCTGAATGTCTTCTAATTTTAGCTAAGATTTACATTTGTCCAAAAAACTTTAACAACAGTATATTTATTATCGTGCTCTTAAAATTAATCTTATCATCAGAGACCACCAAGAGAGATTGTTGCATAACCAAGGAGGCCAGCTGAAGACAGAATGATGAAGAATGCATTGCAAAACCTGAAACTTATTAGTTAAATTTGTTTATTAATAACATTTGAGAAAATCTACTGGGAGAAAAACAGGATTGAGACACAATTCATGCACAGAAAAAAGAGTGTTATATAAGCACTGCACCATTGAGCCCACTTTACTAGGTAGTAATACAAGAACAACAATCTCTCAGCTGTGTTGTACAGATGTTACAATGAGGGGTGTTAAAGGGTTTGACCTTATTTGATATACTCTGCATTCTTCAAGTGCTAAGACAAAGTCTCAGATGAGATACTCAGCCATATTTCTGCTCCTTTTCTATCAAAATAAGGATAACTGTTTGCCAGAAGATACACCAATCAAGCCAGGCTGGGTACAGAAAAGGATAGGTTTCTTCTATACATGCTGTTCTCGCAAACATCCAAAGCTGTGGATTCTCTCTCTGACACATTCTTGATATATATTGGCCTATATATTATGAATACAGATATTATAACGGTGTATACAACCCATTCCAGTAAATCTCTCATGCTCAGACATCTCTAAATATATCTGGATTGCAAAATTCAAGCCTGGCTCCAAATCTAAGTCCTTCCCTGCCCCACCACTGATGAAGAGCCCCATGTCTGTCAGGGTTCATAATGAAGAGGCACTATATCTCCAGAGACATGGCATGCAATTCTCAAGGTCACTGTTTGTCCTTAGGCATAGTCCATCTGCATCCACACCCCACAGCTTATTGCACTTTAAGCCTGTCCACATGGTAAGTGGTTTTCTAATACCAGCCATAATTTTGCACCCAGTTGGCATGTGGAAGGCTATATTAAGCCCAGACGATTAATGCCGTCTTTGCTGAGAAGCAAGAAAATAGTTTCTGTGCTATTATACTTTGTCAGCTTTCCCAAACACTTCAGGCAACTAATTCTGAGGACTTTTTGACTGAATTGACATAAAATACATCCTTCCCCTCTTGTTGCTTTTTAGACGCTTTAGGTTAATTTTATACAGCAAACTCAGAGGTCATTGGCAAGAGCATGTTGTGCTACCCACCAGGCACTTGAGGAAATTTATGAAGACAGTCAGGTCCCATTTCTTCTGGTCATCCTTGGTGGGTTTACGTGTCAGCATAAGGTGTACGAACATCAAATTGCTCTTTGTCACGAGAAGCTCCCTGGATCTGTCCATGGCGAGCTGTTTCGGAACAGATATAGTGGTCATTGCCTTCAATAGACACAGGAAGAAAATGTGGTCCTCAGTAGATGTGAAACTGGAGAGAGGCCACCTGGAAAGAGCTAAGAAAACTCTAGGAAATCCATCAGAGCAAAGTCAGGAGAAGCAGTAATTTATAAGATAGACAGGGTAGGCAAAAGGTTTCAAAGCAAGACATTTATATATACGTTTATATATTCTTGACATTTGGGATTCAATGTTTTGTGAAAATATCCTTCAGAAGACATTCCAACTCAGGACTCAGTTTCCAAATTTCAATATCCTTACGGTATGAAATAAGGTGGAAGGACTGGTCTTAAATGCTAAACTGATATTATTCCCAGGGAATTGGAGATCATTCTTTGGCAACCACCTTTTCCAGCTGCTTGCTATTGTTATTGTCTGACACGGTGCACACCAAGGTGAGGTTTGCAGCTCAGGAGTGAGAAGAACTGTGTGTACTTGCAGCCAGTGTGAGATGTGGCTGTCTGGACTGTGGGTACCTACATGTGGACTTGGGGCCAAATGTCTGTTTACAGTCAACAGGAAAGGAGTCAATGCAGGCTGCAGACTCTGGAGAGCCACTCAGCCCATCAGCTGTGTCTACTGTGTCTAACAAGAGCAGCACAACTCTCCAACGCACCACCTGCATTGACTGGATCTCTGCTGACTGCAGCGTCAGAGCCTTCCACACATCCGCACTTAAGCAATGCGGTTGGAGGTAAATCTTGCTGTCAGTAAGAAGTTTCGGAAATTCACTCACTGCCAGATTCTAAGGTGAAACATGCTTCAGTCACTGCAAAGCCAGTTGGCCTTGCCTTATTTTTGTGTTCTGGTTTTCTTTTAGCTTGCTCTAACATTAGGTATCTGCCTTCAAAGTGTCAATTGCAAACACAACATGCCCTGGTATCAAATATGTAGGTTATTCTTTTGCAGACTCAGATTGCTTTATAACATCATAATCAGTGAGACTTTAATTTCTCTGACTCATGTCATCCAGGTAATGGGGCTTCAGCAATTTTGAACAAAAACCAGTCTGAGGGCAATCAATCAGACCATTGATTTCTATGCACAAAATGAGATGTTGCTCAACTACAACATTTTGACATCCACTAAGTAGGAGATGCAGTGGTATGGAAGTGAGAACTGAATGTTTAAACTCTTCACTGCAGATAAATTGTCTCAGCAGCATTTCTCCTGTCCACAGAGTTGCCATCTCTTAACCAATAAGTATTTTCTGTATGGACACTGCATTTTCTTGGCTGCCTTCCCACGAGATTTGTGAATAGGTAGTTCCAACGGTGCAAGCTCCTCACTTGGAACAGAGAGGGTGTTGATGAAAGCTGCTTTCAAATCAGTTCAATCGCTCTTGGATCAAGTGACATTTGAGAGACAGAAGACATTCTGTTACATCAGACAGAACAAAGTTATCTGTTTTACTGTGGTTCACGATGTCAGTGAAGTCATGTGCAGAACACAAACAACAAAACCACTGCTGTCGTGCACCACCATTTCAACAGGAATACTAGAATCTGTGTTAGTTCCTTGGCACGTGTCCTTCAAAAAGGCCAGTGAATAGGGGGTTTAAATCTCATCTCTCTGCATCTGCTCCGAAGTTGTTGGTTTTTGTTATGGCGAGACCTAGCAGCATACTTTCTACACCATCCAAATAACTAAATTTTCCAGTACTGGACAATGTAATCTCTGATAAGGCTGAGTTGCCCATGCAGAAAACAAGAAAAGAGCAGCAAAGATATCATTCTCTTGCTATCCAAGATATCCTAACATCAGAAGTGATAATGTACTCAGTCTTTCTCATTCCTGACACATTTCGAACTGGCAAAGAAGTCCAGGGACCCATCTCCACTCTTGTTGGATTGCAGAGCCAACTTCTCAGCTCAAGAGCTTAACGGTGGGAGCTCTGGGGGAATCAAGTATTTCATGCCTGAAGACTATTGCCTTCACCAGTCTCATAAATAACACAATAAGAACTTCAGTAAGATAGACTGCATCTTTTTCTTCAGGCAGAAAATCACACACGGTTCCATGATTTATACAAAAGCAGAGTAGCCATTTGCCTCGTAAGACAGAGGAACATTATAGAGATCTTTTCTCACATGTTGTTGGAAAGCTGAAAGGCAATCTACTGCACAGTTGAAACTAAGGCTTTCGCAAAGAAGGAGGAAATAGTCTGTCCTCCATATCCTGGCTGGAGAGGGCAATATACTGACAGGGTGGATAATGACAATGAAACACTGGAATAGTTGCTCAGTTTGGGGGGTGTGCAGCCTCTACCACTCAGATGCTTTGGGAAGTGGTTTTACATCTGTCAGGAAGGACACTGGTAAAGCTGTTGCTGTCTTTTGAAGGAGAATTGATTAGCACAACTTCTCAAAATCTGTGAAGGCCTGCAGTTCAGTAAAAGCTACAGTATCTGGTCAGGATCAAGGCCACAGGCAGGCATTATTAAGCCAGGCCAGACAGGATGGTTGACACATTAGTATGAGGCCCTCAGCCCACACTGCACTGACTTCTGCATTGCAAAACATCTGCTGAAGACAACAGGAATTCAGATAAGAAGAAAAGCAGGACTTGTCCTTGATACTCAAACAGCAAGAAGCTCCTAGGGTTTGGGCAGAAAAGAGCAGTCTGCCTCACGCAAAGACATTGCAAAACCCTTCACTTGAGTAACTTGATGCAAAATATCTCTGCTCATTTGTGCTGGAGCAGCTAAATTAAGTGTGCTACTTTCTATAAATCCTTCCTCTTGTCAGTGGGTTGCCTTTTACTTATGGCCATTGTCCCTTTTGTTGCTACCAAGGAAAGAAACATAGCAGAGAGCTTTTGTTTAATGAGCCATCACATTTAAACATCATTTGTCTCAGTTGTTTTCCTTTTCTCATCTACCTTTGCTCATTAAACTCCACCCTGCATGGCTGTTAGCAGCATAATCATGGGGAGCAATAGCATCACGAGATTCCTTGTACCAGCGTGATGCTGCTACCCCTGCTGCTTTCCCCCTATTCACCAGCTCTGACGGGGCTGTGCTTGCCTAGCACTACAGCCAGGGTAGCAGCAGCTTCAGAGCCAGCTTACTCCGAAGGCTGAACAGCTGGAACTGTACTTCCCCATATGGAGCAAGGTTTCGGATGGATTTTCTTGGTGCTGCCTGTGACGTTCCCCTTGTCCTTCTGCACGTCTGTCGCAGCCAGTTGCCAGCCCCTTTCCTCTGCAGAGGGCATGGGGCAAGGGAAAGAGCCATCAGTCTGTACAGATGGCATGTCAGCTGTGGCAACACTCACTGGGGACAGGATTAAAAAAAATGAGGTAGAGGAGTGGCATTTATGCCCCTCTGCAGAGGTGCTGCAGGAGATTCTCCAGCATAAAGGTTCTCCTATGCTTCCTTCCCTATCCAGGATCTTCAGCAATCCTAAGCCAGGCAACTTAAGCCAAGCAAGCAGGGGAAGCAGCAGCCTCACTAACAGGGCAAGGCTCTGGGATAAGGGAGCTGCTCACTCCAGTCGTTCTATGACTGCAGAGATCTTAGCCAGAGGTAGAGTGAGCAAAGACAAATGTCATTTCCACAGTTCCAGTCTTCATGTGCATGCTGAAATACGAGCCAAAAAAATTACCCTCACATCCCTGAACCTCTTGCGTAGTCAGTTTTGGGGAGGAAGGGTACACACCCATTGATCCTTACTTGTTTTTAGCATGAAGAACTATAATGAAACTCAGACTCAGTGTCTCTTATCTCTGTGGCTTACGCTGCCCACCTCTTCTCAGCTGTGTGGCACAGGGACATTCACAACCTGATGGATAGCACTTGGTACCTGTGAGGGCAATGCTAGGACCAGGAAGCTGCAGCAGTACCCTGCAGTACCTGTTCCTTGTCGTGTTACCTGCATGAAGGAACACATGATGAGTTTAGCCTGCAGCTCACAGCAGCCAAGCCCGGGCACTGGTGGTGGGAGACGCCAACTGTGGAGCTGTCACTCTTCTGGCTCATGGGCAAACAGGTAAATCTGGAATAGCCATGAGTGGGGCAGTGACCCCACGGCACTAGCAGGGGCCTTTGTTAATCCTGTAGGGAAGGCAGGTCCCCAGAGAAAGTGGCCATGTCCTTCCATCTGCACCACCATTAGCCGGCTCTGTTGCGTTTCTTGCCTATACCAGCCAGATTGAGGGTTTGCGTGGGATCTCATCAGAGGATAAATCAAAGACCTTAAGTCCATTAAAACAGGGAAGACTGGACACGAGGAAGACATTTCTGAGAACACATTGTAGGATCAAATCCCTGCAGAGATGGTCAAATTTGAATATTCTTCTCAGACCATCAGGAATATTCAGTAGACAATATAACTTCCCACCAGTGGGAAGGTTAACATCAACCTCAAATAAAGTCCACCTGCCAGTTCTCCAGTCACTCAACCTTCCTGTGAGCTGAAGGCAGCCACTACAGAAAACAGTCACACATTTGGATGTGCATAATCCCATTCTTTACTAAGCCACTGTGTGCAAGCAACTCTGCCTTGACCCATGGGTAACTCTGAGCCCCTTTTCTTGGGCTGAATTGGCCATTACAACTACCAGGCTCACAAGAAAAAGTATTCCTATGGCAGAAGGAGGAACCAAGAGGCAGCATTTTTATAATGGGTGGCAATTGTGCTTCTTTGTCAGCACCCAAACCACACCACACACATGGTGCTGAGCCCATCTTTCCCAGTTAGACAGGCTGTGGCTACTTTCTGCAGACAGCTCAGCCTCAGCAAGTCAGAGCTGAACATATACTTCTCCAAGGCTTAACCCAGTGAGCACTGTGAGTGGGGCTCAACCTCCTTCATAATGCAACGCTGCTCCAGTCTTACAGAGGGGCAGAAGAGTTGCAACTCCTCCATACTCACTAGGTGTTCCTGATCTGCATCTCTTCTTTTTTCACCTACCCAGGCTGGAAAACACTCTTCCAGCCTCGTTAATTATTCTGTGTACCTTTCCTTCTCAGGAAAAAATGGCACTTTCATAACATCATGTTCAACATTGGCACAGCACAGCTAATTCCTCTTTTATGAAGGGCTTGATCCAGAGCCAGTGAAGCCTCTCTTGCTCCTCTTTGATTCTTGTGGTCCAGACCCAACTCATTCTTTCCAAGCTAAGCTCTTTATTCAGCAATACCCTCCAGTCAGTGCAGGGAAATTTTACCAGTATAAACTAGGTTATGAGATCGAAAACTAAGTAGTTTTACTGGTGAATATATGGATAGAAACTCCTTTGCCCCTTTGTTTTAGTGATGTTTTGGAAGAGGCTTAAATTAAACCAAAAAGTCATTTATTCTAAAAGAATGCCTGCAGGGGACATAAACCAATAGTGCCTTAATTATGCCTGTATGCTCATTTTGATTGCTTTAATGTTTCTAATTACAGTGTTAACACTTCTCCCATTTGACAAGCAGGGAAGACAATTTGGCTCAACCAAGGAAGCTGGAGCATGGGTTATGGGAGATGTACATCACCTTCCAGAATGGCTTGCTCCTGCCAGCTTGGAAAGAAAGGATGCTCTCATTGGCATTCTGTTATTTCAGCCTGTTCTTCCGCTGGGGTACTGATGGGGCAGCATTTTCAATGACAATGCAGTGGCAATGAAAATGCTGCTATTGCCACTTTTGGCAAGAAAACTCTGCAAACATATGCAGAATCATAGAAAATGAAGTTGAAAGAAACTGCAAAGAAAGTTCTCTGCCTTCCTTGTGGGAGAAGACAAGATTCAGTGCGTTCATCCAAACTTCTCTACAGGCAGAAGGCCTCAAGCCATTTATTCCTGTGCTTAATTACTGTACCATTAGTAAAGGCTTCTTAATGTCTAACGAGATCTTCCTTCTGTTTAAGCCAATTACATATTGTCCTATCCCCCTGGAGACACAGCACTGATTATTACTTCAAAGCATGTTAAGGCCGATACAAATTTAACAGCAAAGGCTGTATTGTGAGTGAGGTATCTCAAGGCTGATAGTTACATACATTTGGATGAAAGCCACAGCCTGGACAATTTTTAAGGGGTCTCCATAGACAATATGAGTGCTAAAAAACTTCACTACAGAAAATTTTAATCCGTTTTGCTTAGATGGAAGAAAAGGATGGGAGCTTTTAACTACTGTCTGCAAAAACATGCTTCTCTTACGTCCAGAAGAATGTTAACTCAGATCCCTTAATAACATACTCTGAACTATAATTTAATTGGTAAGCAATAGATGGCATTTATATCTTCGTAAATTTAATCAATGTATTGAATGTGGGAAGGGCTTCTAGTCTCTCAGCTCTAAGATTGCAGTGTCCAAGGTTTAGACATATCCTCATGGTTGGACAAGGGTTTTGTCACCATGTTATTCACTGCTGAGGCAAGACAGCCCATCTATAACAGCAACAAGGGCAAAAGAAAGAAAAAAACCCACAGAAGCCAACAGAGTAATGCTTCAGATAAATGTATCACTCTCTTTGGAATCAGTTCCACCCCATTTTTAGTCTCAGATTCAGCCCCTGTGTGTGCTCAGGGCCAAAAATAAACCTTTTTATTTCCCTCTGAAAACACTGAACCTTTAAAGATAAGTGGGCCAACTCCTCTGAAGTCAGCACTCCTTTCCTGGTTCATTCTCTAATGCCCTCTTTGACCACATCCCAAGAAAGTTCCCAGTATCCATCCTGCCCCCTTCCACCCATCATCCTAGAAGATCACCTGTTTGCAGCCTCTGGCTCCCCCTGCTCCCAGGAGAGCACATCTGGTCTGATTTCTGTAGGCACCAAGACTGCTCCAGGTTTTCCAGGAACAGTACTTATTCAGTCAGGTGGAGCATGCATTTCTCCAGTCTCTGCAGATTAGAACATTCATGAAAGTTGAGGTAAATTACCAAAGATGTGAAATGAGTGCATACGAAAGCATGTTAAGCCCTGCATGGACATTGCGAGATAAAGTGACCTTTGCTTTGCTTTTGTTTAATTGTCACCATAGTGAACAGTGGCCATTTTCCTTCTGTATCAGAGCCCCCACACAGAGGTTAAGTGCACTTCAACTTCTGCACGTTACCTCACACCTCACACTAATTTGTCTTAACCCTCCATGTAAACAAGCCCTCAGAGGACTGTTTTTTTCCTCTCTCATGCGATGGTTCACTTTGTCACAAAGTGAAATGTGTTGGAGAAAATAATTTGCAGTGAATTTTCCCTCAGTTGTGCCCGTAGTGACATCTTTGTTGTGAATTGCTGCAAAACTTCTCCCTCTGCCTAAGCTTATCTGCTTTTTTCCTCTTTCACACACCTATATCAGAACAGCTTATAATTAGTAAAGCAGCATCCCTCTACCAGGCAGAGAGGGAATTGCTGGCCTGGTCTACAGGTGAGGTACAGAGATGATCTAAGGAGATTAACTGCTGGGCTAAGGATCACACAGGCTGTCTACATCTGAGCATAGAAATCATCTAAACCCAGACCTCTTCTGCCCCTGGAAACATCTTTTCTCCTCCTCTCAGTGTACTTCTCCTTATTAGAAATAGTCAGTGAGCTTCTTCAAACCTCAGGATCATGCCAGTTTCGTGGGAAAGAAAAAAACAAAAATTACTGCCATCTGCATGACTACCATCAAGGGACAAATCTTTCACTCTCCCTCTCCCCCTCATCTTCCATCCTCCCCTTTTACTTAAGAGCAGTAGGAGACCTTCACATTAAGATACTGAACCCATCACAGTTGGAATAGGCAAAGTGAAAAGGGAGGTGATGGAGGCTGAGACAATGTATTTTTAGTCATTTCGATGAATTATGGAGATGTGAAGTTGATAATTTATTGAAGAAGGGAAACGGGGGACTCTATGTAAATGTTTTCAGATGAATAATTAATGTGCCTTTCTAGCATCAGGGGGTCTTTAATTAAAGCCTCTGTTAAACAAGGGAAGGCAGACAGGCCTGGCTCCTTGCAGCAGCTAATTGCACCTTTCCCATGTACAGCTACAATTCAGAGACAAAGCATCATTTGCATCAATAAAGAAGGACAGAGCCTACCTAGGGTGAGTGGTGGGAGGCTGTGGAGGCCAGCTGAGTGACTCCAGGGCTTAGGTGGTCTGCATCGTATTTTAAATTAGCTTGGCATACATGCCAAATAAGGGGGTGTGGGGAAGAGGGGATGAAGAGGGTACTCTGGCCACAAGGCTTTGAGGAACGCAGAAAGCCACTCACAACTATCTGTGGATTACAGCCTCTTCAAGAGGGACCTATTGACAAGGTTATCCAGGGTCTTGCTGTCACCACGTGATAAAAAATCCTTCCAAAATCCTATCCCATACCATGCCTGCCTCCCTCCTCCAATGCCAGGGATGGGTTCACAGCAGAGGGGAGCGCAGAAATAAGGATAGAGCAAAAAGGCAAAATGGGGTCTTCCCAGTACCCAGCTGCTGTCCTTATGCCCAGCATCCTCCACAGGCACCACTCCCCCAGCTGAACTTCACGTCTGGACTCTTCTTTCCTTCAGGGCTTTCACAGCTGATGGAGACAGGATTGGATGAAGGTTCACTGTGGACTTCAGACAGAACACAGCATCCCCTCCCTCTCACGCCATGTGATGGTGAGACCAAACTGAAGCCTTCTGCCTTACAGGACTGGGCCTTCCAGAAGGTCTGTGACTATTTTCCAAGAGAAAGTATAAAACCATAATAGTTTCAGGAACTAGAATTGGACAATTGAGGAATGATAAAACCTGCCCCAGTTAATACTGCTGAGGAGCTTCTAATACAATCCCAAATTTGACTTATTTAAATGCCATGGGAAGAGCAGGTAAATTTCCAATCAGGGAACAAAGTCTATTTTTCCTTGAGAATGTTATCTAAACTAGACACAGATTAATTAATTTTGACACCTCGGCAAAGAAACAGTATCTCACTTTTTTCATTCATCTTTATCTACAGTAACGTTCCTGGTAACGTTACAAATGAGGCAACAAGAGTCAGCTGAAACTTCATTTTTAACAGAAAGGGTTAAATCTAAGGTAGGCTAAACAGGTTCCCAAAGCGAGTATTTCCAAATACAGAAGCTAATAACATGTCTCTTTCCTGCCTTGCCAAAGACTGGACTGAAGGAGACCTCGAGGGGTTACCTAGTCAGTGCCAGACACCTATGAACGAGGTTTGCTTGTCCTGTTGCAGGTATCTTCCCACTTTCTGAAGCCACACTTGAGGCACTCCCTTTTGGCAAACTTTGAGCACAAAGACAATTCGGAGAACACCCCTTCAAGAAAGGTCTCCCTGATTTCTGCGAACATCTTGGCTTTCAGGAAAGCCCGAACCTTCGATATTGAGAGCATGTGTTTTCTGTTTGCCCACACCAATGCTCTCGACAGGCCTGAAGGTTTACTGCTGTGCTTTGTGGAGGCAAGCGCTGCCAGAAGGTCTGGGAGGCTGCCGCACTCCGAGCCCCTGCGAGCAGCTACGAGGCTCTGCTGCTCTCTGCTGGGAAATGCGGGCAGAGCCCGAGCTGCTGGAAGTGCTGGGGGAAAAGCTGCATTTGCCAGCACACGAACACCCAGAGCCACCTGCACAAGCGCAGACACCTGGGTACAGTCCCCTCCTCAACATCGCAGCCACAGGCACACCCACATCAAAGTCTGCTGGTACAGGAGCAGGCTGGGCGCGAATCAACAGCCCCAGCCACCTCTCTTCCCCTTGCACCCTCATGCAGGAGCTGGCTTTCTCCACTCTCTTGCGCCAGCACCTGCTCTCCTCCCAGCCTGCTTTTTTCTCAAAAACCCTCTGGATGGAGGGCAGAACAATTAACCCACTATACAGGTAAGGAACCAATGTGCAGGGCAACCTCAGGACCCCCACAGAGCCACTGGTCAGGATGTAAATGAGCAGAGATGTCTCTCCAAGGACCTCAAGCCTCTGCCTCACAGCCTGTTTTTTTCTGATCATTTCCATGACCTAAAGCTGCTCTCTGCTCACCAGAGTTCAGGAAAGCTCTAACTATGTCTGGCTGCAATTGTGCAAAACCACGGGTCAGAGAGTTTTGGGGCTGCAGCGTGCAGAGAACCACAAGGCCCCGGCTGTGGGTACCGACTGGGCTGCCGCAGCTCATGGGTCATGTGGCAGGTGAGCTCCCTGCTCCGGCCACCAACCTCAGCCTGGGGGAAACCCCGGCTTCTGACAGAAAATCCCGCACAAAGGAGGGGGACAAATCCCCCAGCCCAGTACTGACCGAGGCCCGAGGCCCCTTTAAGCAATGGCATTTAAATTTGCTGATACTTTTCACCCCATGCATCTCATTACGATTTTCAAGTAGTGGGTGAGGTGACCAGAATTTGAGATCGGCATTTTCAGGATTTGGCTATTATATATGTATATTTACAGCTCAATAAAATAAGGAGAAATATTCAAAGTAAACAGACTGTGGAAAGTGATTTCTTCCAACTCTCCACTGCAGGCTTGCAAGAAACCAATCAAAGAGGCTCAAGAGTGGTTTGAGCATAATTTATTAACCCAAAAGGGGCCGCATTGTTAACCAACATTATTTATAGTGAGCAGCTCAACCATCTCTACTGAACAACTGTGCGATACTGCAGGGACAAATGCAGTGAGTTACTACAGAGATAGGACAAAACCAGCAGCAGGTCTTTGTTACAGCTGTTAGAAAAAGCGTCCCCAGGAGACAGACACTGAATCTCTAATGGCTATCTTATTTCTCTGACAATTTATTTAAGTTTTAACTTAACAGCAGGAATGATAGCCACAGTTACACAGTGACTTCCAATAAAGGAGTGTATTGCTAATCTGCAGCTGGTGTTTTCTTATTTATTTCAAAGTCTTTAAGTTCCAGACTTAGCATATGGTGCCATATAAATAATGATATAATAATACGGTTTTGCTTTCCATGTGCCTGTGTAGAAAAAAGTAATGTGATTTATCTTACATGAACATTGTATTTAAGGTATTATTTTTCTCAGAATTTTTAATGCATTTAAAATGCATCTTCTGCTTTTTTAAATCTGTTCTTTTGAAAGAATAAACAGAGCAGTGATGTTTATTTAATAGAGTCATTCATCTTACTTCCCTGTGCAAAATCCTAGCTTTCCAGACCCAGCAGCCAGATCCCTGCAGTAGGCAGTGGGGTTGGAAATGGAGAGATCTGCTGTTTACCAATGAGGCACAGATGAAAGCAACACATGGAGCTCGAGATTTACCCACAGCATGACACTATTTGAAGCCAGCAGGCAGCTGAGAACTGCTTAGTCCCGTCCAGTAAAGGATAGAGAGGAGAAACCCATGGGAGAAATTCTGCAGGGAGTCATGCTGTGGAGAACACAGCACCAGGATGGCTCAGCACACAACCACCCTAACACACAACTGATATCAAGATGCCTTCTTGAGATAAAACCGAGTCGGCAGCTACTAAAAGCCAGCAGTCCCATGCTGTCTGGAACCATCCCATGGAAAAATGGGAGGGGTGAGGAAGGCTCAGAGAAGTAAAGACCTGGCATCCCATGAGTGCAAACAGCAGTGCTCCAGTGCAAGATGATCTGCGTGGTCAGCGTGGCTGAGGATAGGGACAGCACTGCCATGAACCTGGTACTGGAGCAGTGGGGCACCTGTTTCTCTTAAAAGGCCAATGGCACAACCTGAAAAGCACACACGAAGTGAACTGCTCTGAATGGAAGTGACATCTGTAAGTCTAGAACAGCTTCTGAAGTCCTATATCTCCCCTCCTCTCACTCCCATAAGCCCCCATGGCAGTTTCAGCCCAGCTCTTGTCAGACTGGAGGATGAACCAGAATATGTCAGAAGCTGGTTACTGTGGTAACCCAGCACAGCTTTTATCTTTATCCTTTCATCTCCTCTTTGGGGAAAACTGGCAGTCTGTTTATTTGCTTTTTCTGACGAAGTTCATCACACAGAACACCAACTGCATGGATCTGTGTAACACTGAGCACAGGAGAAAGTACCTCTCACATCAATGTGCGTGGAAATATTTCTCTTGGCACTCTACTACCCTGCCTCTTGCTTCCCTGCCTCTCTTTACAAGCTATTTGGCATGTCCTTTTCCAGGATCGAGATCAGAACTAGAACCAAGACCAGAACCAGTGCCAGAGCCAGAGCCAGGACCAGGGCCAGTGCCAGGCACCACCACCAGCAGCATCCTGGCCTGTATCAGGAACTGTGTGGCCAGCAGGAAGGACCAGGGCAATGATTGTCCCCCTGTACTCAGCACTGGTGAGGCCACACCTCAAATCCTGTCTCTTCCGAATCGAGCTCGCTTCTGGGCCCCTTGCTACAGGATATTGAGGTGCTGGAGAGAGACCAGAGAAGGGCAATGGAGCTGGTGAAGGGTTTGGAGCACAAGTCCTAAAAGGAGCGCCTGAGGAAGCTGGGGGATGCTTAGGCTGGAGGAAAGGAGGCTCAGGGGGAACATTATCGCTCTCTGCAACCACCTGAAAACAGATTGTAGCCAGGTGGGGGTGTTATGGGTGAGCGAAGGTTAAAAATTAAATGTTAATAAAGTTAATGAGTTAAATTGTTAATTAATAAAGTTAATGAATTGTTAAGGGGTCTGAATGTTATTAACAGTTCATGTAGAATTACAGGTATTACAGTTTTTAAAGTTACCTGTATTTCAAGTTAAAATTCCCTAAAAATTTGTGTATTAAACTGTTAGTTACTGATTGTGTATGTAGTAAGTTACTACTCTTATAAGTTATGTATATATTTATGTTGTCTTTGCTCATAAAAAGGTTATTCGTTTGTTAAAAAGTGAATTTTATAGGAATTATTTATTTATTTATGTTAAACAAAATGGCGTACACCGGCAAGCCTTCCAGAAACTTCACAGGAGCTTCATTACATCATCATATTACCTCAACTGTACAAACCACCATTGGACCCTAGGCAAGGATCGAAATGAGCCAACGAGAGGACCAGGACTGTATGCAAAATAATGGGATCCAGAGCGCTCCAATGGAAAAGACCAGGACTGTATGCAAAACAATGGCATGCAGAGCGCTCCAGTGAAAGACCAGGATTGTGTACACAAAACAAGGGGATTGGAAAACAACCAATCCGGAGGGACTCTGAGCTGTATAAAGCTCCCCTGAGGCTTTGGCTCGGGTCCTCAGCCGGAGATGAGCCCTGTCCCTCGGAGCACCCGGTGTGTGTACACCGTCATCACTTTGTTGCTGCTTGTTTTCTGCCTTGCCACCTCCAGCTCCAGCTACTCCAGGGCTCACCCTCTGTTTGCTGTTTAATAAATACCAATTAATTTTTAATTCGGCAATCTTGTTAGAGTGTTTCTAACATATTCAGTATATATATAACAGTTTAATACATAAAATCTTCTATGGAATTTTAACTTGAAATACAGG